>CM056583.1:71705619-72040619 GCA_029721435.1 Gymnothorax reevesii
GAAACTGTTCACTGTAATAGTTAGCTGCGGGCTCATATGTGTGTAATGGATAACTGGAGAATCCAAGTTACGTAAGTAGAAATCCTTCACAGTTTTTGATCCAACAATCTGGATTTTGCTTAAAGAAAACGAGGATTCAGCTGGGAGGTTAAACTAATTAGTATAATAAGCTCGCTAATTTCATGGCAGGAGTTTTACTCAATGTGCACCTCCATGACTAACCAATAGCTTATATCTCTGCATGGCAATAATGCATTTTGCATTCATTGACTGAATTTGAGAAGTGAGGCAGTAATCTTCAAGGACTGTAGACTTTTACATGCTGGTGGCATTTGTGCCCACCACCAATTGAAAAGTGAAATTTTATAACAGAAATGTAACTGGAGTAACAATATGTAATGGCACTAATAATTTGTCTGGCACTGGCGTACACAACGGGCTTTTCAGATATACCATCAAAGGTAATGTGAAATCACAGTACTTTATAAGCAAAGATTGGGGGCTAAGATCAATGCACACTTATGTACTGTATTTCTGTTTCTAAAGCTAAATAGGTGCACTTTATTTGAACAGCAATTTTTTAAAGTAAGGAATGGTTGTATTTACATGCAACTGGAGCTTTAATTTGTTTCCCTACTTTCATTTGACAATGGGGAGGCCCTAATTATTGTCGCCATGGACTGGTAGCTTCATTGGGGTGTGGTACCACACACAAACGGTAGCGAGTTTGAGTGTCATACAAGGTATGCTCAGGTAAAAAGTGGTAAGCTTTGCTATGCATAGGTCAGCCTAATCAAACATTTTTTGAGAAGTTCTAGTATCCAAGTTAAACAATGGTCACAAGACATTGAAGGCACAATTAAACAATAATATTTTTTTTCCCTAAAACATAGAAATGGTGGTAAACAGTACTCACAATGTTCATCAGGGTAAGCAGATAATTTTGGATGTGCTCTCGCCCATGGAATTTCACGACAGAGTCATCCACTCCCAGGAGCACCTCAATGTTGTAGTCGTCCGCCCCTGCATGTCTACGTTTCCGGATCGTCGCATTCAACTTCTCAGCAATGCCATTCAGCGCTCCATCGAAGTCAAGAAACTCTGTGAGACCAATAACCTTTTCATGCATGGAGGTCACTACAGTGTGTACAGCTGTTTAAAAGTGGTTTTTCTATATATGCCTGCAATTTTGGGCACTGCTGCATTTTAGTAAAAAAGGTGGGTAAGATTGTCCAGAATGCTGATACATGGCTAAACAAGAAACATTTTTTGCCTTTTTTTTTGGGACATGTAACAAATATGCCCTGGGTGGGGCACTGTTTCTATAATTGACCAGGTTGCAATGAAGAAGAACGTGTGAACACTGCCAAATTTAAGATTTAGTCCATACTCAGCAAATGTACTGCCTTACTATTAGTGCACCTATGTTTACTTACATTATAAAGTTTTGTCAAATAGCACACAGAACATAGAAAACTGTCAAAAGAACCATTTTGTTCTACAAGGCAAAATAAGAATAAATTGACAAAAATGAATGTAGCACACATCACCACTTTTACTGAGGGAAAGCAACGGCTCCACAAGAAATAATTACGATATCAGTGGGCTATCTCAAAAGGGAGAGGTCAGAATATTTCTGAAAGAAAAACCGAGGAAACTTGTGAATCAGAGGTCAATATTCCCAATATTATGACCCCATTTCGGAAGAAGTTGGGACAGTATGGAAAATGCACATAAAAACAGAATACAATGATTTCTGAATTTTCTTAAACTTAAATGACATTGCAGACAAGATATATAATGTTTTATCAGGCCATTTTATATTGTTGTTATCGTTGGGCGGCACTTCTGCCTCACAGCAAGAAGGTCATGGGTTTGAATCCAGCCTGGGGGCTTTCTTGTGTGGAGTTTGCATGTTCGCCCCCGTGTTCGCTTGAGTTTCCTCGGGGTACTTTGGTTTCCTCCACCTAGAAAAACATGCATTATTGGAACACTCCTACCAGAACCCCCGACCAATGAACTGGCTTTAGAACTGGAGTTGGTCCTCGGGTGCAGCTGTATGGTTGCCCACTGCTCCTAACCATAGAATGGGCTAAATGCAGAGGACAAATAGCCCCAGAGAATTCAATAAAGTGTATCATATCTAATTATTATTCCATTTTTAAATTTTATATCCATTTCTGCTATTCAAGCCCACAGTGCACTCCAAAAATGTTGGGACGGGGGCAATTTAATGAGTTAAAACAATTGAATTATAATTATTTTTTTGATACAGCTCATGTCTGCTGGAGATTGTGAATGCAATTTGTAACAAAAGCAGCATCTAGGAAAGGTCTAATCCTTCAGCAGCAAAGATGGGCTAAGACTTGCCAATCTACAGTACCCGCGAATGCATGAGAAAATTTTTTAAAGGCTTAAAAACAATGTTGATGCAGACATTTCATCCACAACAGAGTAAAAAAAAAAAGTAAAAATCACAGGAATTTCCAGGTATAAAAGCATGGATGTAAGCCAAATGGCAAGTTCATGCCGCAGGATTGTGGCCCTAATTTTCAAATCACGGGCAGTTTTTGGAGATCACCAAAAAAAGCTCCCAGATCATCGGCAAATGTGTGTATGCCAACGCTCACAAATGAGCATTTGATTGTCATGGGGGAATTGTCCAAACGAGATCCAACACCTCACTGATGCCTCACAGGAGCCAGAAAGAAATCAAGCAGGCTGCATATTCGGCCATGTGAGGGACGGATCCGGGAAGCCATGCCATGAGCTAAAAGCAATGAGTGCAGACATGGCTGAAGGAGGGCAGGAGCTTAGAAGGAAGATGCAACAGGTGTAGAACAGCAGACAGAAACCACATGCGACATGACAGCAACAAACAACAACAACTGCAACAAGGTTACAAGAAACGTTTTGGTGGAATTCTTGGACATTTTCTAATGTCACATCTTGGACGTGTTTTGAGACAAAACATAGTTTGATGACTGGACAGACTCCGCGGAGAATCAACCAAGTGAAAGGTCTTGTCATTTGAGGCCCCGTGTTGCTGATCAGTAATGTGCAAACCACGACAACTTCAAGACCCCCAATTACAAGACAAAAAAATAGTGTCACGTGAAAAGCACAGCAGTTTAACAACTTTTAAAGTCAAGCAGTGTTTCCAAGGCTTGAGCTGCTCTCTGATCACTCAGACAGCACTGTACTAAAAACCAACATTTATCTATAAGCGACATAACAGCATCAGTTCAAGATTATTTTGGCAAACCTTTGTGAAGTACAATAATATGTAGATACATCCACGAATGCCAGCTAAAACTTTACTGTGTGAAAAGGAAGCCTACTGCTAACAGTGGCCAGAAGCGGCGTCAATTGTTCTGGGCTCAAAGGCATCTGCGTGGGGACAGCCACAGAGAGAAAACATGTATTGTGGTCGGACAAATCTATTACGGTCGAGACCGGGAGTCAAGCATGGAGTCAGAGGCACAATGCAGCTAGTTATTTACAGAAAGCAACAAGGCAGAGATTTGGGCAGAACCTTGGGCTCGGATAGCGGGGACGGAACTCCGATTAGGAGTGGAAGCTTATTCAAATCAATTAAATGATTAGAATAACTTCTAGAAAATATGCTGTCTTGAAAGTAACTGTTGCAATTAGACGTAAAGAAATGAATTCTACAACTTAACATTGACTAGGATAACATGCCATGAAAGTGAGTTTACAGTCCAGCAACTAGAACAAGAGGGTTTAAATGCTTGTTAAGCCGTTGTTAAGAGTACAACTGCATAATGAGATTCAGCTGAGGGGGAGAGACACACAGGATGTGACCTGATCACAGCACACATGCACATAATAAACGCGTAAGCTGCCGAACTGTGAAGAGACACGAGGGATTCACAAGAGGGTTGTGACAGAAGTCAATATTTTAGGTCTTTTTTTTAAAGAAATAGACGGTATGTGCTTCAGAGTAAAGAAAAAAAATGACCATCCAAGCCATGCACTGTCATGGTGTGGGGATGTATTAATGACCTAAGCAACGATTTTCAAATCATTTGAACTTTATGTTCATTTGAAAATTGAGCAAAGAGAATATATCAGATGTTGAAACTGAGACATTTTATGTTTTTTTGGAAAATATGTACTCATTTTAAGTTTGATGCCTGAAACACGTCTCAAAAAATTTAGCACGAGGCATGTTTACCACTGTGTTAACCCATTCGGTTCAGTTTACTCAACACAAGCTGAACACATACAGTAACCATGTCAGTCTATACAGTCTATACATCATCCCCATTGAACACATTGCCTTTTCACAGCAGGCTACACAACACATGAGGGGCAGAGCTGTACTGTGTGTGTGTTTTTCTGCTCATCTTTGGTCCACACACTTTGCGGCGCTTCTTTTTTTGCCGCTGGCCGCAACCTAGAATGTGTGGCGACGCTTCTTCATGTCTTAACACAATGTTTTGACCAATTTGACATCCAACCCAGCGCTTCTGCCAAGTTCAGGCTAATGGCTTCCGCAGACATACATCCGAGGTTAGATGAGGAACGAATTGGCCGAAGTTTGCCAAGTGACCTCTCTCTGTCTCTCAGTCGACAGAAGGAAGGAAGGAAGAAAGGAATGAAGGAAGAAGGAAACCTCTTCCTGTACAGCATCATCAAAAGCTTCTCTCTCCTCTGAAATCATTTGTAAGGCCATCTGAGCAGAGATTTTTTTGGCCATCTTGATCGGTTGTGATAAGGAACCACATTGGAGAAGCTGTATTTATTGTGTCCCGCCCCCATTTTGCGGGAACCCGTCTTGGTTCTCAGAAGACAGAGGGTAAAATGTGCAGGAATGTGAGAGCAGACAGGCGTCGATGCTTGAATTTTGCAACAATGCTGCAACCTTGTCTGGGACGGCAGGTACAGAAACACAAAACTCACACACACACGCGCGCGCACACACACACACACACACACACACACACACACACACACACACACACACACACACACAGCTGCACACACACACACGCACGCACGCACACGCACACACACAGGTGCATACACACACACACACACACACACACACACGCACGCACACGCACACACACACAGCTGCACACGCACGCACACACACACCCACACACACACACGCGCACACAGGCACATACACACACACGCACACACGCAGGCGCATACACACACACACACACAAACACACGCACACACACACACACACACACACGCGCACACACACACACACACACACACACACACACACACACACTAACAGCAGGTCCAGACAGGAGGAGGACAGAGTGAAGGTACACACTTTTATTTCATTATCCACAGGTATTATCCTCCTCTTTAGCCCAGAGGACGTGGCATCCATGAGTTCCAAAAAGAATTTCATATTTTGTCAAACCTCAAGGCAGTTTTCCACTTCGCCTCAGTACTTTTTAAATTAGCTTGGTCTCAGAGAAGAGGGCAGTGTTTCTGGATCTTATTTACATATGGATTAATCTCTACATGGCAGAGTTTTAACTTGCATTTGTGGATGCAGGGACAAACTGTGCCGCCTAAGGACCTGAAAATCACAGCCATTCAAAATTGGATTTTGGCCTTGTGCCACGTGTACAGAGATTTTTCTGTAATCCCGGAATCTTTTAATGATATAGTGTACCATAGAGGATAAAATCTCCAAATTCCTTTCAATTTTAAGTTGTAAACATTATTCTTAAATTGTTGAACTATTTCCCCATGCAGTCTTTCATAGAGTGTTAAACCCTCCCCTTATTTACTTATGAAACACTTCTTATACTCAATTATGTCACTGACCTGTTGCTAAATAATCTAATTAGCTGTGAGATGTTCTGCCAGTTGTCTCTTTTTAGCATTATGAAACTTTTCCAGTCTTTTAATATCCTGTCCCAACTTTTTAAAAACACATTGTTGCCATTAAATTCAAAACGAGTAAATATTTTCCAAAAAAAACTGTATAATCCATTTCAGCATTTGATATGATGTGTTTGTCCTGTCTTCAATTAAATATATGGTTTCATTTCATTTGCAAATCATTGCATTCTGTTTCATTTAGATTACACACAGCGTCCCAACATTTTTGGAAATGGGGTTGTATTGTTTGTACGGTACCCTATAGATAATAGTTTCATCATCATTCTCAATACCATGCATGTTCAAACAATCTTTTGAGACAAATGCTGGACTGCTAAAAGCAGTGCTGAACAAGACACCAAGCTGGAGGAGCTAAGGCTACCAATTATTATCAAACATGTAGCATGTAGCATTTCCTAAAGTTTCTTAGGAGCAACTTGGCCCAGGATGCCACAAACAGTTGAACGCTCTGCTCCCCAATTTAAAATCCAAATACTAACTACTGTGGATATGTAATACAAGCTAATACAAGATCTTAATTAGACCCACGTGGGCTAATTTGTCCTATGACCCATCCTTGTTTGGGAGGATATGATTCCACACTCCTCCAAAAGTTTCACCGCTCAACTGGTCAGGGCCTGCATTCATAAAACATTTCAGAAGAATACAGGTTTGGAATCATTTCTGTCTTTTAGATGAAGACGGTTAAGTTAAGGGGTTGGAAGAGCTTATTCTAGACTAGCACTTGAAAGAGGGTTTGGAAATATGGATCCAGGCTTAACAAGCAGTAGGAAATGAGTGCTTGCAAACTCAGCATGAAGGCTCTTTTACAACAGGATTTGCCTGTCCACTCCAAAATCACGGCTGTTGGAGAATGCGCTATAACACTAATGTTCCCCACAGACTGCAATGTGGAAGTCATTTAAAATGTGCTTTAATCTGCCTCTAATGTAAACTGCCCTGCACAGCAGCTTTTCCTTGGAGAGTATCCTGTGGGGGTATTGGGCAGCTGTGGGACTGCCACTGTGCAACTCAGCTGTAGAAAGACACGCATGGGTCTTTGGACATCAAAGTGCTGGTAATTGCTCTTTATGTGACTGTGGCAGAAACATAAGTGTACACAAGATAAGCAGACATATTCAAATGCATACAAAATTAAATACAGCCCATCACTACCTCTTTAAGAGTTCTCGTGGAATTAGTTATGAAAACACAGCACGGGGGATTTCTGCTGCAGATAATATGACGAAGACATTACATTGAAGTACTAGGCTATAGTTCTCTTTAGCACTGCTATAGCCACGACCATAAAGCTGTAGCCAACTGCATGCATGACAAAATGCTCACCCACGACACAGATTATGATAAGAGTGGATATCAAACATAACATTTATCTCTTCTGGGGCAGGCAAGCGATGAAATGATTTGGCTTACACAGGTTTCTAAATTCCAGCATAGATTTAAAGGTGCAGTGGGAAACTAATAATTTTATTTCATACGTGCTGAAACTGTAAATCTATACTGACAGCTGTGCATGAAACAGGAAATCTGTTTTGAAAAAAAAAAGTACATTTGGCTTCTCCCAGTGCCGCTGCTGGCATTAGCTAGAATCCACTGCACCTGACCAAAATTAATCAGTCACTAATGTCATGTCAATCTCTGTTGTGGACACGCTGTTCAGTCCTCCTCCTCCATGCATGCTCCCTCCTACATCTGGGTCCTGTAGGAGCTTAAATTTGCAGTTGGTAACTGTATTTGAATTTTGTTCAGCAAAAATATCATAATACCTCTTCGGTAGTTGAAATGATCTGACTGTAAATTTGGATCTCTGTTTGGTAGACCTAGACAGTGAAAGTCCAGAAACATCAAAATCTCTTCATCTACACTTCCAGTTCCTGTGTTGTCAGCAACTGGGCAACTGTTCGAGTGACTTTTTTTTTTTTCTTTCTTCCTAGCTCATTTGTATTATGTCCACACTGTTATTATGAATGGAAGATTACAGATGATCGCTGTAAGTTGACTTTTTTTGACTGTTAATGCTGTTGTCACTGTCCTCATGCAACCAATTAGAATATAAATTGTTCTTAAAGCGCAGATGAGAACAAATTACTTGCATAAAAATCAAGCTTATGCCTCCAAAACAATGTCCTGAACGCTCTATTAAGATCCTATTTCTGTTAAATGAACCACAGAGGCACCCCTCCCACATGAGGAAATTCACACTTTTTCAAAGTACCAGACACCACCGGTGTATACTAATGTGTAACAGCAGTAACATCCAGCAGTGAGATTTTCCTCTTATAGAAACACACCATCTGAATCCATTCTAACTATCCAGAGAAACTCACATGCTAATTCCACAGCTATTTCACTCAACAACAAGCAAAAACAACAGGAAACAACAAGCTACAGTGTTAATGTAGTATAAACATTTAATTTCAAGTAAAATTCCATTCATTTTCAAACCAGTGCTAGAATTTCAAAATATTCCACTGCTCCATAATTGTTGTTCTGATCAGACATACTAAAGACTCGTGCACAGTAGTTTAATACTCTGTTCCACTCTCATGAGCCAGTAAGCCGGCTAATAGTTGCCTGATGATGTTTATTCAAAATTCTGTCTTCCCAACCATCAACAACAGGAACAGATGTTCCTCCACTATACCCTCCAATACAAAATGAATCAACCACCAGATGAACACACAAAGCTCTGCCACCTCACCTAATAATTCACAGGTAAGCAGAATGAGTAATTAAGGTACAAATAAAAACATCTATGTGCTATAGCTGGTTGTCAATAATCATTAATAGTGACTTATCTGTGTTATTCTGAATTTATGTTTCGGGCTAAATAGAAATTGTAATATCAAATTACTTTCAAAGCCACGTGAATTTAAATGGTCATTTCTGTCACTATTAAAATAACTTAAAAGAAAAAGCACAACATCATCACTGAGTCCAACTTTGTCCACTGAAACAGCATAGATCACTACGTGTTGAAGTGAAGCACAGGGGATAATTTACTTAATTGTATGCCATGCCATTCTTGTTATAAAGGGATCAGATGTGTGCCTACTGTAAGAAAATATTAAAAATTTTCACGTCGTATCTCTTTATCTTGTTCCTTCTGACCACACATCCACTTGAATCACCACCAATTTGGTAGAATATAAGTTACATGCATGTCCCAGATGCAAAAACACCAAGTCCTAGATTCTGCTAAAACAAAATCAAAGATGATCCTGCATAATAGAATACAAAATAAAAGATACTTGGGTTTAACTTTTGATGAGCTGTCTAGATTCTGCAAATTAAGGAGAGAGTCATACCATTGGCAGGGGGGTCAGTGGATAAGTTAGATGGAGCCTGTAGGATGGCTGATCTCCGGTAAATTACGTGGACTCTCCCCTCCTCTTCACAATCCTGCAAGCCTTTCTCCAGTGGCTCTATGAAGTATTCATCCGAGCTGGTGCGAATCATACCTGCCTGTTTATGCAAAACAATTAAAAATACCGAGTGACTGCTTATGATCTGTGTTTTCATTTATTTATTTATTTATTTTTACCTTAAACACTTGAGTAAGAACATTCACATTTAGTAAATTACAGTCGCTGACCGTCGGCTGTAACAAAGGCCTTCGATAACCTCACCTTTCATACTTAATTGCCTAATCCTGCTGGAATTTACTTTGCATGATAAGCATCAGTTGAATGGCTGTCAAATTTATTTTTGATGGCATTGGCATTGTGTGCATCGCATCACAAAGTTATGAGGCATATTCTTCTGCATATAAATGACAATGTGAAACATTAGTATGCATTTAGAATGTTTTGAACTAATGTAGCCCAAGAAATGGCACCAATTTACATAAATTAGATCGTGAGGCTTATTATGTAATACTGTACAAGGGGCTGTACCATATTGCACATATAGTCATGGCACGATGCACAATGCAAGGCATTTTAAGGAAGGCAATAATAAATGCAAAAATTTGAAAACTTTGTTCACTTCCATCTGTGCTTTCAGAATTTTTTCACGCTTCTGAAAAAGTGCTTAAACAAGAGACATATGTTTTTGAAAGTTTTGGATTTTTAGCAGTTATTCAAATTATTGCCATCTTGCAATGTCACAGGAATTATATAGATATACAGTAGCCAATAGGCAATTACTTTTCTGACTAAGCATGTAAATGGATAAAATTGATTAATCTTAATGACTTTCACCATGGTATAATTGTTGGTACCAGATGTGGTGATTCCAGGATCTGAGAAAGAGCTGCTCTGGGACTTAACACATTATTTGAGTTTATGAGCTGCCAGACGATGAAGTATTAAAAAAAAAAAAAAAACTTAATGAGAATGGTCAGAAGACCAACAGGCACACCTCAATGAGACTGATGGAAAAAAAATAAAAAATTACAACAGAGGTGTGCTGGACTTCATCCCTGAATGAAAACATTCCAAGCCTGGCAGTGGATGGGCAGTAGAAGACCATGGCACATTCTACTAATGTCAGGAAAAGACAGGAGGTTGGGGCTACAGTCGGCATGTTATCACTAAATCTGGACAATGAAAAATTGGAAAACTTGTCAGGTTGAGCGGATCTCAATTTCTGTTGCAGAATGTAGGTGGCGTGGACATTATTTTGAATAAAAAGCATAAATTCATGGATCCATCCTCCCATTTCTCAACAGTTACAGCGGTTTGGGTGTTAAGATGCCGTAGGGAATGCTATTGCAAGGTTTCCATTATGTGTCATGGATAATCCAGACTACTTTGGTTGTAATCTAAGGTTATCCATGATACAACTGAGGTGAACCTAATATACTGGTCAGGATACACATGCCATTCATACAAAATTTTCATTTTCACATGGTGCAACAGTTGGAAATAAAGTGTCCTCAGGCATCTTCACATTTTGATTTAAAAAAAAAGTGTATCAGCAGACGATAACCCGTACTGGCAGAGAAAACAGAAAACAAGTTTTTCAAGCGACACTGGGCAAATTTAAGTGAAATCTATGACACATAGAAGATAAAGGGTTCAAAATTCCATCCAAAGCCACTGTAATTGCTAATTATGCAGTATTTACAGAAATTTTAGAGATGATAGCTGAAGTGTGTGATAATTTCAAACATATTCAGATGTAATTAACAACTTACCTTTTTTGAACTGCACTATGAGGTGAATTCCCTGGTGATACATCCTGCAATGTAATAATAATCTAATAATGGCAAGTAAATCCAAAAAGCCCATTGGAAAATGGTACAACTGAAATATGGGACTATTCAGGATTTACTGTGGGTAAGTTAGGATGTAAGGCCAGTCTTACTTTGCACAAAATAGAAGTTGTAAACAAAATCAATATAATATGTATTTTCCAGGACCACTCAGAGAACATAATATACTGCAGGTAGTTCCAGAGCCCTAGCCATAAAGTTGCCATTTGGATTTAATAAAGAACTTAAGAGCCACGAATAGATTACTATTGCTATGATTATTTCATTTAATCTCGCAACAATTCTTTTAACTCTATGTGTAGGCTCTGACCATGTCTTAAGAGGTATCCCATCCTCTTGGAAAACGTATTATCATGTTTAAGAAAGGGCAAATTACTGACATTCATCAAGCAAAGAATACAACTAAGGAGATTTTTTAAATGGCAGGAATGGGGTTATGAACGGATCAACGCATTCGTGACTCCATTGAAAATCTTAGCAATGAGTTGGAAAAAACTGCAGTGTGATTTGACTTGTTTGCGTCAATACAAGATTTCAGCCAAAAATCAATGCACAAGGTTATCGAAACAATGCCACGTTGCTTGCTGCAATCAAAACTAATGATGATCTGACATGGTATAAGTGAGTGCAATGTTTATTGCCAGGTAATATATATTGATTTCTTTACTTTCTGTAAAACTTCTCACCAAATTGCTGAAAGAAGTCCTGTCCAATTCCAGATAATGCACAGTGGATACATTTTAATTATAAATACAAGTTTTTAAACCAGAGCAAACACTTATGGGAAAACCACAGTTAAATCATGCAGTATCTCCTTTAAATGTGAATAATTGAAGATAGTCAGTTTTTGAAAGTGAATGTCTCTTTAAATTTAAAATTTATGTTATATTTTTGAATGTTCTGCAGCCAATAAAGTTCGAACATTGATGAGATGAGATGAGATTCTCTTTGTTGATGATAACATTATGATCCTATAGGAATCAGGGCTCAACTCAACACATAAAACCGTCTTGACAACGGCTACAAAAACTAAATTTCATAAATACTCAGAGCTTTCTATGTTACTAAGTTAAGTCCAATTCATGAGCTGCCCCCATATGCTGTCATACTGATCTATTAATTTATGCTGTTTTTTAGGAGCTTTGTTGTCATATGATTGACATTAGTTCCAGCCTGCCGTTTCTTCTATTAAAAGCCTGGAAAGTTCTGTGTTGTATGAGCATAACAGCCAGGTGTGTCCATCCGTCCAGCAGACACTGCTGCACTGCCAAGATAAGCACAAGGGATTCAGCAGAGGGGCTCCACTTTTCCTACACAGCTCTCCAGAGTAAACTTCTTAAGAGGCGTAGCAGGGACACTAGTACCTTTCTCTTTCTGTTCATTCTGGGTTACCTTCCAATTACCTTCCTCTCAATGAGAACTGTAAAGAATACTTGCAAAGGCAATAACATTTCTTTGTTTTTCTTTCTCTGTTCTGAGTGTAATTTCATCATTTATGAACCTGTTCATTTAAATTCATCACATACTGTGATATCAGATATAGAAGACTACAGTATTAAAATAACACATTATTCATGAAATATTGAGCTTAACATTCTGCAGAATAACCATTCAGATCCAACTCTTAAAGGATAAGAATATTTCCAACCAGTGTCTTGTGTGCCCTAATCAGTGTTGTATTTGTAGCCATTCGTTGCAGCATGCAGATATACCGCTGCATTTACTAATATAAAGCTGAGAACACCAACTCTGGATAATTTTCCTCACGGCTTCTAAAGGCAGTACAGTATAAGAAGTTGCTAGCTCAGTCAAAATAAACCTCAGTTGTCTTGAAAAGAAACCAATGCAGCAACAGGAAATGTGGGTTTATATTGGCTAAATCTTTACTGCATAAATGTATAAATAAAAACAGGCAGTATACTTTGTTGAAACTATTGCCTGTATAAAGCTGTATAAAGCGGTCTGTCTTTCCAGCTGGACATGGTTTCCCCTTCCTGATCTTTTGATGCTGCAGCAACATCAAATAAATGTCAGCATTCAGGTAAACATCAACTGAATTCAGGGCTTTGGTGGGAGAAAGTCATACAGTGACCTGATTTGAAAATAACTGCACAGAGAATCTAGCTTTGACCATAACAGAGGTCTTAGAAACATCAGTCACATTATGGCAGATATGGTCTTTAATTCTTATGGGAAAATGGTTTACATGAAAATATACCGCATGAAGCTGGAATGGAAAAAGCAAAGATGTGTGGAATGGAATAAAATGAAAAACTGTTATTTACGTGACCACTCATGGTTCCTCAGTCAGTCTCCAAAATGCTCAGTACTTTGCCATTATAGCTGTGACCACACAGACGTCTGAAAAGCGGCCGGACTTCGAACCACCCCTATGTGCTCCAGACAGGCTGGTTCCATTTTGGTCCCAGGAAACGCAGGCATTTCCATTAAAACCAAGAACAAATATTGCCCAAAGCTCCTTTTATGCCATGCATCTGCTCATATCTAGCGTGATAATTCAAATTTTATTATCATATCCAATTTACTGAAGAGTACAACGGTAGTATAGCTTGTCAGAAACTGCTCAATGAATGGCTTAATTTAGTTTGGGATGAAAGATATTTCGATGACCATTCTGTACAACAGCCTATTAGGAGCATAAATAAATGCGAGGTTGTGTAATGAATGGCATTACTCACAATCTGTTCACAAAAATGAGCCAAATAAAATATAAAAATAGATGATTGTTCCATTTTCTTTCTTTTCTTTCTTTATGTTACAGCTCAGCTTGAGGACTATAGAATGAAAACAAGCTGCAGGCTGCGCACATGCATTTCGAAGGATGCAGGTTACCATTTGTGCTTTGTGTAAAACCGGGAGAACCCAAAGTTGGCCATTAGGGTTCTTTCTTTTTGATTTATCTGTTCTGATTGATACAATTAATATTGAGCTCCTTGATAGCATGTCAATACCAATTGGCCGTGCTGTAGAGTTTTGGCATAAGAAACGGTGTGGTGCTTTAGTGCAATCCCAATTTTAAAAAAAATTGGAAAATGCACATAAATTCAAGCTGTACTCTCACACATGGTTGATTGGTCTTTCACACATCCTAAATAATCTTGTTAAGTGTCATGATGATGTATGATAGCTTAGAGAGTAAAACGGATGCTGAAATGTGATTGGCTTATGGTGACCATCTTGTCAAAGCAGTCACCTTGTACTTATAGATATCTGAAGGACTTTTGATCAGCATGTCGCTTTCAGCATTACTGATTGCGCAGTTGGTTTCAGAGTTATAATAACTAGTTTGTTATAACGCCATCTACAAACAGATATGCACCAAACTGGATAGAATCGAGTCCATTGGGCTTTAGACGAGGAATCTGTGGTTTTTTATGTTCGGCCATTGCATTCAGGAGTGAGAGCTCATTATAGCAACGGATACAATACCCACAACATTCACTGGCTTGCTGTAGCTACATCTTTTAAAGCAGCATCTTTTCGTGCATAAAATGAAAAGATCTTAACATGCTGTGAACCAAATTTCATACGATTGGTCATACGCCGTAGGAGGAGATAAAGTTTCAAGGTTTTACAAAAAATTTTAAAATGGCGAAAACTGAAGATGAGATGCAATTGGGAGTGGCTTATATGGCTTATGTGTGGACCCACAGAATCCAAAAAACTAAGATTGTTTCTGAGATCAACAGTTCAGACACTACGGGCCAAAATATAAAGTTTATTTTTACAGTGACACCCTGTGGTCACCTGATATAAAAATTTAAAAATAGCTAAGGGAACTACCCTAGCACATGGTTGATGTGTGTGCCAAGTTTTATGACAAAATATTGAGAGGGTTTTAAGTTAAGCCCAAGACAAAAACATATTTACAGGCAGGTGGATAAATGGACGGACAGAAGGAGAGAGTGAGAGCGAAATCCCCCACATTAACCCAACTCATAGCACATCATCTGCTCTATTGACAATACTGGACTGGAGTAACCACAAATGAATTCAGTATTGTTCACGGTGAACAATCAAAGAAACGACAACTACGTTGTAATGTTTCTATAAAAATGACTTAAGTTCAGATAGATAACAGACAATCATACCCAACTAGTTGACTAGTTAACTAGTGAAGTTAATGACAAAATGAGAGTTTAGTATTAGTTCCCTACTTCGGAGGCTCTGAGGATAGAAGAAAAATCTTGCACAGAAACCTCACTTTCTGCTCTTCTATGTTCTTCTTACTCCCCTATTCCTGGTTCTCGAATTCATAGAATCCCATTGTCTTGGCCTCCCTGAAAAGTCAGTTTCAGTTCCGGCGTTACTTTAAATTCTCCTCCACTTCAACCTTAGGGCCAGTTTCCATAAACCATCTGTTCCCCGCATCCCTGATCGACACAGCTTTCTCAGTATGGAAGAGGAGGGGAATAAGGCATATTAGGGATCTGTAGCATGAGGGAATTTTCTCCACACTTGAACTCTTATTGGATAAATACAGCCTGCCACGGCAACACCAATTTCGATATTTTCAGATTCAAAACTTCGTAAAGTCTCCATTCCCAGAATTTCCTGTTGTACCGGTCCTCTCACCCTGGGAGGAATTATTCAAATTTAAGCCTTCTAATAATTCAGAAATTTCTCATATTAATTGCCTTCTTACGTCCTTTGGGGGACAAATTCCCCTCAAATCTAGACTAGCCTGGAAAAAAGAGTTGGGAAACAGATTCGAGGATGATTGGTGGAGGGAGGCAACCAGTAGGATCAACTCCACTACCTCATGCGCAAGACTGGGCCTCATTGGATTTAAGGTGCTACACAGGCTCCACTACCCTAAAACTCTCAGAAATATTCCCAGACTTAGATGACAGATGTGATCAGTGTGGCCACACCCCTGCCAACCTTGGGGCAGGAATAGAACATACGACTAAGTTGCAGCCATTTTGGGAATTTTTTTTTTTTTAGGACTCTGTCCACTATTTGGGACATTAACCTACAATCCTGCCCTCAGATTTCCATTTTTGGAGTCCTCAAATCCACTCTCAAATTAAACTCCAGTCAAAAAGACGTGATGGTATTCTTTTCTCCTATAGCATGGAGAAGAATCCTTTTACATTCAAAGTCCAGTAGTCCCCCTACAATAAACTTCTGGATAGAGGATAAGGTGCAAGTTATTAAACTTGAAAAGCTAAAATTCACACTTAGGGGCTCCTCAGGGAAATTTTAGGTGGATGGCAGTCATTCTTGTCACACATACATTTTATGTCGAGACTCCCGGAGGAACCTCTCCTGAATTCTTGACTTAAATTCTCTTTTACTTTTGCCGCTCCATCTCTCTTTCACCAACTTTTTTGCATTTTGTCACCAACATGTTTGCATCTTTACCCCTTCGAGCAGTCTCCTCCCTCTTTTCCCTTCTTTCTATATATTTTCTTCTCCTTCTGCTGTTTTTCTCTCTCACCAGCAATTCTGGACCCCTCTGAGCAGTCTGCCTCTTTTTTTCTCTCTGTCCCCCACTTATCTAATTTAAATGTATTATTTCCTCTACTTTTTTCTTTTTATTATTATCATTATTATTAAAATTTATCTCTCATATTATCAATGCATGAATGTCTAAATGTCTTGTGAACTTTGTCATTCCTTCTAAGCACCTATTTAGACTATTTTCTGTGGTATGCTTGCATTGTATGTATTTTTTTGTTTAAAGAAAATAATAAAATCGAATTAAAAAAAAAAAATAGTAGCTTTGTATTGCCAGTTTTTAGACCAAACTATCAATGCTTTCGGCCGAACACTTATTTTGTCAACCCTTTGAAAATGACTGACCATTTCACAAGAAATCCAAGAGTATAGAAAGATACAGTAAGTGGAAAAATGGTTACCTACCAGTCCATCACAATTGCTTATGACCGCTGAAGCCCCAGGGAGGTCAGTGACTCCCCCAGCAAAAGTGCAGTCTGTTCTGAGCTGCTTTGTCAGTATCTGTTTCATGCTAACATCAGACTGTTCTTCACTCTCCGTGCTGGCAGCAGTCCCAAGATGCTCCATGTTATCATGCCACTCTACTGTGGCACCAGGGGCAACAAGCCTTCGGTTGGGCCTCAGTCGCAGATGGTACTCCTTTCCAAAAACCGTGATGTTGAAGAACAGCGGTTCTGAATTCAGTTCAGCCCCCCTCTTCACCCGTGGCTTGTGATTGGCTGATATAAGGTGTGATAAGAATTGACCCTCAGAGTCTGTCCTGATGGGTGTAATTAGTCCATATTCCCTCAATCTTCTTTTTAATTGTTCTGCAAGAGGCATGAACAAGAGCTGACAGTTGTGCTCTGACTGCAACGCACTTTATTGAAAACATCAAATTCGAGGTAATTATATAATAATCGTACCTTCCTTATCTCCTCCACGAACCTCGGACACAAAAAGTAAAATCGGTAAAGATTACGTATAAATAGAAATGAAAATATCTGTATATCTGTATGGAAAATGATAACAAAAGATTAGCCAACAATACAAGTTATTGATTCTTTTACTTGTCTGTATTCATTCAGAAGCCGATAACATGAAATTGTTTACCTTGGAAAACCAGTCGGAGCACCCAGTTCATTCTAACTTTCAGTATCATGTGTACAGAAGACAGAGGGTAATTGTTCGTCGACCACAGAGCATACGAAAATGCATTTTCAAGCAAGGTAGGCTACCTTACATTTCACCAAGCTCATTAATCAGTGAACCATATAGAGGTATTGCACGCCATGGAATAAACACCTACTTAAAGTATGAAAATAAACGCGGAGCTGTCAATGATAACTCAGCAATTTGGGTTAACGCTGTGTTAAAAACCGGAAGAAAGTTTCGCTTACCTTATTTGAAGTTAGGCTGTACTGAATTCCAGCGAGGAACCAAAATGACAGTAGAAACATCACTGGTCGACTTCACATAGAAAAAAAAAATTAAAAAACGATTACACCTTTTAAAATGTTCTCCTAAAAGTTAGAAAATTGCGAAACTACATTTGGCATATTTTTGCGTTAACCTTTCTTGCATATTTTTTCGTCTGAGTGGGTATTTTCAATAACATGGGATTAGATCACTGAAGTTAGTCTTTCATTTACTCGCCCTTGGAGAATTTACATATCCTTGGCCCATTTTTAGTGCGAGCCCTGCTCCTTCAAGTCTGGCGCACTCGGTCAGCCTGAGTTTTACACTGCTCAGGTATAATCAACCACAGACCAGCTCCGTTTGACGTCAACTTCTTATTTTCTTTCTTTTTTTTAAATGGAGCGCACACTTTGCGGTATCTTCAGTTGATTTGAAATGATTTAACTCCGAGGTGACTCACATGGCCTAAGCCCGTGATATTTCATATGTGTTTCTAAAGAGTTAGCCTACTGCTTTCACACGCAAAGATTGAGGAAAAAAAAAATAAAACAAAAGCAATTTGGACACGGACATAAGTTGGGTTTGCGTGTCAGTTCTGTCCATCCCCGCTCATTATAATAACCATAGAACATATTATAATTCCCATTCCTCCAGGGCCGTCGGAGTCGTTCATGTTCTTTCTTAAACAGGTTTTGAAGCAGAGAACGTATTTTAGAAGTATGACTTGCAAGAAAGAAGTTCATTCTTATATGCCATTCTTTTTATTGTACCTGTTAAAGACATATTAAACAAAATGTCTATAAAGTATAGGCCTACTTGACTTGTTGTGAAAGTCCATAGAATAGTCAGTGTACAGTGCTGTGAAGTCTCTTCCCCCTTCTCGATTTCATCTTTTTTTTTTTTTTTTGCGAATTTGTTATGTTGAGAAGTTTCAGATCATCCAATTAATTTTAACATTAGACAAATACAATGTGAATAAACACAAAATGTTGCTTTTTGCATGATCATTTCATTCACTGAAGGTAAATAGTTATTCAAAACTTATATCATCTGTATGAAAAAACTAATAATAAAAATAATAGCCTTCCTAACCCTTGGCGGCAGCAACCAGCATGTGCCAACAACTGGCAATGAGTATTTTCCATTGCTCCGAAGGAATTTTGGCCCACTGGTCTTTGCAGAATTGTTTTAATTCGACCATATTGGAGAGTTTTCAAGCATGAACAGCCGTTTTAAGGTCATGCCCCAGCATCTCAAATGATTCAAGCCAGCATTTTGACAAGGCCACCCCAAAACCTTCATTTTGTTTCTTTGTCATTGGCCTCGTTTACATGGGTAGTTTTCGTCAATCTGATTGAAATCGATCGGAATAAGTGAATCTGATTTGATCAGTATACATGAAGTTTAAGTAAAGAGATCCACGTTCAATCCGCGTTGAGATGCCTCCATCTGAATCCAATTGTATTGTGTTTTTTTACCTGCGTATTACGTCATTCTGCGTACGTCACTTCACTTACAAGCCTCTTACGTACTAGGAGCGCATGCACGGACCAAACAATCCTCTTTATCGAAACAATCTGCTCCACTCAGTCGTTTACATGGAGCATGGAGCGGATTATCAATCGGCGTAGACTACCTCTTACAATCTGATCCGAAATGCAATCGGATCCGGGTGAATCAGATTGGCTAAGGTGTTTATATGAGACATTTTGAATCTGATTGACCTTTCAATCTGATTGTAAATTGGATTTTTGGACCCATGTAAAACGGGGCCAGTCAGAGGTGGAGTTGCTTTTGCGGTCACTTTCCTATGCAGCCGTCCCTTTTTAAAGTATGCAGAATGCAGTCTTGTATTGTCTTGTTGTAATACGCCGGGACATTCCTGGAAAGGATGCCAATTTGAAGGCGATAGATGTTGCTCCAAAATCTAAGTGTACTATTTGGCATTAATAGTGCCTTCACAGAAGAGCAAGTTACCCTGGCTAAAGGCACAAACACAACCCCATACCATGACAGAGTAGAGCAGGGGTCACCAACTCCGTTCCTGGAGGGCCACTATCCTGTAGGCTTCCGCTCTACCTGCTGTTCAGCACACCTGATTCAACTAATTAGCCTCTCAATTGCCCCGCTCGTGATCTTGTTAAGCAGCTAATTAGTTGAATAAGGTGTGCTGCACAGCAGGTAGAGCGGAAACTTACAGGATAGTGGCCCTCCAGGAACGGAGTTGGTGACCCCTGGAGTAGAGCTTTTGGACTCGTCGGTGGGAACAGTCTGGATGGTCTTCTTTTTTCCTCATTTCCTGTATTTTTTTTTATTTTTATTTTTTGGAAATTAACGCTCATTCGGCATATTATGCCAGCAAGATGTTCCTGAAAATTTTGGAGTGGGGTGTACTGTATTTACCACTGTGTTACATTACCTTTCCTTTGAACAGCCCTCCAAGTAATCATTACAGAAGTGTAAGGGTTGTGCTCCATAAACAGTTCAGGTGCATGGAAGACAGGAAGTTGATAAAGTCTTAATAAACAATATTGGTAATATAGACTCTGGGCATTAGCTGCAGGAACAATGTATTACAAATAGAAAACTAACAGGAATCAAGTTTTCTTCATATGAAGCACTGGATAAAACCATGAACAGCGCTAAGTTAGAGTTAGAGTACATGCGAAACGCGGGGAATACATCTTATACATGACTAGGAATGCAACTAAGGTATGTAGTGATGAGAGCAAAAGACACAATTCACATGGACTACACGGAGACGCTACTCTGGGATAAAAAGTCTAGCCACAATACACAACACAGAAACAAGGCTTACACATTCTACGAGACTTTGCCTCTAACCGGTGCAAGGATCGGCCTTAAATGGCCCAACACTACCACACAGTGGAAATGAGCCACAGATCCATGCAGTAATTGCAGGGCAGAAGAATGCAGTCCGGGTCTTAATAGACCAGTGGGCTGAGGGCTGGAGGCATGGCCTCACAAGAGGACACTAATTGCTCTAGGTTGGAAGGATTCTTTTTTGATATATGCCTTCAGTTGCTCAGACATTAAAGCACCATATATTATGGGAGACAGCTTTGGATTGCAAGTAGGCTTGTTTAGCAGCTGCACTCTCCAATTTGGAAGCCCTGCTGTTGTTACATTCACAGAATATGGATTTTTCTGAAATTGTTCCACAATTTTTAGATGCCGATTTTTGCAGATTGGCGAATATCTGCCCATCTGTACTTCTCAGAGACTCTGCCTCACTAAAATGCTCTTTTTATATCTGATTATCTTACTGACCTGTTGCCAATTAACCTAATTAGTTGCAAAATGCTCCTCTAGCTGTTTTTTTAAATTGTACTACTTACATTTCCTGCCTTTTGTTACCCCTCTCCCAACTTTTTTGAGGGGTGTTGCTGCCATCAAATTCAAAATGAGCTAATATTTTTCATGAATTGGTAAAACGTCTCACTTCCAACATCGGATGTGTTGTCTCTGTTCAGTTGTGAATAAAATGTGGGCTTATGAGATTTACAAACCATTGCCTTCTGTCTTTATTTACAATTTACGCAGCATCCCAACTTTTTTGAAATTGGGGTTGCACATTTCAGTCTAGTTTATGAGGTGGTATTAGAACAGAATGCTTCCTCCTGTTACTCTGTATTTAAGCAGGCTTTCTTTTTTTCAAATGTATCAAAAAGAATTTGCATCATTTATGTATGCATTTACAAAACCCAAAACCAGTGAAGTTGGCACGTTATGTAAATCGTAGATAAAAACAGAATACAATGATTTGCAAATCCTTTTCCATTTATATTCAATTGAATACTCTGCAAAGACAAGATGTTTAATGTTCAAACTGAGAAACTTTATTCTTTTTTTGAAAATAATCATTAACTTAGAATTTAAAGGCAGCAACACATTGCAAAAAAGTTGGCACAGGGGCCTTTTTACCACTGTGTTATATCGCCTTTCCTTTTAACGACACTCAGTAAACGTTTGGGAACTGAGGAGACCAATTTTTGAAGCTTTTCAGGTGGAACTCTTTCCCATTCCCATTTGCCATTCCCAGACAGGTCTGGACTACAGGCAGGCCAGTCTAGTACCCGCACTCTTTTACTAAAGAGCCATGCTGTTGTAACACGTGCAGAATGTGGCTTGGCATTGTCTTGCTGAAATAAGCAGGGGCGTCCATGAAAAAGACGTTGCTTGGATGGCAACATATGTTGCTCCAAAACCTGTATGTACCTTTCAGCATTAATGGTGCCTTCACATATGTGTAAGTTGCCCATGCCTTGGGCACTAATACACCCCCATACCTTCACAGATGCTGGCTTTTGAACTTTGCGCCTATAACAGTCGGGATGGTTCTTTTCCTCTTTGGTCCGGGGGACACGATGTCCACAGTTTCCAAAAACAATTTGAAATGAGGACTCGTCATACCACAGAACACTTTTCCACTTTGCATCAGTCCATCTTAGATGAGCTTGGGCCCAGCGAAGCCGGCGGCGTTTCTGGGTGCTGTTGATAAATGGCTTTCGCTTTGCATTGTAGAGTTTTAACTTGCACTTGCAGATGTAGCGACGAACTGTTGTTACTGACAGTGGTTTTCTGAAGTGTTCCTGAGCCCATGTGGTGATGTCCTTTACACACTGATGTCGGTTTTTGATGCTGCACCGCCTGAGGGATCGAAGGTCACGGGCATTCAATGTTGGTTTTCGGCCTTGTCGCTTACATGCAGTGATTTCTCCAGATTCTCTGAACCTTTTGATGATATTACGGACCGTAGATGACGAAATCCCTAAATTTCTTGCAATAGCTCGTTGAGAAATGTTGTTTTTAAACTGTTCGACGATCAGCTCACGCATTTGTTCACTAAGTGGTGACCCTCGCCCCATCTTTGTTTGAGAATGACTGAGCATTTCAGGGAAGCTGCTTTTATACCCGATCATGGTACCCACCTGTTCCCAATTAGCCCGTTCACCTGTGGGATGTTCCAAATAAGTGTTTGATGCGCATTCCTCAACTCTCTGTCTTTTTTGCCACTTGTGCCAGCTTTTTTGAAACATGTTGCACGCATCTAATTCCAAATGAGCTAATATTTGCAAAAAATTACAAAGTTTACCTGTTCGAACATTAAGTAACTTGTCTTTGCAGTGTATTCAATTGAATATAGGTTGAAAAGGATTTGCAAATCATTGTATTCTGTTTTTATTTACGATTTACACAACGTGCCAACTTCACTGGTTTTTGTATTTGTCATGAAAGTTGGTAAGATTATTACTTAAAAGCCCTGGTGGTACAGAGCTGCAGTTATCAAGTACTTAGGGAAACCTTTTAAAGCCTCCTTTATTTGTAAGGAACAAGATGTTGTTTCAGACAGTTAAGGACTTGAGCAAACATTTCCGTGGGCTTTGCCAAATTTCCAGCCACCCAAAAGGTTGAAAGGAAAAGAGACTTCTGGAGATCTTTAGGTGCATATTATAAGAATGTGAAACCATTTTTTTTCTGATTCATCCTGTGAAGCGAAACAGTGTTTTCTTGCTATAATAATTCAATTTGAGGGTAATATATGTGGCTCAGCAAAATATATATTGCTTCATCTTTCTCGGGCGTAAAATGTTTGACATTCTATGCACTGTTTCACAATATATATCAGGTGCTACTAGTGCATAGAAGGTCACATTTCACACAAATCTGACCCAGAAATGGTTTCTTCCTCAGGGCCATTGTTAAGCTAAACTGTAAATTCTGAAAAATAAAAGAAGCCCCTGACCATCACCCACCCCACGAAAAACAATAAAACAATGCAGCCGCAACCCACCAAATGCAATATGAACACAGAAGATCAACAGAATTTCTATTAGAAATAATTTGTGAAATGGTATTTGCTGCTAATGTACATTTGTGCAACACAATAGCCAATCAACATGATATGTATGAATGGGTAATAATTTAATCACTGGGAGCTCAAAAACAAAACCATGCAGACACAACCTGAGGTAACTGAAATGACCAAAAACAGATAAATGAAAATGTAAAATTATGAGTCACCAATATGGGATAAGAATTGTTCAACTTGGAATAAAATGAATATTCACAGGCAGAGGTGTGTAATCCCGGTTCAGAAAGTAAAAGTCCATCCCAGGATCTTGTTCCAGCCACAAAAGACCTGTCAGTTGCCACTATTCTTCAGCTGGGAGGTAAAACTAACAAGTGAAATATGCTGACAGGAGTTTACGGGTGGAATGAAAACATGGTAGGATTTTTACTTTCGGACCCCTGGATTATACGCCTCTGTTCACAGGAGTGAGGATTAAGTAGTTACAATATAATTCATCAAGTAATACCAGTGATTCTCACCTACAGGCACTTGATAGTGATCTGTCTACTGAGGGAGGCTGGCCAGAGTAGTCTACTGAGACATCTTCAACTAAATAAACATCACCACCCACCATACGGCAATTGGGCTGTCTGAACACTGTGCCAAGAGGGTGCCAAGCAGACATAGAAAAGATGCCAGGGCTCAAATTAGAGCAGAAATATTAACAAATGTGCATTTTTCATTCTGAAATGTACTATGTAACACCAAATATTTACCTTTATACTTTTTGAGTTGCCCCCTGCAAACAGTTAAAGGTCTGAGTCTTCTCAGGCTCAGTATGCCTGTGTAAGCTTTGCTCAATTTTACTTAAAAATAGTCTTCCATTTTTCTATTCAGCTTTCTACCAATCTGCGATATAGCCAGTGTTGGGAAGGACAATTTCAAGAAATAATATGTTACTTATTACTTATTATCATCAAATAAACATAATAGGTAACTGAAGGTAGAGTAATATATTACTTAGTGTTGTCACGATAATAATGTTGCCCATATTTTAATAGCAACTAGTTATACCATCATTGTTTTACTGAAGTTAAAATATCTCTGTATTAAGTTCCTCCTAACACTGAACATAGCCAAGAGAAATTGAAAACATTGGAGGGCAAAAATTTTGGAGCTATATGACAGATTTTGTGATTCAAACAATAGAGATTTAAGTCTAGGATTTAGCAAGTCCATTTAAAAATGTGTCCTTCTTAGTTTTCAAAATAAATAAATAAATAAATAAATGAATGAACAAATAAATAAATAAATATCTCTCAGTAGCTGCGTATTTGCATGTATTTGGTCTCAACCGGCATGCTCTGAACGTTAAGAAAATGTAATATTTGGCATGCTATAAAAAAATCCCATCGTATCTGATGGTTGAGATGCTGTCATGAGTGATATTTTGTGTGGGAATCAGCACTTGTTCCCAATATAATGAGAGGCCTGATACCAAAGAGCCTGATGGGTTTTGACTCACAAATTGACTCTGTGAAAGTGCAGATGTGATACCTAACCATCCACGCAATAAAACAGTACCTTAACATGATGAGATGTTCACAGTCTTTGTAACAAACTTTCTTAAACATATGTTCCATATCCTCCCGATGTGAAAATACTAATTCTGACTCTAAATTAATTTCTTTGCAATTTTTTTTGTTTTAATGTCTCACAAACTAGAAGTCATTTACCAAGTAGGGTGGTATTACAGTAGACCAGACATTACGTGAGAGCGCATAGGTCTCACTGATGACATCTGGTGGCTATTAGGTTCCTAGTGGTGTATTCAGAGGTAATCCCAGAAATCAAAAACTTCTACCACTGGCTATTTTTATCCCCATTGGAAAGTGCCAGTCATAAATTAACTTGTCACCTATGCACAAGCTGGATACATTATGTCAGGAAGAGATAATGTTAAGGATTTATTGCACATTATCTTCAAATATCTGTAACCTAAGAAAATAAAACCGATTATTGTTTCAACTACAGGCAACTTTACAGGCAACTGACTAAATTATTCAAGATTCATTGAACAACGCAGCTGAATTATACATGACTGCCATAATTATTCTACATATTTGATATTGTAGCCAAGCTGGTCGGAAGAAGTAAATACTGTACATTTACACAACAATACTTAAGTCACTTGGAACATAATTTAAACTCCCAAGATTCTGAATTTTAACCAAGATAGACAAACTTTCACAATTGTCGCATAAAAAAAAATAAAAAATAAAAAAAATAAATATATATATATATATATATATATAGCTGTATGGTACCTGGTGGAATATCTCACACCTACTTAGTTTAACTGGCAATATGTAATTAGTAACATGATTACATATAAAAACAGCATCCCAGAGAGGCTGAGTCTTTCAAAAGTAAAAAGTGATGATGGCTTCACCACTTCTGAAAGACTCTGGGCCAAGAGTACAACAATTTAATAATAACCTTTCTCAGCATAAAATTGCAAAGAATTACATGATTTAGAGAATCCAGAGAAATCTCTGTATGCCTAGGACAAGGCCAAAAACCAATATTGAATGTCTGTGATTTTCAGGCCCTCAGGTGGTACTGCATTAAAAACAGATAAGATTCTGCTGTGGAAATAAATGCATGGGCTCAGGAACACTAAAAACACAGTTTGTTGCTGCATCCACAAACACAAGTTAAAACTCTACCCAGTACAGATATAACCATATACAGTAAAAACAAGATCAAGAAACGCTGCTGCCTTTTCTGGGCCCAAGCTCATTTAAGATGGATTGAGACAAAGTGGAAAACTTTTTTGTGGTCTGAACAACTAAAATGTGAAGTTCTCTTTAGAACTCATGGACACTGCACCCTCAGAGCTATAGAGGAGAGGGACTTGTTATCTGAGTATGGCTCAAAACCCAGCATTCGTGATGGAATGGGGGTGCGCATGGACTGGGTACCTTGCACATCTGTAAAGACTATTAATGCTGAACAGTTCGGAGAAACACATGCTGCCATCTAGAAAATGTATTTTTTGGGAAAGGCCTTGCTTATTTCAGTGAGATAATGCCAAACTACATTCTGCTTGTATTTAAACGACATGGCTCCATTGTAAAAAAAAAATTAAAAAATTAAAAAAAAGTTTGGGTGCTGAACTTGCCTGCCTGCAGTACAAACCTGTTGCCCACTGAAAACAAATGGCACATTGGGAAATGAAAAATATGACAATGAAGGCCACAAAATGTTGAGCTGCTGAAATCCAACATCAAGCCAAAATGTGAAAAAAATTGCTTTCAAAATCACAGTAGCTGGTCTCCTCAGTTTCTGACCAATTACAGAGGGTTGTTCGTTAAAAGAAGAGATAATGCAACACAGTGGTAAACATGCCTCTGTCCCAACATATTTGAAATGTGCTGCTGGCATCAAATCCAAAATAAGCAGATATTAAAAAAAACAAACAAAAAAAACAATAAAATATCTCAATTTCAATATTTTATGTTGTCTTTGGACTATTCAAATGCAGGGTTTTAATGATTTGCAAATCATTGAATTCTGTTTTTATTTACATGTTGCTTGCCAACATTTCTGGAAGTGGAGTTGTATCAATTGTAGCGTTGTAATTTTATTTTTGGCTTATTCCTGCATTGTGTATCCCATCTGTTTTTATGGTTTTAACAATAATGTCTAGCCTATAAAAACTCAAGATAAAACATTTTGTAATTACTGAATTTTTGATTGCGATCACCAGTTACTCATTTTTGAGTGACTGTTGGAGCTGGAATGCCGCCCTGGGCTTCCTATCCCTCTACAGCAAAGCCTACAATACCTCATTCCACTCACTTATTTTTCACTCCTTTCTCCTGACCTGGAAATGATTAAACTCTGTCATTAAAGGAGATTTCAATCCGTTAAATGAGTTTGGAAAAAGGAATACAGGCTCTCCAAGATAAACTTAATCAAGGCGACTATGTGGGAGTTTATTCTTTGGAATGCGTGACATATAGCAGTTTGCCCTGGGAATCTACCTCTCTCCATCTGGCATTCCGCATTCATGCATCACCGTTTAAGTCCTAAAAAGCAATCAACAAAGCAATGCTCTTCCAGGAGTAACCTTATGGTCCACCAATGAATTTCAGCTATTTTCTGCTCACAAATGTTATATGTTTGGTTGTCTAAAGTTCGCATGAGCTAATGTTGCCATGGTTTTCATTCAGATGAACAGAAATTTTCATTGTTATCAAGAAAACCCAACATAACTTTTGTCTTGTGAATTTTTTGTAATTTCCACATCACTGTCACTCTTCAATTGCTTACCTTCAGGGATTACAAAGATTTGAACTGTTTTGCCAAAGGTTCTTTCTGACGGCATACAGTGTACGGTAATGGAGCCTTCCTGGTTTCATGGTTTTCACTTACACAGTAATATTGGATTGTGTCTGCCATGCCACAAACTGTTTGTAACTGACATCGCTTCAATTTCAGTTTTTTGTAACATTTTTCTACTTTATGCTCTTTTGCTCACATAGAGTTTTCAGGATGTCTCTGGACTCACCTTTTGATGTGGTAAGCCTATTGAGTACAAATTGATCTTCACATCAGGTGTCAGTGGATAGTTTAGATGACAAGTTTCATAATGTTTGGGGAAAAAAAAAACATTTGTTAAAGAATCCACATGTACTTAAAGTGCAGATGCTAAACTTTTATTAAATCATTTTTTATACATTTATTTTTCACCATGTAGAAATAACAGCTCTTTTTGTACATGCAGTGCTTTGTAGAAGTATTTTCCCCCTTCCCGCTTTCTTCTATTTTTGCAGATTTGTTATACTGAAATGTATCTGATCGTCAAACTAACTTACACTAAGGTAATGCAAAATGCAGTATTTAATCGATGATTTCATTTATTGAAGGAGAAAGGTGATCCAACTCTACCTGGCCCTATGTGTAAAAGTAATTGCCCCCCCTTAGTTTCTGAATATAGCAATTAACAAATTGAATTGATAATAGGCTTCAATTTCACTAGACACACTCAAGCATGATTACTGACAGCCATATTGAATCTAAATATCACTGAAAAAAAGCCTGTTTGGCAATGCAAAGTTGGCAAAAAAAGGCAGCACAAGATGTTATGTAAAGAAATTCAAGAACAGATGAGAACCAAAGTCGTTGACATCTCTCAGTCGAGAAAGGTTTACAAAGCCATTTCTAAGGCTATGGGACTCCAACAAAAGTCATTATCAACAAATGAAGGAAACTTGGAACAGTGGTGAACCTTCTCAGGAGTGGTCAGCCTACCATAATCAAGCCAAGAGCGCATCGACAGCTCATTCAAGATGTCACCAAAAAACACAGACTAACATCCAAAGAACTGTGGGGCTCACTTGCCTCAGTTTAAGCCAGTTCTCACCATTCTACAATTAGAATCAGACTTGGAAAAAAATGGCATCCATGGGAGAGTAAAGTAGCAAAAACCTCTGCTGACCAAAAATAATACAAACGCTCATCTCACCTTTGCCTAAAAAACATTTCACAGGTATAAAACTAACAGAGCATTCCAAAATAAGAACAACATACTAATGGGCAAACATGGTGGTGGTTGTGCGATAGTTTAGAACTGCTTTGATGCTTCAAGACCAGCGTGACTTAACATTATTGATGGAACCATAAACTCTGCTCTATACCCAAAAAATCCTGAAGGAGAGTGTCTGGCCATCAGTTTGTGTCCTAAAGCTCAAGCACAGTTGGGTTACGCAGCAAGACATAGATCCACAGCACACCAGCGAGCTCGACTCTAAATGGCTCACAAGAAACATAATGAAGGTTTTAGAGTGGCAAAGTCACAGTCCTGACTCGAATCTGATTGAGGTGGTGTGGAATAACCTAAAACAGGCAGTTTCTGCTCAAAAACCCTACAAACTGGTTGAATTAAAACGATTCTGCAAAGAAAAGTTGGTGAAAAATTCCTCCACAGCGATGTAAAAGATGTGTTGCCAGTTGCCGCAAACATCTGATTGCAAGAGTCATCTCCAGTGATGGTTGAGGGGGGTAATTATTTTTTCATGGGTGATAAAGTTTTTGATTTACCTTCAATAAATGAAATGGTTATTTAAAGGCTACAGATTGTGTTTACTTAAATTGCCTTTGTCTTGCGGTAATATTAGTTGGATGATCTGAAACAATTAAATATGACAAATGAGCAAAAAAAAAAAAAAAAGAAAGAAAGAATAAAAAATCTGGACGGGGGCAAATAGCTATTCATAGCACAGTAGTTCACATTTCAGCTGATCATAACATTCAAAACAACTGGATTTGCAAGTGGTTACATGTGTTTCTCATGAATCTAGTGATTTTAATAGTAAAACAGGTCACAGTTGGGCTATAGTAGTTTTAGTAGCATGGTTGTAGTTGATATTACATCATAGCTGTATTTCTGCTTTGTTAAATTCTAGAAACTTCTGGCTGTGCTGTATTTAAATTTGTTTTCCACAGATCTAACATCATCTGTCTCCAGTCTTTTAATCTTCATTTAATGAGGGTAAAAATGAGTTTTTCTCATTTGTGGAAGGTGAGAAAAAATACTTTTATTTGACCTAATAAATTGTAGGGTCATCATCAAGGTACACCAAGTTGTTACCAAACATTTTGTAAAGTACATAAAATGAGGTGATCAGAAAAAAAGAGTGGCTTTTCAAACTGACTTGCATTGTTTTATGGAGACAATGTTTCTGCTCATTGTTAACATCTTTTCTGAGGCAGTGCATTCAAGTCACTTATAAGAGACAAGTTCATAGAGACAAGCCTCCCTTTGACAATATCATGAATGAGTACTGTTATGTCATTGAATTTTACTGCGCATGTAGCATACAGCATATTATACATTAGTGTTCGATAGTTACAATGTATTTTGGCCAAAGCATTGAATATATTTTGCAAGCACATTATGCAAGTAAGTTTTTATTCCAGCCAGTTTATTTAGCAAAGTATTTCATGCAATATGACTGTATTGTATTTACAATGCAAAATGAAATTAGATGTCTCAATCATGTTTTTGCACTAATATTTTACTTCTGACAAATATTTAAACTGACTTTAGAAAAGAAAAAAACTGTTCACCTCACATTATAATGTTTTGTGGTTTCCTTGAAAGCAATGATGTGATGTCCCCTGTTCTCAAATGATAAAGACTGCTGGAAAATTACATTCCAACAATAGGTACCTTTTAATTTGTAAACAAGATACTTTACATCCAAAGATCCTAAAAATGTTTTAGTCCCCTAGTAGGGCAGAAATTCTTAAAATAAGTTGTATGTATTGTTCTAATTACGGAGTGTCGATAATTTAGCATCAACGAACGACTAAAATTGTGGGAGGTGTGAAGCAGTTTGCTTTTGCAATCAACCAACCACAAAATATACCAAACACAAGCTGCCAGTTTTAAAGAGACATGTCAAGCTAAGTCCTGAACTAATCTCAGTCCTGAATATCAGTTAAATACTTACATGTAATTTTATAAAACCAAACAAATTTATTCTGATATCCTATTTGATTTTGGCAGACTCTCTTATAGGTGGATTATTGTCTCAGTATCTTTTATTAATCTATTTTGTGCATCACCCATAATTCACTTCATTGGCCTGATTCACCGAGTATGTCAGAATTAAACCAATATAAACATTAGTCATACTTGTATGAAATCAAAAAAGTTAGTTTGCTCCTAAATAAAACTCAGTCAATGGTGATCAGAGTGCTGTGATTTTTTAAATTTCATACTTTGACTGTCCTGCCTGCTGTCGCCAGCACCTGATTTACTTAAACAGGATTGTGCACGGGGACTTTGTGGACTTTAATTAGTCATACTTGTGTTGTTTTACTGGATATCTGCAACAATGAGCCTTAACGATCAGGCCTGAACTGTTGTAGATACATACCTCCAAAATTAAACTGCCTGAAACGTCTACACGCAAGAATTCGATCAGCTAATGTGATTTTAATTAGACATGTTAAAACAGTTAGTGGGCACCAAGTTTTTCTTTGAGGAAGTGACCACCATTTTGTGTAACAACAATGAATGATCTCAAAATCAGCTTTCAAGCATTTACCAAGCAATAAGAAGCAGGCTGAACAGTTAACAGTGATGTACGCTGCAGACTGAGCATAGAAAGTCTAACAAGAGAGTTTTCTTCTTTACTTGTGCTGGCACCCAACCGAGGCTTTGTGCCTTATGAGAAAAAAATGTTTATATAAAAATTTGCCTCAATATTACACAATAGGTCAACAGTCCACTGGATAAAGAAGAAGTGTTATTATATAGTTTCTTATTCCCAAAAAAAAAGTAGAGACTTTAATATGCAATAAATATTTTTTGTTCCATACATCATTTAATATGATAAGAAAAGTACATTTCTGTCCCTTAGATCTGGCAGTCAATTAAAAGTAATGAGAGTTTGATTGTTTTTGTTATATATATTTTTTTCATGTGTTTCCATAGTGGTCAGGGGGAAAAAAATCTAAATTTCTCTGGGATACTTTAATATCAAATTTACAGTAGTATTAAAAAAAAAAAATCATTATTTTTTTACCTATCCATTTGCAGTACTTGCTATAAACTGGTATTATTCACAGCGATACCATGTAGCTACATTGCCCATCAAAGAGGACATTTGCAACTCGACGGTAAAGGTTATTCTTTTTATACCCAACATTGTGGCCTTTTTTAAAGTTTTGTTTTCTTATTTTATTTACTTATTGACACAAAAAATGTTGTAATAGAATTTGAACTCAAATTTCCGAGGCTTCCAGGCAACGGGATGTTGAGAAGCCAAGAATATGTGCGATTCTTGTGACATGCCATGTTCACTACAGATAACAAATGAATGTATTTAATGAAATAAATAGCATATTATAGTTACGAAGCTAAATAGGGAACAGATCAAATAGGGGACTTTTTTCTCCCCACCAAGTTGAGAGACAATCTCACGATATCAAGTTATGCTATTACCTGTCAGCAATTTGGTTTTTGAAAACTGACATAAAAAACTGTCGCTGACATTAAGCAGCTCAGGAGACATTTGTTTAAAAATGTGTGGCAGATGCTGAGAAGACACAGGGACAGAGCAACTGCTTGGGAAGATAGGACAAGATGCACAAATTGTACCATAAAGATGTTTGCAATCTCTTAAGATGGCAGGATGGTAGAGTGCTTGCACTGAGCTGTACCAGCCATGAGTCGGCAGTACGTTAGAATTCAGAAAGCTGGATGTGAGAGAGGACTCGAAAGCAAATTTTCTCAAAGAAAGAATCAGTACAGAGGAATGAACACAATATGTTAAAAGGCCGGCATCAGCTCGCATTCTCTTCTGTCTTCCTAACGCCCCTCACTCTTGGACTGTGGGGAAACAGGTCACCAGGCAACTGTTAGTGGGAGCAGCATCATTCTGTGAGCCCACACTGAACTCAACTGTACTCTTGTCATCATGAAGTTCTAATATGATTTTCTGGGTCCTAATTGGATTTCATTGGCATGGTACATACATTGTACAATTTCAGTAAAAAAACAAAACACTCACATTTTACATTGGACCTGCTGGAAGAGAGAGAGGGGGGAGAAAGAGAGAGGGAGGGAGGGAGGGAGGGATGCCGTTGAAACAAAATTCTTTGTGGATTTGTTAAACAATTGATTGATATTATAGAGAATACCATAAATTAATCAGGTATGATTTCATGACCTACATTGTCCTGATCCTCATCTCTGTATTCCTCATTAAGAGTGGGTTTGGCTATGTGTCTGCTCTGACTTTCCTTTTCCTGGTCATTCCAGGGCTCCATTTTGTGAAGTTTCACAGTAGGTTTCGCTGTTTTATGTTGTGGGGAAAAATAATAAACATGATAAGCAAACACTCTCAAGAGAACCTGAGACTTTTACAGTGACACATCTTTACCTCAGCAGATTACACAAAGGAAAAATTTAGAGAAGAATCTTACACTCTGAAACTGATTCAATTTTGTCATTATCATCAGCACTCTCCTCTTCTCTCTGTTCCTTCTCAGCGATCTTCTGCCGAGCGCTCTTAAACACCGACTGGAGCACAATGGAGTCTTCGTAGACCTGCACAAGCCGCACAGAAAAAGTTTAAAATCATTTCAACATTTGCAAATCAATTCCAATGTCTGTTATCTGAACATGCTCAGGTCAATTAATGACTGATTGGAACATGAGTGGAATTTCCTGAGAGAAATTCAAATGATTCCATTTGAGCATTTAAATTCACAGCCTAGCTGATTCCTATTCATGGAGCATCATTCATCTAAAGCCATCTCAGCTGTGTCACAATATTTGCACTACTTCTACCAGATTTTGCATAACCAATCCTTGTTGTTTACAGTACAGGAGCCTGGGAGAGATTCTGAGTATAAACACACCTGGGAACCCTCCAGATGGAAGGTCTGTGCATTGTGACATAGGAGGAGGAAATCCTTCTCCAGATCCTCAACACTCCTATACTTGTGGTTACGAACTCGTTCCTTATGGCACAAAAAAACAAACAAACAAAAAAAAAGCAGTCAGTTTATATGTTTATATGATAGTATTCCAAAGATGACCAAAGCAAAATTGATGAATAAGGTATCAAGTGGATCTTTGGGCATAAAAAGTTCCATAAATATGACATAATTCTTTTTTACTATTCCCCGGAAATGGCATTAAAAATGTTAGTCATATTTAGTGTGAATCTGTTCAAATAAAGATCCATCTTTCAATCCGTATGCTTTCCCCACATCATGGATTATCACCGCCACTCGCACATCCACAGATACAACTCTCAAACGGCAAGATATCTGAAGATGAGAAAGCATATTAAGCTTACTTGTTGCCCGTACTGTAATATACTGCTGCATGATTCATTTATGGTGTAATGCACTATAAATATTCCATCAAAATGTCTTCATAACAATTGTAACAAATTTTATCATGTTTTATAAAGTATTATAATTGGTATGCAAACTACATGACCAATTGCATAATGTGTACTAGCCATGCTTGTGAGAAAACCATATGTTGCAATACAGTACTGTGCAAAAGTTTCCCGCACTATCAAAACTATTCAGTTTGGCAAAGATGCATCAAAAATATCATGAAATTAAAGTTTTTTTTTATTTTGGAAAATATGTAATCAAGAGGCATGAATTGTTAAAAACCAAATCGAATTTTAGCTGCTGCGCAGCAATGGTCAGGGCCGGGCAATTTTAGGCAAAATTAGGCAATTCTGTTCTATCTCACTGACAGGGGCGGGTCTAGAACTGGGAATTGGGGTGGCACAGACGTGTACCTTTTAGTCCTGGCAAGTTCTCAATCATTTTCCTTTATTTAAGCATTTTCCAATTAGCGTAATTGGCAACTGACTACACGGTTTCTCTCCATATGCGATCTAACAGCGATTAAATTATGGGCTAAATTCAGACGGCTAAAGTGGCAAAGCCAGAACTGAGAAATGGGTGCACAAAATATCCGTTTAAAATAATTATTAGTCTTGACCTGCTCTCAGTTATTTTCATAACTAACAAAAGGTTCACTCCAAGAGCACTCCACACTTAACAGGTGCTGCTTGTTCTCCCCAATTAGGTAGGACGACAATCATTCATCTGGACGCGTATTTGCAGTATTTAAACCAAGGTTGTTCAAAATTGCATACCTGTCGACTCTCAAGCAAATAGCTTGAGCCACAGACTTTTTATAGCCTATTTATAGTGCGACTTTTTTTTAATCAACCCACGCAATACCGAGAGCGAAAGGCAATATTTCATTGGAACGCAGATCAGTTCAATCAACGCAAAGCATTGGCCAATTAATAAGTTAATAATTTTCCTGTACTGAATTTAGTCCATGATTTCATTGCTGTTAGATCACATATGGAGAGAAACCGTGTCTTCAGTTGCCAATTTGCAAGTTTATGTTTACAATACTGTTTACAGTCAAACATTTTGATGCACTGTGGACTCAATTAAAAAAAATATGTGTGGATAGTTTGTGTAGGACAGCTTGAAGATGATCTCAAGAACACAGCTCAGACCATGTTAAACCATATTAGCAGCTAGAATTCTTAGCTGGTTTAAGATGGTCAGAGTTGTGTTATTAGCTGGTCATAGTTGGTCTAGCTGGTCTCTATAGCTTGATGAAGGTGGTCAAAGCTGGTTAAGCTGGTATTTTCAGCTGGAGTCAGCTGGTGAGGGGCTGGTTGACCAGCTAAAACTGTCCAAAACACAGCTTAAACCAGCCTGACCAGCCTTGGCTGGTCAAAGCTGGAATTTTCAGCAGGGGGGAATACGCAAAAAAAAAAAAAAAAATCCGCAAGACTGAGGGTAAGACTTGGCATCTTGGCATATGGCGATACTTTGATGTCTGGTAGCCTACGGCGACGTTGAACAGAATAAGACGTGTTGTGTAAAACTTGCAAAGTTAAAATCTCCACATCCCGTGGTAACACTACCAATCTGTATCAACACTTGGGACAGCACAGAGAGAAGCATAAGGAATGCATGTGATGAAAGCCAAGCAATGTAAAGCCAAAGAGACAACTGAAATCCGCTAATGTCCAATGGTGCCACTGCTTTTGTACTTTGCAGAAATGCCTTTACTTTTTTAAGGGTTCTGTACAAACTTTTTGTATTAAGTAGTACTATTGGTTTAAACCTATTGGTTTACAAAAATGCCTGCAGAAAGGAATCTAAGTTTTCAATAGTGCCACTGCATTTGCACTTTGCAGAAAATATCCTGATTTTCAAAAAAAGAAAAACCTCTTTTTTGGAAATTGTTATTTTGAAAACAGTGCTATAACCTTCTTTTGTATTTTTATGCACCTTAATGTTTGCATTTTTTGATTTCAGAAAAATACCCTACAAAATCATCATTATTCTCTGCACTCTCCTTGATAACAAAGCAAGTAGGCTCAAGATATCATTAAAAAAATAATCACATCGTAATCACAATTGCAAATTGCAATACGGTCCACTATAATTGCAATCGGACATTTTTACCAAATCGTGCTGCACTAATTACTACTACTACTACTACTACTTCTACTACTATTAATAATAATAATAATAATAGTAATAATAATAATAATAATAATAACAGCAACAAGAAACATGAAATATTCAGATCCCCCACCACGGGATGGCTGATGTCTGGTCTGGAAACAAAATGCTGACAGGAGGACAGAGGGAAGTATGAAATGCACATTTACTCCAAAAGATGTCACCATAACGAACATTTTGTTGAGAAATACTGAACAGTTTAGAAGTTCTGGCCTGGAAAAGAATGTAATGGCTGATATTCAGCTTGGAAACAAAATGCAAAGGAGGGACAGACAGAACGACAGGAGGACAAACAGAAGTAGGTAAAGACCCTCGGCACAAAAAGATATATCCATATGTTAAATTTCGCTGAGAGATATTGAATGGTTTTGGAGTTATGACCTGGAAAAGTATGACGGGTGGACAGACGGACAGACATGTGGAAGGACAACATTCATTCCTACATTCCCATCCAGTTTGATATACAAACTAATAATAGAGCATAAATTCACAGCGGTAAGTAGAACTACTTAATTGTTCGTTCTAAGAGGTCATCTCTGGCCACTCTAATCATTTCCAAGAGATGTGATGAGTCCACCTTGATCTTTCTGAAGTCCACAGGCTTCCTGATTAGTTCATAGTACTCTGGAAGTTCTTTCCTGGACTGCAGTTGCATGAACGCTTTGCTGAGCTGTCGGCCAGACCTGAAATCAAACATGATATGAGCCTAAGAAACAAGAATATGGTTCTTGCGTGTTCTACTGCCCAAGTCTTACTGAGTAATGAAAGGTAATCAAAGGAGAGGCACGGTAAATAATCAAGTACAGTGAAGATGAAATTTTATATTACTGACTGAGTGCTGCCGAATTCACGTCTTACACAAAACTCATTTTCCAGGACACTCTCACTATAATAAGCTTTTTGCCATATAAGTGAAATTATTAACTATTATTATCTAGGTAAGTTACAGTCAGGTTTATGCTTTGCGGTGGTTGGCATGAGAAATCAACAATACATATTTTGATGCTGCAATCCAGCAGGCAATTGTTTAGGTGTAGTTTCTTCAGTCATGCTAAATTGATTTTCCATCAAATTATTCTTTCCTATTACAAATAAATTCTACATGAAACTCAGAATGTATAACAAGGCAATAGAAAATGAATGCATCTCTGATGCAGCACCACAGCGGAGAGATGACGTGGAACATTAAATTCTACCTTTTTACAGCTTGGGATCTCTGAATGTTGCAATTTCAGGAGTTGCCATGGCAACAAGGAAACATTAAGTATATCTTATGAAAAAATAGGCAAAGCTGCTGTCTGACATACTTTTGCCCACAGTCTATGCCGATACTTGTCCTCAAAATTAAACAGAGCCCAAGCAGGGCAAGGTCTCCACACAATATATTTTCTGTTCACCAATTACTGTACTGAGTGGGGTCAAAGGAGTCACATTTATAGCCTTATTGAACTGAATATTCCAAAGATTTTTCTTGTGATTTGGCGTTTTCAGTGTCTCGTACCCGTCTTTGTAGCTGATGACAGTGTCCACGATAGCATTCATGCGCTTGGTGAGCTTTGGCGGGTTTGGGGAGAGTTTTTCGGCCGGGGGTCGACCTCGCCTCTTTTTCACCTTCTCTGCCTCTTCCTTGCTGGGATCCTTCTGGATGCGTCGTCTCCCTCTCCGTTTCTTTTCTACGACTGCCTCTTCCATCTCCTCCAGATTCTTTCCCCTCGTATCCTGTTAATAGGGCGTTTGGAATCTTGTGAATGATTTATTGTCTCATTTTTCTTTTTCAAGATTTGTCAGTCCAAAGTTCCATAATTAACAGAGAACAGATCAGCTAAATCATTACAACTGATACATTTATTGAAATGAATCACCAAAAAAAAAAAAATCTTTTAAGTTAAATGCTTGCATTTGCTTCAAGAAAGGAAATTAACGTAAACAAAGTGACTCATCCCAATGTCCACATGAGCCTACTCTTCATAAAGTTGCATGATGTAATGATGTAATTGTATGACTTGGAGTTATGACTTGAAAATTAGATTCATATCATTTAAGACATCATGTCAATGTACACTACCCTCTTTATAAACCAGCCCAATAATTCCAGATCTATCAAGAATAAGCACCAGTTTAATAATGTAATGTTATGTGGGTTTATGCAATGTATAGATAAGAACCAAAGGGCCCAGAAGGTGACACAAGGTATGCAGTCTGAAAATAGTCTGCCCTAGAATGCTGCAAATGTAGTAAGCTTTATATATAAAAAAAAAAGAATAAAAGTTGCAGGTTAATTTATTATACCGGATGTATTATTTATTATTGTTAGCATATTGTACTGACAACAGCACTGTGGGAAAGCATTTTGCTCTTTGATTGGTTTGAAGCAGCCTCCCCAGTGGTGATTACATAAAAATCTGATGTGCATTAGGGCTTAAAATTCAGTAACAGTTGCTAAGAATCAGTACTAATATATACTGAAAAAGAGCAGGCTTATATTAACACTGGATCAAATTAAATTCAGTTCCTGTCATTCACAACTTTTGACAAATGCATATATTTCACTCAAAATGCACTTCTTTGTGACTACGTTGAGACCTCAAAATAACACTAACAGTTGAAGTGCCCTCTATAATGAAAGTGGTGTCGATAATTACAGTGCATGGAACTGGATTTGAATGAAGTTTTGTTTTAGAGGAGAATTCCAAAATATAATTGGAAAATCGTCACATGCAGGTGAAGTTAATTGAGATTATTTTGAAAACTTATCAGACACTGATAGAAGTTTCATGTTTAAGGCCAGTTCTCACAAATAAAAGTGCACAAGTTCGAGCATAGGCATTCAAGTTTGAGACAGAGCTGGCAGTTCATTTTGAAGGTAAATACCTCTTGATGGATGGAACGGGCAGTTCCTACCATAATTTTTTCAAACTGAGAAGAATCACTGAAGGTTGTCTGGATATCTCTCTATGATGCACTTAAGTGTACGTCCTGTTTTTACATTGAATATTTTCAAAGTAACATAAAGATGTAAATTGCTGCATCTCCCATATCTACAAAGAGCTTCAGAGTTTCCTCAGCAGAGACAATGCTAATGGTCATAGATTCTGGGTCCTGACAAACATCACATTTTCTACTCTTTGACCTCACATAAACACACAGAAATCAAACAGGGCTAGGTGTGATTACTTTATATCTACTTATTCATTCCTGCTCTTCTACAATTACAGCAATTCACCATCATACATAGACCAACAAAAAGATCCATATTTTGTTACAAATATTTGCGCTTGAGAAATCATAACTGCAAGAAAATATAGCACATAATTTATCCCCAATCATCCACAGAGCTCACATATTTCGTTAATACATTGAGAAGCATTCTGCAGGCAAACAATTAGCAGTGGCAAATTGACTTTCACAGAGTGAAAGTTTCTTAGCAGAACATTAGTTTATTACTCTTCAAAATCCTTCAAAATTCATGATCATCAGAAGTCTGATCATGTGTTCTCCTGGTGAAATCTGGTTCAAATTCAAACCTGATTCAAACATATCTGACAACTATTAACAACAATTATGGACTCTTGCCTGTTCCTCTGACCCTGATGTTTGGACTGTTTTTGGATTGTACTTCAGCCTGAAATACTCCAGTAAGCCCTCTGCCCACAGTGCACTAGTTATATCATTACGGTATGTTACACTTCATAATGTAATACTTTGCATTTTATTATAACTGTATGGGGTAAAAAAAAAAGCTTTTTGCACATAATCTATCATCTATTATCTGAATTTCATGAAATTCTCATGACAGCTTGACAGCAATCCATAATTGAAATGGTATGACAAAAAAGAGAGAAATCTGGTATCTGTGGGTGTAACAGGCATGAGATAGGTCCATCCAAAAATTTCTTTCAGCCCAAAGGAAATGTTTGGATGGCTCTCTCGCCTGTCTACCAACTTACCTACCAATCAGTGCACACCCTGCCTGTGCACTCATTTAGCATTCCCAGAATGTTAGGCGAGGTAGGCAAAACATTGTTACAGCTAGAGAGCTGATTGTACGAGAATGGTAAAAGCCATTTCACATGTGATCAATACGTTAAAATGCCAAACATACTTTTGCACCTTAGCCTTGTTGATTTTAGCTTTACTGGATATATGATGTTGCCACAACCAGGCAAAGCAAGCTAGCCACCAAACTATTGCTGGCTAAAACTTTACATTCTTCAAACTTTGCTAATGCGGACATCACTATGCTTGCATGACAGCTGCAATTACTGACTTCAGATGTGGTCATTGTTTAGGTTCATTGCTTTCAGATAATTTATTCTTACGTTCTTTACATATAATGCACAGTTTTTTCTGACATACTGTATGAATGATAACATCAAGTAGTTGGATGAAATTTAAGATGGAAACTAATGATATACTGTGCACCTGCCCTATCTTTGCTATTTGTTCATCAGTCGGCATGTGCACTTCAATGTCTTTTGGGGGAGTGGCTTTGGGGCAAGGACTTAAACAGGAGGTGTTCTTTTCCCGTAAGCTAATTTCAAAATCTGCCTTGCATTTGATCATTTTTCCAAGGTTGAATGAATGAATGAGTGAACATTGCATTTAAATCACGCTCTCTCATAGAAAATAAAATCGCTTTACAGTAATATGGGGGAAGTCTCATCGTTCCACCTCCAATGTGCAGCACCCCTCTGGATGATGTAATGGCAGCCATTTTGCAACAGAGCACGCACCACACATCAGGGAGATGCTAAATTGCACAGCAAATTAGATAAGGGGGTGATTTGGTGGAAGTTGAAAGAGACAGGTTGGAAATTTCAGTTGCCTATCCTACCGTTATGTACATACAAAATTGCTGAGCATGAACTGGGATGCAAAAAATCTGAAAGAGTTCATACTTTTGAACCAAATAAAATACAGTTCAAATATTACATAACCTCATTTCTCTGTTATCGTAGAGGATTAAGCTAGAGCAAGTTGTAGTTTGCTAATAAGGTATAAGATGAGATTAATAGGATGTAGTACACTTGGCATGAAAGAAGGAGGAAAGTAGTGGGAAGTAATGATAAGTGGTTGTTATCATGGTGGGCCGAGGCTATGCTTATTGGGGCTAGCTGGATTTTCCTCTGGACGAACAACTGCATTGCAAACCTGCACGAAGCAGGCTACCATCTTTGTCACTGAGGACACTGTCTGCTTTGGTCAGTGCGGTTGGAACACGTGTTCTTTTGCTTGCTACTTTTAATTTGTGAGGAAACCACTTCATGTTTTACTGTTGAATACATCTATGCTCTTCTGTCAGTAACAGAACAAAATGCCCGTATCAGATTGATATTGGATGCAAGTGCCATTGACAACATGATTTTGAAGGTCAGTAAGCAAATATTACTATCCACAATGGAGATAGGAAATTTTTAAAGAGTATAAGTGAAGACATGAAGCAGGATAAAATATGCACAAACTCAAACTCACTTAAAACATTCCATGGCTTGTATTTTTTATTTCAAATATTTTCCAACATTCATCAACATTTCTTTAATTTTAGTCCCTGCAGTAGGGGGTGCAATTTCACCTCTTGCACCCCTAGTAAAATCGCTTATGGACACGTCACCTTGATCCTAGTCACTTAATTTATGTCTGACAGGCAGTTCCATCAGTTGATGGGGTACAACATGATATTCATGTGAAAATGCAGTTTGCCGTTTAGGTAGGCATGTCATTTACAGTAGCTACGATTAAACAAGACAAAATGAATCTGCGGAGATGATGTGCATACTTGCACACGCTGAATATTCTCACAATTGCAGTTGTGTGGATATATCATAACAGAACTCATTTATATATAATATAAATGCAAATTTTTTGTGTTCCTTTTCCTTTTACAGGCAATTCCATGCAGATCGAAAAAGAAAATCCAGCATCATTTAAACACTGCCGAACATAAAATTATGCCTTTACTAAATATCACTGCAAAATGAAAATACATGCATGCGTGTATCTATGAGCAAAGAAGCACATGTTCACATGCACACAGTTTGCATTTCCCATATTTAAGAATCAATAGATGAGACATACAGTTCTGATGAGAATCAGACATGCACTATATGACAGTCTGTTACACTCGGCACATTACATCTGATACATGTAATCTGAATGAAACGCACTCCCTGCTGCAGTGATCCACTCCGGCTCGCCACCTCATTGTTTTTGCTCACACATGTATGAGACACGGCTTTTCCTTCCCATCCCCCATCAGCAGATGCAATTACCTCACTCGCTCATTTTTTCATCTTTGCCTGTACCCGAGCTAATGCTTCGAGTGATTTTCCAGCGCATATAAATATAAAAAAAGCAACCCATCTAAGGGAAATGCATCCAATTCAGCCAAAACCGCTGCAGAGCAAAGAAAAAAGATTCAGGGATAAGGTCTTAGACGCAGAGACTGAGCAGTCGAACGTTCGGATCGAGCGAGCGAGCGAACGAAAAACGCACATCCTCTCGGGGATCCTATGAAACCAGGCCTAATAATCAACAGCAAAAATCTGCAGCACAATCCACAGGAATGCAGAAAAATTGCAGACCAGCCAGAATTACTGGAGATGAGTGAGTACAGAAATGATCATAACAGCGACAAAAAAAAATAATAAAAAAAACCTGTTACTAATCGAATGCCAGCGGTTTACAACGCAGAGAGCATCTGCTCTGAGCGATGCAGTTATTTCAGTATAATTCCAGAGCATAAAAGCATGATATGTAATAGAAAAGCTTGCAGCTTGCATTTTTTTTCCACTCTTTCATTTCATCGCCGTCCTCACAAGTACGAGACAGCCTCGGCTGTGAAAGAAGCATTTGATCTGTTGCACACCTACACACCCTGTGCCTAAGCTGTAGCCCTGCCGAATCCTGTAGAAGACAATAAAGAAGGATATTTACCTGTCTGAAATCAGTAGGCCGGCTATCAGCAATCACTGTTAGAGGGGATAAAATTAACAACCCGGCAGAGCAGCGTGCAGCTAGTCTCTTCATCAGCTGATCAGTCAAAAAGGAGAGCTGGGGGAATGCTACGTTTTCATAATCAAGTATTTTTTTCTTTTTGAAAAATGTAATAGTGAGTAGAATGCAGACTCCAGTTCAGCAATTTCATACTTCTCAGAGCAGGGCCTGGAGCCCTCTCTGCTTCTGCTTACTAAAAATAAATATTGACAAAGGCTTCCCTTTTTTTCTTTTTTCAATTGGGTGCAGATATATCTATGATTATAAACTGTCACTTATAAGTCAGGCTACACATTGTTAACACTGCGAGTAGGTGAATTTTCCAGGAAGGAGAAACCAGTAGAATTATGGCACGAAAACTTACACCACTTGCTGCTTGACCCCAGTCTACTCGGCCAAAGTGCATAGATGTGTGCCCACTACTCAGTGTCCAGAGGAAATTTAGAGGACATCATGCTGCACTTTCCAGTTTACTGAGGTAGTGCAATAAAGTCTATGGCACATTCCGGAAGCAAAGGCTGAACAGGCAGAGAACCAGTCCACAGAGCCATTAAACAGTACATATGCAACTGATGATGTAAGTTTTCCATTCATTTTTTCAATATGTATATTACAGAAATTTGAGTAACCTTAATATAGTGAATGTTATTTTATTTTTATGTTCTGCAAATAGTCATTGTAAACTGTGCTGCACAGACCATTATACAATTATACATGCAAAACACTAATTAGCATGTCATTACTACTTTATAAATAATAATAAAAGACAAAAGAAAGAAAACACGCAGATCGTGATTGTCCAAGCTATCATCAATCGCAAATAAATCCATTATTTATCCACATATTTGTCTTTTTCTATGATTTTCCCCATTGAGCATAATTTTTGGGAATAAAAATCCATCAAAATTAAAGTTGTAATCATGCAGATTCAAACATCCTTTCACATATCAGCATGGAAAGGTATGAAATGCTTGATAAACCAGGTTTCCTTTAATTGTGAGGAGCATAGCTATTACTTGATATGTCAATGGAAAATAAAATTAAAAACTAGGTGACTATTGAAGCTCATTTGTGTGAAATTTTGTAAAAAAAAAAAAAACACATCGGCACTTGATCTTGTTCAGTGATAAACTCTTTAGTTGATACAAGGATGGAAAACCAATGGAAATGCATAATCAACAACAAATTATGGGTGCAACACAAAATCGTGAACAGATATGACACTAGGCAATATCGATAAGCAGGTACAAACCAGCTGACTCCAAATGCAAGCCAGTATAACCAGATGAATATTGTCGCAGTAGGAGGGGGTGAAGTAATTCCATTCATTTGTGACTTTTTCCAAATATGGTCACTGACCACCTTATAAGTACACCCATACAGTGCTGGGTCGGACCAATTTTGCCTCTTACAATACCTACATCGTAACTGTATGGATTCAGAAAGATGTTGGAAACATCATGGATTTTGGTCCAAGCTGACTCAAAAGCACCATACACTGCGTAACTCTCACCACACATTTGTGCCGCAAAAACTTTCATTTCACCCCTTCCCAAGGGTGATCGCTGATTGAGATCTGGGTCTGTGCTGTCATGCTCCATGGAATCTTCTTGAGATGATGACTGCTCTGTGCCATGATGCATTTTCCAAGTCGAAGTATTCAATAAATTATAGACTGCTGTTACAAAGGGAGGCAAATTGTCAGCACCGCCTAGAAATGAGGTCGCGTTCAAATGCAGTTCAGTATTACACAGTATAACTTCTGCATATGAGACATTCTTTGCCCCATTAGGCCTTTAAAACCAGCTGACACAAGGCGGCATACATTTCAAGCAGTTTATATCAAATTCTGACCCTAACATTTGCATATTACCACAAAGACTGTGATTTTTCCGAGCAAGCCTCAATCTTCCAATCTTCAACTGCCTAGTTTTGGTAATTAAATGCCCACTGTAGTCATGTTTCCATTCTTGGCTGACAGGAGTTAAACCTCGGGTGGTCTTCGGCTGCTGCAGACAATCTGTTCAGATGCATCTCCCATTTCAACAATGTTATAAACAGCTTTTGAGCATTTGTGACCTTTCTGATAACTTGAAGACATCTGCTCATTATCCTCAGAACTCTTTTGTTAAGAGTTTTCAGCCTCCAAACTGCTGCTCACTGGAGGTTCTTTGATTATTGCATTATTCTATAGCCAGTGACATGCAGTGAGGTCAGTGACAGAGAAGGCACTGCCCGTTATGAAAGCCGAATTTACTGTTGAAAAAAATGTACACGTCACTGACGACACGTGAATCATATACAACACTGGCATACATACATAACTCCTGTTTCAGAAATGTAGCGTTATAGCTATGTAATGAAGGCTACTAATCACCCCAGTGACAGTAGAATAAAGGTATCTTTATGCTTAATTATAGCACATAGGCCAATTATGTTTCTGTCTAGCTTTCAGTCAGAGAGAATTAAAGCACAAACAATTCAGCATTAAGCCAAATATAAAGTTGAATAACAAAGATCAACCTTTACAGCGAATGAACACGGAGGTGCAGTAATGAATCATTGAGCCATCAGTTAAGCAGACAGAAACATCCACACTGCAAAATGAGAATGATGGCAAAGCTACTGGGCACCATTAGCCTCATCTCTTTTGTAAGGTTCCCAATTCATTCAACTTGGAAAATTGATTGCGAAAAATGGGAAAAAATTAATGAATGGCCAAGTGTATCAAAAAGCTGCCGCGCAAAATTGAAGCTGAAGATGGACATTTCAGAGACTGTTTGGTGGCAATATCTCTGCATGTGTACTCACATCCTTTCATGCTTAGCCAAAACTGTTGGCAGTTTTTTGAGAGCACAGTATCCCACTTTCATCGACACGCTATCGCTGGTTGGAGAGAGTATGCTGGAGAAGCAGAATATGTGCTGACTGATCCCACTGCAACACAGCCAGTCTTTTCCTCCATACCTGTCCATTTCATACGATTCTATGCTTTTCTGTCCCTTTTGTTGATGTAGGTTGGTTTAAGCAGGGATTGACCTCCCTCTGTTATTTTTTTGTTTGCTTTAAAAGTCAAAGTTCTAAAATTGTTTCAGCTGTGAGATGCCCACCATGCTGATCACTGGAGTTGATGCATTAACCCCCACGAACAACTACTCAAATTTCCAGGAGCCTTTTGATTGCGTATAAAACGACAATTACATTTTCGGCATCATTCAGCATATTTACATAAAAAGGCATAGAGTTGTTCCGCCTTATGTTAATGATCTGGCATAATACGATCAAAATGTGCAGGCATGGTACACTTATTCACTTGATTCTTCTCAAATTTAACGAACATAAGTGCTACATTTTTCATCTTAACATTTACATTATTGCAGTAGCATTTAAGGAAATATATATATATATATATATATATATATATATATATATATATATAAACAATATAAACTGCAGCCTAATAACACAAATATAAGACTATAATTTGAAATATTATTGGGTTAGAAAATGTGATATACGAGATAGCAAAGGTAGGTACTGTCTACCTTGCCTACTCAGACTGTATGTCACGATCCACAGCAGAGGCTGCCAGAGTTAACTGCACCATAAATGATTATTATCCGTGGCTGGACTGTGAACTCTTAAGCAGAGACTACAGCCAGCACTGACAGCAGCAATGAGGCGCATGAACCGATGGGGAACACTAGCCACGAAAGCCGTGAGCCGGAAGAGTTTGACACACCTAGCTTCGCTATAATGCCAGCAAATAGTGACATACTGGACAGAGTGATGGATATACCATCCCCCATAAGATGTGTCATTAGCAGAACCTCAGAGTGCAGTGCCATGTTTGGGGCCCTGTAATTCCAGGTAATACACAAGTTTTTTGATAGCAATGCCACCGTCAGTTAGCACCTATCCTGCAATACAAAGTCAGCCAAACATGGTTTTTCAGTAATACTGCCACCATACACTTAGCCTTTATTCAGTATCTGAAATATCAGACTGACACCCCTTATGGCGGCTCAAACATTTTGTGACAGCACCCCGTAAGCTAGTATCTCACTGAGTGCCAATGCTAACGAATGTAGCAAATTTTGAGTTATGTCAGAGTTCGTAAAAGGGCACAAAGCAGTTCATTAGAAGTTTTTAGGATCGCAAACAGTTTTTCTTGTCACGAAGCAATTTTGAGCATGTTTTCTTCGCAAATTAATTTTCTCACTAACAGTTGCACACATTTGTAAAAGAGTTGTAAGCATTTGCAAACAGGTGTAAAACGTCACTAAAGTTCTGTTTGGTTCACAAAGTAGTGACCACTATACAACAGAGCTACGAATGCTGACGAATATTGGGTTTCATGAGGATACCATCAAGGTTTCCTCAAGATTGCAAAAGGGTTTGCAAACGGTTTTTAGGGTTGCAAAGAGTTCATTTTCATATTCTAGAGAGCCATTTCTTATTTTTTTGCTAACAGTTATGCGAATGTTGCTACCTGAAGCGAAACGTTGCTAAATGTCGCTAATGACACCTAGGTCTATCCTGATTTTTGCCAACTTACGTTAGAAAAGTTGGCGAATCCAAAATTTGCTGCATTCGTAAGCATTCGCCACTCAGTGAGATACTAGCTTTACCATTCATTCACGGGAAGTAACATTATAACTCAGTGATCAATTGTCAGAGTGACATAAAAAGATCAGAGTAAAACCGCTAGGACAATTGAAGGTTGATGCTTTTAACATGTAAGTAGGATACAAATAAAGATGGCGAAAACACCAACAGGAAAAGTCGCCAGATCTTGTCACATCCCTTTCCTTTTGTTTATAAGTGCTTCCCCGCAGTCTAGCCATCTGTGTCAGTTTCGGTTTAATTTGTTAATTGTTCTTATCAATTGAACTACTGTCTCATGTTTTTGCCCCATCCGCTTGAGCTTCTTCCCTGTCCACTCACACACCTGAACCTACTTCTCTAATTTTTGTCTTTGTGAATTTAAATTCCTAGTTTTCATCGACTACTTGCTTGACTGTTAGTCTTTGTTGTCACTGTTTTACTCTCTTGTGTTTCACGTGTTGATTGTTAATTGTGTTTATTAGCTGTTGCTATGTCCCATATTCAGTATTTAACTCTTGTGCTCTTAATTATTTTTTAGGGACTCTACTTCCCGTTGGTTCCTTTGTCTACAAAAAATATTTTCCCCGCGTCGTCTTCATCCTAATACAAGTGTTTTCCTGTGCCCAGTGTCCTTACTCCCTCTGGTTGGACACCTCAACTTTCGATCACTGACTAGCCCACCTACCTCATCTAAGCCTGACCCCCTTGTGTGCCTGATATCTCCTGCCAGACCTTGGGCTGTTTTTGACTTGTATTCTGCCTGGACTCGATTATTCCCAGTTTTGAATATTAAATGTGCCCTACAGGGTTTTGCCCTCAATCTGCCTTTGGTTCCCGAATTCTGCATCCTGACCATATCTCCGCGATGCTGATGCACATCGGTACAAACCCTCATGTTGAAAATGACGTCAATAACGACGATGCGAAGCAGGAAGTAGTGCAGTACCTCAGCCATTTAAGGGCACACTACCATGAAACTTGGTGTGTAACATTTGCCTATGCCCTGATGCAACTGAATAAATGTTGAGTTGTCACCACCTAGAGCTAAGAGCAAACAGAAAGTCAGCCATATTTCAGCAGCTCACTTCAGCAGTAGTCAAGAGGTTGACCAAAACATTTGGTGACCCTCAGCCAAAAATTCAAAGGCCAGCAAAGGCTCAAAGTTGCAATACTGTGGCTAATTTGAAGCCATGGCTTCATCTGAATTCTGAATAGGCAGCCTTCCGTTCTTTTCCACGTTTCCTTGACATCTCCAGAAAACATCACATGGGTCAAGGGAAAGTTGTAGGCAGATTTTAAAGGTACCCTGGGACATATTTGAGGAAAAAACAGGACGTACTTTCCTTCAATACATCATGCGCTCAATGGTGCAGATACTTCGCAATTTATCAGAAATATTTGGTACGCAAATGAAATATCCAGTTGCTACAGTGTCAAAGGATTATGATCCATATTCAGTTTTCCCTTCCTTTCAAGGTTAGTATAAAGTTTTGTTGCTGGAGGAAAGCAACGAAAGAACTAATTGCCTCCTTTTCTTCATGTTCTATTGTTCTGTGATAACCACACAAATGTAACTAATCATGAATTATTACATAAATCTGAGTTTTTGTGTGTCATATTCAGTTGTGATTTTATGTTTTTGTCCGCCTACATTTCGTGCAAGCATTACATTTCTTTGTTTGAATGGAGACATCTTTTAGCCGCTGCATTTGTTAGAACAAGACAGCTATAACACATAACATAATGTTCTCTGCTCAAGTACGGTTGCTGTCTTGTTTGGTACGAGTACAGATGAACCGTGCCCGAGTCCACCTCTTCCAACCATACTCGCATACGCTTCTGTTCACAATTAGCAAACGAACTGGACTTTGGGGTCAAGTGTACTCGGATGGGTCCCCAAGTCCCTAATGTGAAAGCACCCTCAGATGTTCCTTATTATGGCTACACACCATGATAATGGACCTGGTCCATGTCCGTTTTACGAGGAAGGTTGCTTACTCTTTAGAGAATTTGGATGCACCCCAGACCTAGGGAACACTTGATCACATTCACATTAAATTTTATAATTTATCATAAGGCTACCCCTTGTTCCAGAAAAAGTCTTATGACAGAGCGGCTTACCATTCATGTGCACTGGAGAGGGCATCAGCAAATTTTTGGAGGACATATAAGCACATAAGCAACTGATAATAAGAGTTCAATTTAAACAGTAATTGTGGAATGAACTGGAAAACCATAAATAGGGACAGAAAGGTTAAATGCCAAATTTTTTTCAACAATGCATTTTAAAAAGAACCAAATGTATGCATTATTTGTTGCTTCACCAGGAATGAGGATTTTAGAGCTACACTTCACACAAATGCACAGGACTTTAGAGCAACATTTCATGCAAATCGAGAAGGTTTGCTTGCTCATGTAAGCACGTTTAGTTATTCCCATTGAAGAAAAACAATTAAGATTGCTTTCTGCCTTTCTGCTGCTTTTAATTGCAGGAGTTGGGTGCTTTCTTACATTTTTACTGAAGATTTGGAAATGATCATGATGATGACTAAATGATACTATTGCAAAAAAAAAAAATTATTATTATTCTGAAAAATATGCGGTCATCTATATATACAACCCCAATTCCGAAATAGTTGGGACAAAGTGTAAATTGTGAATAAAATCAAGATGCAATGACTTTCAGATGAGCCAATATGTTACTTACAATAGAACATAACATAACATAACATGAATGGCGAGAACAGGCCATTCAGGCCAACTATGCTCGCCAGTTTCTTTATACTATTGTGAATATAGATACTTCAGATACTAAATGACTCAATGGTATCTAGCTTTAAGTCAAGCCTGCTCTTGAAAACACCCAAGCTCTCTGCCTCAACAATATAGTCAGGCAAGCTAGTCGACATTGAAATTACTCTTTGTGTGAAGAAATATTTCTGAATATCAGTGCTAAATTTACCTTCGGTCAACTTCCATTCGTGACCCCGAGTTCTACTCACAACACTTAGTTGAAGGAATCCTACATAATTCACTTTGTTAATCCCTTTAACATATTTAAAGACCTCAATCAAATCACCCCTTAGTCTCATTTTCCTAAGACTAAAGAGACTAAGGATCTTCAGCCTCTTCTCATAGCTTTCATCTTTTATACCTGGAATTAGCTTAGTGGCTCTTCTCTGAACTTTCTCTAAAGCCTCTATATCTTTCTTAAAGTATGGTCCCCAGTACTGTACACAATACTCAAGATGTGGTCTGATGAGTGTGTTGTACAAAAGAAGCATCACTTCCTTAGATTTTTACTCAATACCTTTGGCAATGTATCCCAGCATCCGATTGGCTTTTTTTAACTGCTACAGCACAATGGCTAGAGCCTGTGAGGGTTTAGTCAACAATCACTCCCAGATCTTTCTTGTGTGGAGAACATTTCAGTTCTAAACCTCCCATGAAGTAATCCTGTCTAATGTTTTTATTACCTACATGACCAACTTTACATTACGCTACATTAAATTTCATTTGCCACATTTCTGCCCAATTCTGGATTCTATCCAAATCATCCTGAATCACTTTAGTGGACTCTAAACTATTTACCAAACCCCCGAATTTCGTATCATCTGCAAATTTAACTAATCTGCTCTCAATATTCCTATCAAGGTCACTAATGTACATGCGGAACAGCAGGTGACCCAAACCGATCCCTGGGGGACGCCACTCCCCACCATACCTGGGGCAGATGAGATACCACTGACCACCACTCTTTGTGTTCTGTCCTGTTTTGAATCCACTCCAGAATACCTCCATTAACTCCAATGGAGCTCATTTTAAAAATTAGTCTCTTATGTGGTACTGTATCGAATTCTTTCTGAAAATCCAAGTACACTGCTCAAAACAACAAAGGGAACAATAAAATAACACATCCTAGATCTGAATGAATGAAATATTCTTATTAAATACATTGTTCTTTACATAGCGGAACCTCAATTTTTGCTAAATAATCTTGAGCATTTAAAATGCCCTCTGGCCGAATAAAGACCCACTCTGAGGTAAAATTCTCAACAAAGTAACTGTTTAAGGCATCCGCAATATCCTTGTTATCATATAGCAGTCTGTAAACACAGTCTGCCGTGCCATCCACAGATGCCACCTAAAACTCTATCATGCAAAAAGAAAGCTATTGTTGAGCATGATCCAGAAGCGCCACCACGTTCTGTGGGCCAGGGCTCATTTAAAATGGACTGTCGCACAGTGGCAAAGTGTCCTGTGGTCAGACAAGTCAAAATTTGAGATTCTTGTTGGAAATCATGGGCGTTGTGTCCTCTAGGCTAAAGAGGAGAAAGACTACCCCTCCTGTTATCAGCATTCAGTTCAAAAGCCAGCATCTCTGATGGTATGGGGATGCATTAGTGCATACGGTGTGGGACACTTGCATGTTTTAAAAAGCGCTATAAATGCTGAAAGGTATATACAGGTTTTAGAGCAACATATGCTCCCCTCCAGACAACAGCTATTCCAGGGAAGGCCTTGTGTATTTCAGCAGAACAATGCAAAACCACATACTGCAGCTATTGCAACAGCAGGGAATTGTAGTAGAAGAGTCTGTGTACTGAACTGGCCTGCCTGCAGTCCTGATCTTTCACTGATTGAGAACATTTGGCGCATAATTAAACGAAAAGCCTGTCAAAGGAGACCCAAACCTCTCCTCTTGTATTAAACAAGAGGGATCATATTCCAATGGCTAAACTCAAGAATCTTGTCTCCTCAATGCCCAGACGCCTCCACTCTGTGTTAGAAAGAAGCTACACCATGGTAAACAGGCCCCTGTCCCGACTTTTTTGAGACCTGTAGCAGCCATAAAATTTGAAACAAGTTCATTTTTTCCGGATAAAATTGCAAAATTTCTCAGTCTCAACATCTGCTAAGTTATCGCTGTTCTATTTTAAATAAAATACTGGCTGGTGTGATTTGAAAGTCATTTTCTTCACAATTCATGCTTTTTCCCAACTATCTCAGAATTGGGGTTGTACTTGTATGAAAAATAAGCAACAATAGAAGAAATTGGGTAAACCATCATTCGGCTGAATGTGAGCCCGCAGGTGGGCATATCCCTGTAAAAGTCAAGAATCATAGAAAACTCAGAAGTAAAAAAAATCTGAGTAAATATAACAAAAACATACTGCAAGATGTAAACCTTTAGCAAACCTCAGAAAAGGAAGATCGGATAAGAGTTTGCCATAAAACATCTGAAAAACGCCTATTCAATTCTGGAACAATATCCTATGTGCAGATGAGACACAAACTGGCTCGTGTCAGAATGACTAGTGGGGAGAAGCGTCTAGAAGGACAGAAACTGCTCAAAATCCAGAGCGTACTGCCTTGGCTGTGAAGCATGATGGAGGCAGTGTTAGGTATGGGCATGTATGGCTCCCAGTTTACCCCTTTACTTTTTGCTTCAGTTTTCCCCTGAAAAGCTTCCAACAATCCCAAAAATGTCTGGCCGAATTATATAAAATACAGTATAAAATACTGTGCAAGATACTTTCCATTTGATGTAATGCTGTGGCCACAAAACATGGCATCCTGGGTTTGAATATTTCTCTCAATATAAGCATGATGTGGCCTCAGTTAAGCGCTACAGCCAGCAGAAACAAAATATTTGTGCACCATTGTACAAATGGTCTCAGCCATAAAATGTAGCCCAGGCATTTCAGAAAAGAACAATGAACCACTTCAACCAATTTACAAATGCATGGAAAAAATTCTTATGTTAAACCTACTTAAGGTAAAACAAGTGTAAAATTGAGTGAGTTTAGCGTTAAAAGGTTGAGTTTTTGACTTTGTCTACGCAAAAGAATTAATTCTGGTAAAAATTACTTTTTTTAAATCTAAAATTACTATGTTGTGACCAAAGGGGGTAAGAAATGTCACCAACGTTAAAAAGAATTCACTGCATTCCATACTGGCTGTGCTCCAATGGTTGTACCTCTTCTCAGCCATGGATTAGTTCAACTGTGAGCACTTTTTGAGCAGACCATTCCTCCAATGAGCAAAACTGACTGCTGGTGTCATGAGTCATAAAGAACTACGCAATCGATTATCTCTCTGTCTCTCTGATTTATGACAAGCATACAATAAGGTGTCTGAATCTTAGGGAACTGTGATGTGTTGAGTATGGATCAAACCCACACTGAGTCGGGAAGAGTGTTCTGTCACCTCGAGCACATACAATGTGAGCAAGAAAAAGTGGTAACAGGATATGCAGTCCAAGGATTACACAGCTCAAATTAATTTGTGAATTGGGACTTTGAGCACTCAGCCATTAACATTGGCAGATACAGGGCCAGACCATGCAAGTCCAGCCAAATACACAGAGTTTACATGTCTACTTGCTATTTAGAGTTTTTCAAGAGTGTCTGTCTTTTAATTTTTTTTTATTTGTGAGGACCATAGATTAGAAACTTGAGGTTTCTAAGCCCTTTTGCGTAGAAGCAGAAGCAGACGCAACTTGGTCATGTTATCCAATTATCATTATATCCACACAATACTGTGGAAAATGAGTTATTTTTGCGTTGGAGCAAACTATGTAACGCATGGCCCATATAACACAGCTATGAGGGCAGTAACATCTCTTAAGAAAACAGTATATGTTGAGCGGAAATGTTCTGTCTTACAATGCATATTTAATCCTAAATGCTTGCAAATGTTGGATAAAAATATTCAAAAATGTGTCTAATCAACACCAAGAGTTACAAACTAGGCTGTTCGATGGGAAACAAAATCCAGTTTGTAGTGCTCTGCATCTGTGCATAGACGTCCTAGGACAGAATAGGAGGTTTAGTCATGTCTTTTTTGACCAGAAGGGGGTGCAGCATTCAAAGCCGTTCATGCTTACACCGCACATTATGCAATTTTCAGCACCTGTACGCCCATTATCTCACAAAGCAGTAATAGTTAGAGTTTTAGGATAATTTTTCTGGCTATGGTGTAGTAATCATTTCCTCCGTTTGCTTGTATAGTGGTTCTGTTCTGTTCTTGCAATGAGAGATTGCAGGCCAAGCACCCAAAGAACAAATCTTCAACTAAGAATTAGTCTCTTTTTTTTTTTTTTTTTAAATCTCCATGAGCATCTTGTTAATTAGTCCACAAGGATCAGGAGCATTAGTTTTCCACTAAAGCAGCAGGATCCGACAAAAAAAAAAAACAGGTATAAAAAATTGAAAACACTAATTGTCTTTGCGCTTTTAAGTTGCTGTGCCCTGAGAATGATAACTGTGCTCAGTTTCAACATTCTTGGCAGCGTTTTAAAGTGTGGCAGCTACTGTAGGTTGCCCCATTATTTTCGCCTCAGCTGCAGGAGAGGAGGTGCTGTTATTGCCCCAGTTAAGGATTTTATTGCAAAAGCATCAGGGGAAAATAAAAACTGGACAGATAGCACATCAAAACAGAGAACAAATTGACCTGGTGACATAATAACAGTTTCTATAGCACGTGTAGTCCAACACTTTGAGTCTCATATTGCCCTGTCCCTAATTTATTGGAAAATGTGCACAATTCATCATGTAGTCTCAAAATAATATAATTGAGAAGGCAAACTGAGAAATATTCTTCTACCATATTAATGCACATAAAAGATGGTAAACAAATCAGTGCTTTTTATCTTTTACAAATATTTTCAACACCATCCCAGCTATTTCAGAAATGGGATTTAAAAATCCAGTGGTTGATTACAGAAATATTACGAGCCTGATTAGGCATTTGATAATGATCTGATGGTGTAGAGGTAAGCACGCTTTCCTCTAAAGAAGGTGGTTCTTGGCTTGAGGGAGGGGTCCCCGATCTTTCCCAGAAAGGGCCGGTGTGGGTGCAGGCTTTCATTGCAGCTAAGCAGCTACACACCTGATGCTACTAATCAAGCTTATTAGCAAAGAGTCCAGGGGTTGATTAGAAGTATCAGGTGTGTAAATACTTGGTTGCAATGAAAGCCTGCACCCACACTGGCCCTTTCTGGGAAAGATTGGGGACCCCTGGTTTGAGCCTTGATCATCTCTGTTCAGAGTTTGCATGTTTTTCATGAGATTGTCTCAGCCAGACAATGTAGCCCAGGCATTTCAGATAAGAACAATGAACCACTTCAACATTAATCTTAAAAATGCGTTTTTTCTTGCCAGATTAAAAAAAAAACTGCTGATTAACCAGCATAACAAGCGGTAAAAACGAAGTAGCAATGGGTACAGTGATGGGTGTTGAGATCCTGGTGTTACATCACAAAACTGCATCCTGACCAGAAGCGTATGACAGACTACAAAATAAATACAACCTGTACTGAGTATACTATACTGTATTATGGACAACTGTTAAAAAAATGTATTTGCAAACAGTGGCAGGCGGCGAACGGAAAACTGAGGGGGCGGAAAACATCCCTTGAAACGGATGAGATTAGTGACCCGATTTCAATCATTGTTCTTGGTCAACATGTTAGTTTCCCTAATAATGAAATGTTTAGGCGAGTGAATAATAAATTCTATAAAATGTTTAATTCACATGCCTTAATAGTCAACTCTTGACGAAAAAACCACTGTGGATTTTCCACGTTAAATTTTGTCACATCCTAAGCAAGTCGTCAAACCTGTGCGTAATGATTGTTTAATTGAAAAAGATTGAAATGCGCTCTTTTTTGCATTCAACTGATGCGTTTGATTTCTCAGCTTAACGAATACAATTAGCTACACCTGAGAGGGGAGAGTTAAGGCATCTTTTACCTGGGAAATTGACTGAAAACAGATCAAGACTAATAAGCAGTTTAAAGACATGTTTATCGCCCTCCTTGTTCTCTGTCCACCGCCAGCCACTGTGCAAATATAACTCATCTAAAAAAGGAGCGTGCCTTCAATCCAAAATTCAAAGCATTTTACAGCCTTCAGATTAACTCAACTGCGTAAAAATTTCCTTTGGATTTAATGATACTTGATGTCGACGAGCCAAAATATTGACCAAATTATGGGCTCCCTTGTCGCACATTTACAGCATTGAAATTTAGACGCTATGGCAAACTGGCAATCAATTGGTGATTCAACCATTAGAATATATCAGAAAGTATATAACACTATTCCATGGTGTAACGAAATATGTGAGATCTGGTGAGTCTTTGTAAAAACATTTGAACATGTCAGCAAAGTAAAATACAGCTTCAAAGCGCGGACAACCTTGCATTACCATTGAAGTGCCAATAAATACTACATTCAAAATACTAGCACTGCCAGTTGCTAAGGGAGACAAGAAAAATTAGGAAAGTAATAATTATCCATTGATAAATCTGGCTCTGCAAGAGTTTGGTAACAAGAGAACAGATTGCAACTCAGTTTTAATAACCTTATTCATTTTTCCCCTTAAACAAAAAGGAAGAATTTAATTGCCTTTGTAGTCAATTGTTGTGGGTATTTTAATACTTTATACCTTTGCCAAAAAAGAGATGTACCCATCTTCAGTGCAGTGATTTGCAGCGCGAACTAATTGGTCCTTCAAGATGTACTCACTTTAGATATAGTAAATGCAAAATGTGATGTTAGTCATACCACAATCTTCATTCTAATATTCATGGGACTGCTTTTCATTCTGACATACAGTCAAATCCGTGAGCAGCAGAACACAGTTTTCCAGGTCCGCCTCTCCAGACTGAAACTGAGACGTGTCTGCCATCTGAGAAGGAATTGACGGGAAAATTCCGCAATCAAACGCAGTACACGCTTATAGTTCTAATGAAATTAACTTGTTCTAATAAACGCTACGGCGAAAGTGGAGGACGCAGTGCGAAGGTCTGGCAGCTCAAGCCTGAATTTGCTATCTACCTACGGCTACTATGGTGAGTATACCAGTGTTTCTACCCTATAGCTAGGATTGAGGGAAAGCTAGAATCCACCCCATACAGATACATTTGTAAAACGGGTCGACATACCCAAGTGGAGACCGTAGAAATCCAGTGGGTCTTAGCATTGTCTTTGCATTGACTTTGAATGTAATCTGTCGCGCAAAATATTAGTTTCGCGTCTGGTGTGAAAGCGGCTTGACGCGCCCATAATGCGTGTATTCACGTCTTTGCATTAACTTTGAATGTAATCTGCGGCGCGAAAAATTAGTTTTGTGTCCGGTGTGAAAATGGCTTAACGCGCCCATAACACGTGTATTTGCGTGTTGGCATTGACTTAGAATGTAATCTGTCCCGCAAAAATTTGTTTCGTGTCCGATGTGAAAGCAGCTTTATGGATAGTTCGCGACAGCTAGAGAGAGCTCTGGTTATGTTATGAACATAATACAGGTTTTAAAGACCCTAAGTACCGCGAGCGTGGACAAGTTGCTTATGTGGAGTTAGCAAATCGATCACTTCTACAATACAATACAATATTTCAGAGGGGGCAAATAATTGGTCTTTATCTTGCAAAGAAAACAATGAATGAGGGAAACTTGCATGAGGAATCATTTTCACACATGAACTGGCCACCAATTCAGAGTTTATCCAGCTGCTATTGACAGCAGTCAGATCAATAAATGGCAAGCAGTTCCATTGGCACCCGTTCATACCCAAACGACCTTACTTCATACAAAGTGAGCTGGCATGCTAGGGATCAAGACCTTCTCTCTCTCTCTCTCTCTCTCTCTCTTGTATAAGTTGAACTAAATCACATCTGTACATGTGTTCCAAAACAGTATAGGCTTTTGATTTTAGCAAAGTCCTGCTTGTTCTTGATGTGTAAAATTGGTTGCATTAAAGTATATATCCTCAGTATTTACTCTGTTTGCAGTCAGTCTTTTAAGGCACGCTTTCGCACACGCGCACCGTAGCAAGCATTAAAAAAATTGAGGTGAGGAAACAAGCGCGCACCTCACAAACACAAAACTCTTAAAAAAAAAAAAAAGCGTGCCTCGTGGAAACTACACTGGTGCTGTCTCCATCTTTACACTCCACTGGTAGACATTCCGTAAGATACATAACGGTCACGCCAACAGCGCTTAGTAGCGGCGAAGATGAGAACATATGTTCGTGGAACCTGGAAAACTAAAAGCAAGAGGTAACCGCTCTGTGATTGGGTAACCCGCACCGAGTGATCCTTTTAGAACCAATCATCTAAGTTTCAGGCCTTCGAGAATGCTTGGCTGAATCCAAATATCCGCACTTCTCCATACTAGCAGACTTGCGGACTTTGCGGGCGCATTCACGGGAAGTCTGGGAGTGCTGAGGGCTATCCAAATCCACAATAGATCCAGTCGACAAGGGGCCTCAAGCGGACTTTCTGCGGACTTCCAGAGAGTCCGCTTAAGGTGCAGACTTCAGCAGATTTCACTAGTGTGACTAGGCTTATGCCGTCGGAGGTGACGGCTGGGGATATATCCCCGAACGCCCCCAATCCTCCCATTCCCCAATCCTTGAATAAACCTTGAATAGACTTTCATTTGAACTTAATTTCAGGTCAATCGGTCAAATGGTTCTGAAGATATGGCCAAATTGGTAATTTTCCATCACAAATCGCCACCTAGTGGCAAAATATTGAACCATACAGGTATGATATCAACATTTGACACATCCTCAAGTCATGACCTTTCATTTGCACTTGATTTGAGGTCAATTGGACAAATATTTCCAGAGATATGATAAAAACAGTGATTTTTTCAGTTTTTGACCCCTGGTGGCCAATCTAGAAATTGTAAATTGTCCAAAATCGAATCAGTTCTTCCTCTTCATGATACTTACATACGTGCAAAACTTGGAATTTCTAATTGAAATATTATTGCAGTTATTGCGTTAACATGTAAATCAGTTTTTGGCCCCTGGTGGCCAATCTAGAGATCGTAAATTGTCCAAAATCGAATCAGTTCTTCCTCTTTATGATACTTACTTATGTGCAAATCTTAAAATTTCTAATTAAAATATTACTGAAGTTATCACAGAACAGTGATTTTTTTTTCTGTTTTTGGCTCCTGGTGGCCAATCTAGAAATTGTAAATTATCCAAATCAAATCAGTTCTTCCTCTTTATGATACTTATGTGCAAGACATCACATTACATACGCCTGAAGTCCGTGAGGGCTCAGACTGCAAGTCCAGAGAGTGGAGATTTGGATTCAGCCCTTTTCTACAGCAGATATGTGCATAAATTAACGATTCTCGTTCTAAGAAATTCATTTGCTGTGGACACGTGTAGTGCTACTTGGCTGAAGCGTCAGTGGGTAATGTGGAGGAGGTTTAGACAGTTGACGTTTGTTTTGATTTCCAACTTGGGCCAGGTTACGCTCCGGAGTCCACCTGCATGGTTTATGAATGTAGCCATAAAGCAACTACCATTTCTGATGGTAATTCAGTGATTCTTTAGAGCCATGTCAGGTTTAGCAGCTATTGAGGCAAGCCCCTGTCATGCAACTGATAATTTCATAATGCTGACGGTTTTGTTTTCATTTTATTCCTTCTTTAATTTCAGATAAAAACGTTTTATTAAAAAAGTTTTTTTTTTTGTCAAATTAACCGCAGAGCTTTAAGCTTATTTTGGGGAATAGGTTCAGGATGCTTCTCAAAATCGCGGCTTGATTTTTGTGACAGGTAAACTCAAGTTTGAACTTGTTATGCATCAGCATGGGCCCTGTACCTCAGAATAAATCTATCCAGGAGTAACATGCCCATCACAGCAAAGAAGTTCCTTGCAAAAAATGCAGTAGACATCCAATCTTTTCATTCTTCCGGTTGCCCCAGTTTTGGAACCAGCTGCGAGGGCCGCAAAAAAAGCTCACCTTGAATTCCGAGACAAGCTTTCAGCCACTCGCCGGGAAATTTTAAAAGACATTGACTGCTTTTCATGATTGCTGACTTCAACATAGGTATGCACACCTTCTGGAGGGAGTTCTTCATCTGGTTAACTATCGTTAATGGTTCTTCCTTCACCAAGAAAAGGCTTTAAATGTTCCTGAACTCATGAGAGCATTGTTTCTTTTTAAGAATGTACCAAAAAAGTGGCCAAATGTAATGGTTTTACCATCTCTTTGATTAGTCAGTTTTGATTTTTCAGCCTAACAACAGCTTGCTTTCACTGGTTGTGATTAGTCTTTGGACTTCAAATTTTGAGCAGGTACTCAGCAGACCCCAAATGTAATTGTCACTTGAAACCAACTCAACTTCCATTGTCTGTTTACTTGTTTATGGCATGACACACAGCTGGCAACAGCTGTGCAGCCGATTCAAGAATCCAAGTTCCTGACTAGGAAAACTTATTCTTAGAAGATTATGGTCGATTTAATACTGTATTAACAATATTTTTGTATACTGAGTACATGCTATGTGCTAAAAATGATGTAACTATCAACAACGTGGGCTATAATTAACAATTAAGGAGCACAGTATTCATTCAGGACTGTATGAAAAATTACTTTCCTTATAATTGATCATCTCTCATTTCAAGGACTGGGGGTTCTTTCAGTAATTCCCACTGAAAAAGAAAAATCTCGAGGGCTCAGAACTTTTTAACATTCTCATTAGGGGCTTTAATTTAGTTTAATTAGTAGATTAATCATCAGTTGCCTGAAGCAGCCATGCAAGAAACAAATGCAAAATCAATTGTTTTTTCCCACTGGAAAATGGAAAGGTAGTAAACATTTTTCTGCATCTAACTGTTCCCCTCTGTACAGAATGTAAGGCTAGAGTGCATTTTGCTCATTCGAGAAACATTTTGTGCCCTTATAACGGGCAGGTAATGTCACGACATTTAATGCAGTTAGTGGATGACTCAGACTTGGCAGCTTAGTAGCACATACTTGGGCTCGAAACAAAGGGTACAAAATGGCCCACACTTCATTTTTGGTGCAGAGTAGCACCATGGAATTTCCACGTTCTTCCTTGTAACACCAAAACAATCAGAATCTGGCCAAAATGTAACAGTAGGTATCCCAGACTTACAACCAATTAAGTAGTTTAGATGTCATCATTTTCGATCACTTCCTGAACATTTCCTTACCAATGAGGTGTCTGTTGCTGATGTTCCCCAACAGCAAAAGGCCTCCAGCGGGTTGTGCTGTAGTGTGTGCACAGGGAGGCAGGTTGGCAGTCGAAATGAAATCACCCCAATAGAACATCATCTTCTATAAGAGGGTCATCTTAATGGGGATGAGAGTTGATAGCTGAGGGTGTACCTGGGAAGTGGAGAGGGGTGTCACTCTTAGGTACTGCAACACTGAGCTCACTCAGTCTAACAGTATTGTGCCGTCAGGTGCTCGATGTACCTTTGCATATCCCCCACCACCGTGTGCTCACTGGCTGCCACTGTCCTGCTGTCCTGACCCGGTTCTCCCCCATCCTCCCTCAGCAGTTCTAGGAGCAACAGACCCTACTGCAAGGATTTTATGAAGATTTCCTTATAAGACATAAGACTTTAATCCAACCACATTAATTAGCTTGCCAGCACTGGATGGGCTCCACCATCACCAGGTTCCTCCTGAGATTTATTCCCACAGGGGAGTTTTTTCTCACCACTGTTTGAGGATTTTTCTCCCTACTGGGAGTTTTTTTTTTTTGCCTCATTTGCTATTTTGGGGATTAGGCCATGCACTGCCCATTTTTTGCTCAGTAAAAAGTCTTTCTAGCAGTCCCTCTGTGAAAAGGCCCACACAAATAAAATAAGTTGAATTGAATCAAACCACCTGCCTCAGCACCATTCTTCCCTCCAACCGTGGGAGCACGGACAGCCACTGATGGCTGCTAAATCACTGCAGTGCTGTGTTCATGGCGCTCGTGGCCTGGGGTTAGACGCTTAAAAGTTGCAGCCTGAACAAGCACTCATTGTCTGGGTCATCCCCTCTCCTGTCACCTGCAGAAACCTCACTGTACTCAACCTGGGTCTCCAGCATGGCAGTGAAAGACATCGCATTAGCGGCCGAAAAAAAAAAAAATGGAATAACCTCTTGTCACTCGACAGGAACTAGAGACATCTGTATCACTGGCGAAACCAGAAGATTAATCCTAAGGAATTTTGTCCGGCAGAGCTGCACACGTCCATCTCCGCCTCACTCTGGTCAACTCTGGGTGCAATGACAGACATAACGTATTACGGTACCCATCAAAGCATATGGTCTCCTAAATATACAGTATAAGGCCCTTATTTTCCTAAGTATAAGCAAATTTTTCATACTTATTACATTTTAAGCCTCTGGCCTGGTTACAATAGTTCACTGCACTAAACTGAAGTATTTTATCTGGACCAGTGAGCAAGTCAGATGACTGTTTTACCATTTTCTAAAACCTGTGATACCACACAATTGCTCTTTAAGTAGCACAGGTCGATTGACTGTAGGATAACTTTTAACTTCATTACAACAACTGTAATAAAAACTTGGTCAGTGGGTCATTCTGTACGTCTTGTTTCAATGAGACAGTGAAAACGTGTCTTAAAGCTATGTAAAAAAGAATCGGAACTGAAATTCAACATGTTAAACTTTTCTGATACACCAGACCATCAGCACAATTACTGGATTTAAGTCAGAGCAGGAGCACCTCTGAGCTTTATATTATGCCAAGAGGACCTGCTTCCTATGGCAACAGATCTTTGGCACATGTACCCTGGCTCTAGCCCCCTTGGGAGATTCTTCCGGTCAGTTTTGCGATTTTGAACCATATACTGATCTTCCCTCTTCATGCAATGAAGTGACTGTTCTTACCATAAAGCTGAATCCATTTCCTCATCACCTCCAATTGATTTCTTTGCTGTATCACATTCGAAACAGTTTCCGTCTTTGAGATGGAAAAAGAAAAACAAGCCGTTGAAAAACTAGAGTAGGCAGGCAACATGAGAAGAATTAACATAGTTTGACAGGGAGATGAAAATCATTTTGTTGGATGGCAATGGGTTATTGCTCCCAGTACAGAAAGAGGTCATTTTTCATACTGCCATTTCATAAAGACATGGTTGACTTAATGGAAAATGTCTCTGTTCGTCTTGAGGCAAAAGTATCTACCCATCCATGATCTAACCTCAGTTGCAGGGTGTTGGAGCCAGGTGCCGGCATACCATGGGCAAGAGTGACGAATACATCCTGAAATGTTCCCCATCTATCACAGGGTGAGGCAAAACAGTATTTCTCCATTAAACTAATGCTATTACAAGTAGCATTACAAATTTTTTACAAATGCTTAACACATCTTTTCAATGAATTTCATCAGGGTGAAACAGTGAAACCAAACCATGTCAGAATAGAAAACTGCTACGGCAAAAACACGACAGAAGGTATCCCTGGCTGAAAGCCAGAAAACACTAGTAGCACCTAAATATGGAGAAAGTGCACCTTTTTCCCAAGAAATTCCTACAAAAACTTAGTACACACTGAGGTTCACTGAAGATTTGCCAACTCCGTAAACCTCAGAAAAATTTTACCCAGGTATACTGAAGTCTGTCCGGTTTACTTAAGTTTGGACAAAACCTCAGTAAACCTCGATTAAATTTTCCCCAGACACACTGATGATTGTCTGGCCCACTGAAGTTCAGAGACCACATCGGTATTCCTCGGGAAAATTTCACCAGCAGCTTCCAGCAGGCTGTGTTTGTTGTATATGAGAGCAGCTGAAGACCCATGCGATGTGTGCCACAGTGCAGCTTATTCATCAGTTATCTGCTGTAATGATATGCAGATTCTTGGAATATTATTGCTCATGACTCATGTAGAGGCTGGGGTCTATCTTCCGGCTCCTGACGCAATGTGGACGCATTCAAGGGCTCCAAGCACACTTGGAGGTCCAGCTACTGAACAGAAGGGGCACAAAATTTAATGAACTAATTCACAAGCGCATGTGACACAAGCTCTGCAATGTTTTCTATGAGGAATCAAGTCTACATCAAAGCAGACTCCCACCGGAGAATGAAAAATGCCAGTGACATAAAGGGCAACAGTAGTATAGACCCTTACCTTCACTTGCATCCAGTTTTTTGATTTGCAGAGTGTGCACAGGCAGGCTGCAGTCTGCCAGTTGAAATGAAATCACTCCAGCAGGATGCCATCATATGCAAAGTCAGCTTGATGGGGATGGGAGCTATAGGGTGTACCTGGGAGTTGGGTGGGGCTGTGTCATTCTCAGAGACTGCCCACCTGGGTGCACTCAAGCTGCTGGTATTGCGCATTCTTGAGCTCAATGTACCTACACTGTGTAGGCGACGCAAATCCTCAACCAGACGCCAAAGCACCTTACAGGCCAGCCCTCCACCTGCATTGACATCACAGGTGTGAACTGTGGTCTTACATCAGAGCAGGAGCATATTTGAGCTTCAACTCTCTAAGACCCACTTCAATAGGGCCACACGTTCCACACGTTCCACACATGCTCACTGGCTCTAGCCCCTTCAGAGGCGCAATTTTGCACTGCATGCTGATCTTCCAACCCCATGGTAGGAAAGTTCTGATCTTACCATAACGATGAATTCATTTCCTTATCACCCCAATTGGTTTTTCTTCCTCTTCTCTACAGCATCTCATTCTACTTGTTTTCCATCTTTGAGAAGAAGAAAGAAAACAGGCTGTTGAAAAAGTCAGGTAGGGAGGCAGAATGAAATGAATTACTGGAATTTGGCAAAAAGAAATTATGTTTGATGGCCAAGTATTATTACTCATAGTAAAGAGAGGTCATTCTTCATACTGCCATTTTACAAAGACAGGTTTGACCTCATGGCAAATGTTGGTCTTGAGGCAGAAACATCCGCACACATACTGTTGCATATGAGTCAAAACTCAGTGTAAATGTATTTCATGTTTCGCTTTGAATTTTGTAATACTTGATTCGCTTCTTATAAATGCGTGCGTAGTTTCTCGGGAATGTGGCATGTATTCGATTTTGTGTTGCTGGTTATTTAAAAAAAGGTAGACATCTGACAAATGTTTTTTTACAGCTCGGCTGTTTTCTATGGTGGGCCTGAAACTCAAACTATTTACTTAGATTTTCCCATCAGCATGTTCAAAATCAGAAAAAGCCTTTTTTCCCTTATTGTAGGACAACGTCACATACAGTTAGATATTCGGTATCAGCAGGTTGCAGTGCTTCACTGAAGCTACAATACCTTTGTATCGAATGAAATATTAAAACAAAAAAAAAAAATTGGCCAGCTCCATAGCATCAAAAGATATAAAATCTGGATTTTGAACATCATTTTACACAAATTTCGAGCAGCTGTATTTCATGGACTCGGGTTAATTTGAGTAAATAACCTCAAATGGCGCAGTGCAGGATGTGAATAGTGAGAGGTCATAAAGAAACTGTAAAATGTGGATGATGACCTAAAATATGGAGGTAATTATATACATCTCAGAAAAAAACATATAGGTGAACCAACTACTCCTATTTTCACAGAAAGGATGTAAATCATCCAACATTCATGCAAACTGAACCCAAAAACCCCTTTGCATCTGCTCAGCGGTGGTAATAACAGTGTGGTTTCAGGAGGAATTCAGGACTCAAGAGCCGACAGCAGTAAATAAAAATAAATACAGAGATAAACCAAAGTTCATTTTTGCAAAAATTTGTGGTCAGATAAGCAGCGCCTAACGCTGAGCCAGCAGAATGCAGCACTTAGTCAAACTCTATAATCGTTATCTAAGATCAGGCAGGCGCGAACTGGCAACTGGGCAAATCCGACAACTGTAAACTAGGGCAGAGCAGACTTAAAACCAGATAAAACAGACACAGACTCACGCCTTCGAAGGTGAAGATATTTACATGTGGGCCGTGAAAAACAAAGTTTTTGGCTTTGGACAGTGTGCCTCACCTGATAGCAAGTTTTAAGGCTTTTGATTGGTTGACAAGGTCTTACATTGCATAATATCACCGCCTGTTGGTCAGGCATGCTTTTGACAGCATCAGCGACTGTGTTTTCGATGGACGAACATTTCTATGAAAAAAATGAAGGTGGAAAAGCCTTTTTTTTTTAAATACGCATGTACACGTGGACAAGGAGAAAGACTCACATGACATACGTCAGGTATGACGATTAATTTGCGCAAGGAGAGGAGAAACAAAGGGGAACACACACGATGGGGGACAGATGTGGAAAGGTGCGGAGAATGAACATGGGGAGGTAATGAAACAAGAATTATTAAAATTGAGCCAAAAATCTGAAGCAGGCGGCCAAAATGCAGGGAAACAATTGAGAGACGGCAGACATGACACGCATAAAGAAGAGGTAAACAGAAGCACTTTGACGCGAGAAACAAAAATGAACAGGAAAACAAACACTGAAAAGGCAAACAAGGAAGAAAAGATTAATTCCAGACAAGTGGGCATTTTAATCATTCCAATATTCAGAGTGCTAAAATTTCAGTTTTCAGTCTCTGACTGCAAGAGGAATGTTTCACTGGTTGTTTGCATTTGAAATACAACTAGGAATAATGAGGAGGCCATTTGTATAAATTTTGTCATCTCATTTTGAAAAGCATCTGAAATCAACATACACATACACGTTGGGATTTCATGCCTTGTGGGGACATTCTGTGGACTTCCTGTGATGGTCCTGCCCTGCAGGCCCTCCCCCTTTCTGCTTGCACCTCCACCTCAACGAGCCTCAGCTGCTGCTCGTTGAGGTGGAGGTGATTTGAAGAGTATATAAGAGCGTTGGCCGTGCGTAATCTCTGCTTCTGCTCCTCTCCTGAGTTTTTAATGGTTTTTAATTAAACCTTTATTTATATTTTACTCAGCCTGTGTGTTTGGGTCCCTTATTTCTGTTTTGGGTACATGATCCCAGTGCCCGCCGGCTTATTGCCCCCTGCCGGCGGGACCAAACCATGACTCTTGCATTCATTCCCCAACCCCTTTCCCTGACCTTATCCCTCAACAGTACACACCGAACCCTAACCTTAACCTTCACCTAACTCTAACCTTAACCAACACTAACCTTAACCCCTAGCCCTAAAATTGCTTGACTCCCTCATGGAGACCTGAAAATGTCCTAGTACGGATAAAGAAATGTGGAATACCCCCCCCCCCCCACACACACACACAAGTTAATTTACTAAAGGAAAACAGATGCGAATGCACTTGAAAACATACAAAGTTTTAGAAATTGGGGAGGGTGGGAGTGAATGGTTGATAATAAACTCAGCCAATATAAGTGGTGATGGGAGAGCGCAAAAATCCACATATGCACGCAGGCGCAGGCACACACACACACACACACACACGTCAATAACATTACTTGGTCTGCTTACTTTCATCTGCGAAACATCAATCGTCTCCGTCTGTCGCTCACTCCCACCAGCACTGCCATCCTTGTCAATGCACTCGTCACCTCCCGTTAAGATTCTTGTAACTCCCACCTCTCCAGTCTCCCTCAAAAGGTCACTCATAAACTTCAACTTGTCCAAAATGCAGCCGCCCGGAGAACTGCCACTACTGATCATATCACACCCGTTCTGCAACAACTTTACTGGCTCCCCATCGAATTCCATATTGATTTCAAGATTCTCCTCCTCACCTTCAAAGCTCTCCACAACTTGGCACCTCCTTACATCTCTGATCTTCTTTGCATCTACACACCCTTCCATACTCTTCGCTCCCCCTCGTCCATGCTTCTCATCACACCTCTTGCCCGTTTAGCTACCATGGGGTCCAGAGCTTTCTCCCGCACAGCTCCTCGTCTTTGGAACTCTCTCCCACAATTCATCCGTGACTCAGATTCTCTTTCCTTATTCAAATCTCGGCTCAAAACCCACCTTTTCAGACTAGCCTACTCTGTTTAGTTTTTGGTGGTATAGTATGGACAATTGTTTTCTCTATTTATCATTGTGATTGTTACTGCTATAGTCATTGCTGTTATTGTAATTTTTACCATTGCTATTATTTTCTTTTGTGTTTTCCTTTTTAGTTAATCTGTTTGTTCTTTATATTTTGTCATGTTTGGTGTCCTTGGGTGTTTTGAAAGGCGCCTTTAAATAAAATGTTTTCATGGTTTTGGAGTTTTGAGAGCTCCTTTTGTTACTCTTGTCCGGGACGATATCATTTTGCTCGCCATCGGATTCCTGGGCTAGCTGGCATTAATTGGGGGTGTTACCCAGACTCTATTTAAGCTCCTGTTCTGCCTCGCTCATGTTGCTAGAGCGTCATTGTCTCCTTGGCGCTTTAGCCGGTAAGGTCTTTAAAGAGAGAGTATTGTCAGGATCTTAGCTGCATAATAGGATTGGTGTTAGTGAGTAAGGGAATCTTTGGTTTATTTCCCTTTTCCTTTGTTCTTTTTTTTGAGCTCGCCTGTTTTCTACCACGGATGGCGTCAGGTCCGTTGGCAGCGCGGGTCTCGTGATTTCAATCTGTTTTAGTCTCTCAGCACTCTGCTGGTTTTTCCTTTTACTTCTGGCCACTGCTCTTGGCGTCCTACTACCAACGCCCATCACAAATGTATTATCATCCCCCGCCACGAAGCGGATCGGGGGATATTGGAATGGCGCTCGTCCGTCCGTCCGGGTTCAATGGGGACAAGTTTTATCGGAAACTATTGCACCTACGTGCATGACATTTTGTTTGTGGCCAGTACTGATGACATTACTGAATGAGCTAGACGATTCATTCCGAGAATTTTTTTTTTACAGAGCTATGGTCCTTGTTTCTGTTTGTTGACTTGGCGTATGGAATTTGCAATGGGGACAAGTTCTCTCAGCATCTATTGAACCTTCATGGGTGACATTTTGTGTGTGGCCAGTACTAATTACCCTATTGCATGACAACTGATTCCGAGAAATTTTTTACGGAGTTATGGCCCTTGACTCTGAACTTGGCGTATGGGTGTTTAATGGGGACAAGTTTTCCCCATTCCCCTGTGACCATGCTTACCGTGGCGGGGGATATTGGTGACAATGTTGCCTTGTTATCATTATTTTACACACACACACTAAACACACGCAGTTCCGCAAAAAGGACAAGGGAGGGTGTTTGCCTACAATCAGTGGTAAAGTAATGCATTGGCAGAATGCTGGCATTCTATGGTTTTATGGAGAAAATTATCCACCCTGAAGGAAAAACAAAAGGACATTGGTATTTTTTCTATTTCAATTCTGATGTGTAATCGATACTGTACTCACCAAAACTACAATAAAATTTTGGATTTTTTTTTTTTTCTGGGAGCAGGTGTAAATAATTTTAGCTGTTCAGCTCCACTCACTCCCATTCATTTTGTACTAACTCGCAAGCGCCCTCTATGTGAATTGCAGCCAAGTTCATGACAATGTCAAAAGGACAGGCCCGGTGAAAAAGGGCTGCGGTCGGATCAGAAAATACTTCATTATCTCTTCATTCAACCGGATTTTACTAATATTAATATTATTATTATTACTCAGGCCGGTCGGCCACGAGTCAAAGTTTCAGTTCTTTTCTTCTTTTTCGCGGTCGCGATTGTCCTGCTCCAGTGTTTCCCACAGAATTTTTGGAGAATATTGGGGCACATGCGTGGTGGCAGAACAAATTTATGGGGGGTCATTCTCATTTTGTTGAGCGGGCCGGGATCATTCTCATTTCCCAGCGGTGTTCCCTGACGACGTAAGACTGCTCACCATTAACCTGGTAAATAATATCTGAAAAATGTAATATGGACAGCGCAATTAAAAATCAGCCCAACAAGAAAATGACACAAATGGGTACAATAACAATCAGTGAATGACTGAATGACTAAACACTGCATTAATATAGCGCATTATCATAGACTCAAAGTGCTTTATAGTAATGTGGGGGAAATCTCATCTTTCCACCACCAGTGTGTTGCACCCACCTGGATGATGCGACAGCAGCCATTCTGTGTCAAAACGCTTGCTGAACCACACATCAGCTTTAGGTAGGTGGACAAATAGCATAGCCAATTACACCGACTGCCTAAAGTTATCACTGGGAGAAGCCTGCTCATTTCTTAGGGATGAATTGTTGAACAGCATGTTTGCCTGATACCTAAACAGTGCCAGTAAAACAGGACATTGCAGGCTGTTACCACAGCCAACCAAGTTAGGCGGAGGTTATGAATTAACTAATGCCTGTTTGTTTATTTGTCCAAACAATATCTTAATATCTTTCAAATTTCTCAATTTCAATATTTTGTGGAAGTGTGGGCCATGATTAAATTATAATATGCTGGTTCAACATTCCAAACATTCCATTGTTGACTGAAAAAAATCCTCTGCTATCACAATAACTTCATTCCAGATGATACAACATTAATATTATTATAATGGGGTCATGTTATGCCCATTTCCCGGTGATATATTTTAATTTTCAAGTTTTTTTTTTTTTTTAAACAGACATTAGCAAAATTTTATTGTCAAAAAGCATCTAGTTACAGCTATACAGGCTCTGCTTGCAGCACTTCAGGCTCACTCAGCCTGAACTGGACTGCTTTGGTTCCCATTTCCTCAAACCCTGCTCCTTAAAGCCCACTGTTAATATTGGCCATCCGCAGTTCAGGAAGCAGTGCTCTATAAAATGAGCGGAACAATATAAAGCATGGGGGCTGTGCTACTGAGGAACAGTAATGTAAAAAAAAATCATTTTAACAACTATTCTTCACCATGTTTTACTATTTGTTCTCAAGAATTTGGAGAGCATTTCAAACCTACATCGGTAAGCTACACAGCGGTCGTTAGGCTACATATTGGCAGGACAACACAAAGCAGCACAAGCCACCCAATCCAAAACAAGGCAGTGACATTTTTTATACTTTCTGCCAAAGTCTCAAAACACAAATTTAACAGTAACATGGACATCAACATTTTATTCCATTGAACTTGGTAGTTGCTAGAAACACTTACATATACAATTCTACAGTTTAATTTCTGTTAAAACATAGACCAGCCTCAAAACATGAAATCAAAAATTAATCTCAAGAAAACACTTTTTTTTCTCAAATTCCCTGGCATTCCCAGGCAGTACAAACATAACCGTAAGTCATAATGCTGTTTACGCAAAATGACTACAAAAATGACAGGTTTCTTCGGGAGAAGCCAGAACGTTTAATAATGTGGAGTCAATGTCACTGAGACCCAAAGAATTAAAATTGATAATGCATATTACTTTCACACATACACTGCCAGTCCAAAGTTTTAGTACACCCACAGTTTTGCAGCAGTCAGACATTGAAAGGAGAAAACTAAATGCATTGTAAAATCTAAGATACAAATCTTAGATTTATGATTATAACCCCCTTTTACAAAAATAATTTTCAAGCAAATTCATGGAATTTTTAGACGAGGAATGTCATTTGGTTCTGAAAGTTCACGTCCACACTAGAGTTGACTTTCCCAATGATGTTCTGGACTTGTAAATCCTTTAATTTTTGTTCCTGTCCAGTTTGTCCTAGATTTATTCTGCTTTCATTGTCGGAAAATGGAAATAATATGTTTCCCAAGTAATTAAGCCAAATGCGTTTTAATCAGCCAAAAAATTTAGGCTGCTAACCTGCGAAATCAATTATTTTTGATTTCTCACTATTTGTATCTTACCAACACCAGTGGAGTTGTTTTTTCATGAGTTTAAACAAGCTTATATTTCATAAAAATATTAATAAAATTCAAGTGAAAGGTGCAAAAACTTTTTACTGGCAGTGTATATTACTTCTTAAAACGTAAAACTAAGTAAAAAGCACTTAAAAACAGTAATCAGAACGAATGTTCAACCAATGTACAATAGGAATAGAAAAGTCCTCTATCAGTTGTGTTATTAACTAATATGAGTTGTCAATTGCAGATTTACAGAACATGAACATACCATCACTAAGAAAATTGCATGATATCCATAATAGCTTTAATGGTACTGCAACTATATTATAAACACATACTGTGCCAAAGTTGAAAGCCCTTTGAGCTTCTCTGTAAAATGCAGACATTTCTGAAAATGTGCCAAAATTAATACATGCAATGGTGAGCAAAGCCAGTAATTTGTAATGGACGTCACATGACTACTGAAAAAACTGACACTATGCCTTGTTTATATTATTATAATTAGATTTTTTTTTAATGTCTACTGTAAACCAAATCTCAGATTTCATTCCATGGTTATGCAGAACACAAAGAGGCACTGTGTCACTGCATGGATGACACACTATAAGGATGTCATTATACTTAATTCACCATGCACAATGCAAAATGAAAATATCCAACTGGATCATGAAAAAAAGCAGAGGACTATGGACATATCACAGATCCTTCAGCACAGACCGCGTTACTGGAGATCATCAGGGTTTCTGAGCTTGATTTTGGTGCCATGGTCTGGAGTAGTTGCTGTTACTCGTTGGCTGCATCCATGACACCATTCACGGTGAAAACTTCAGACTCAGAGCTGGTTTCACCTTCCTGTTTGGTTTCGGTGTTGACCAAGTGGTTGACAGGGAGGCAGGGCAGGATGGAGTCATGCCCAGAGGTAGGAGTGAACACTGTGGCAGAGGTAGAAAACCTTGAGCACACCACAGGAGGCAGTCACAAAAAAACATGGGTACCAACTCCAGAACTCAGGCAACAGTTTGAGTACTCAAATGGTGCAGCTCTTTTTGGGCAGAAGAAAATTGGAGATTAACCAGAGAAAACCCATGTGAACAAGGGCAGAACAGGCAAATTATACTCAGAGAGAACCTGGAACCTCCTAACTGTAAGGCAACAGCGCTAACCACTGTGCCACCTGAGAGAACAGGGTAATCAGACCCACACTAAGTGCTTCCACGACCATCGTGGGACAGAAAAAAATAAAATAAATTAAGATTATTCCTCATGTACAGTGGCTTAAAATAAATGGAACAAATGCAAACCAAATTAAACCTGCATAAGGCATTAGTTTGAAATGTTAGTGCAGTTCTTAAAGCTACCCTGCTATGTCGCCAAATATAGAGCCAACCAAATCTGTTTCTTAGATATCACAAGAGAAAGTGACCACTAAGGAGTGAGAAGGACTGATCAACTTCAGCCAACCAGTTAATCAGTTCCTTCATTAATCTGGGAGGTAATTACCCCTAGAGGCGCCAAGAGGGAGAGATTATGCGATGGCTAATGATACAAAATTGGCTCTGCACCCGGTGACATAATGCTGGACCTGTAAATCAGCGGGATGCTTTGGCTGTGTAGAAGGGGTCTGATGCCCAGCTACAGACTTACCAACGATTTAAAATTTACATTTCTGTTAGGACAGATGCAACAAATCAGGCCAAAGTTTGGCTGAAGAAAGAAAAAGGCCTTTGGACACCGAGTAGAATGGGAAGGAGAAAGGTCCTTGAAAGGTCAAGTGAAGTGACGGACACAGCTCCACACTGACATGAGCCTGCTAATCAGTGGCGGCGGGACTGGCTGTACCAGGACCAGAGGAGGGCCAGATAAAGCCTTATCTTTACCAGTGACATGCTATTCATACAAGGTCACACACTGCTTTCACTGCATACGGCCCCCATTATGCTAAATGTAGCATTTTCCTTTATGAGTGAAAAAAGGGCAAAATCACTTGTTTTTTTCCCACTGGTTTGTCCAAGTAATTTTCCTGCATGTGATAGCTTATGTCATGGATCAAAAAAGTACTTCTGCCGGGTCATTCTAAATGTCCTCAGGTCTAGTAACAAAACCACAGGGTTGCAGACCTTATGGACACATTTTTTCCATGACATGCTGATAGAGCTCACCAGTGGATAAGACCAGCCATCACATGAGTGCTTTTGTCTCATAAGAATGCAAGACCAGTCTCCTCCTCATGGTGAAAATACAAGAAGTGATGAGGGAAAATCAAACTACCACCAGACCCAGGACTGCCTTCTGACCCAATTCTGAGGCACAGCATGTAGCCATCCCTTGTGCTGCAGTTTCTTTGAGGACAAATTCAAAAGACTATCCAGCTTTCTCTAAGTTATAAGCCAAGCACAGCATTCCTATAATTTATTAAAATGAACAGAGAACACAACCCACATAAAAAAAGGCAAAGCTAGTTTTTTTTAAGTCCGACTCCATTTTAAAGACAAAAAGGCTGTATAAGTAATAAGAACCCTCACCAAACAAAGGTGTCCACGAGTTGATACTGCACCTTAATTCTAGAATAAACCCCTCCAACTTTAATTCAGTCATTTAACTTACCTATTACATCTGTCCAGTTAGTTTTAATGGAGCAGAAGCAGTGATGTAGTCAGAGTTGAAGTAAGTTGCCTGAGATCAGACAGAGACTGGGAGCACTCACTTGTAGCCTTGGGTTCAGGGAAGGAGCCATTATCCTCCAGGGAGAAGATGGGAGGCACACAGCCTGGGGCTGCCAGGCCTTGGCTCAGGTAGGAGGCTGCGGAGTAGTATGAGTGCATCCGGTACTGTGGAGAAACATTGTGGCCAGACAGGCGACCCTCGCTGTTTGGTATCTGCATGTATAAATGCAAATCAACCGAGAGATATTGTCATCCCCACACTGGTCTCTTAACTGGTCTCTTACATCCAGCTAAGCAGTTTCCCAAGGACTTCCATGAATAATGAAGAGACTAGACTGACAAAAACTTTCAGGTTTGCAGTAAGCATTTAACTACAGTTCACTAGACCTCAAAAACCGCACATGCAATGTTCGTTCATAAAAATTAAAAGCACACAGAAATGAAATTAGGAATAATTTAAGGAATATTTTCATACAGATGCAGATAATCCAATAAAATATTATCAGCAGGCAGCTATGCAGGCACAGTGGCAGAGCAGAAATAGGGTTGAGAATTGCAGTGGATCACAGTGATTGAATGTAGAGGCTCCACAATCCAAAATGAACAAATAATAAAAGAATTCATCAAGATTTTCAGCCACTGACTTTCATACAGTGTGTATGTGTCCACAATGTAGATTTTTAAACGGTAGGCATGAAATAATATAGAATGACGCAAGTAAGAATTTCAGACACACTCAGATTTCAAACAAGCGATTATAAAACAAGATCACTCAGAGAGTGAATACCTCCACCAAGGTATGTGGAACTTTACTACCATCTAGTGGACTTTAATAAGATGTATTGCATTTATTATTTCAATCTTCCAATCCCTCAACGGTGAAGAATGCTTTAAAAAAAAATTCCTGGACTCGAAATTTGATCCAGGTCACTCCCAAAATGATATCCCTAGCAGGATTGGAAAGGCACACCTCTGGTAAAAATTTCATTAAATATTTCCATAACTTCTTCCATAATGTTGCAAACAAATAAATAACATACGCACAAACTAAAAGTGATACACAACCTCATTGGAAGTAAATAAATAGCGCAAAAAAGTCAATCCTGAATTAATCAAAATCACCGTCATTAATAATAGCACAACCAGCTAAAAATATTTCAACACTTTTTCATGTTTTTAAACACCCATTATCCGTAATGATGGGCATGTTATATTGTAATATAGTGCTGTCAGTCCGTCTGTATGTCTGACTCTTCATACGCAAAGATTTCTTGCAAATGCAATTTTTATAGACTGTTATTAAATTAAAGTTGTGCAATCATATATGCGTGAAGATGCACATATGTGTTTTTGAGAGCTATTCCCCTCTCCAATATCAACCCTGTAAACGCCACTAGTCCGAGACTTCTTTGCAGATGTTTGGATGATCCAATCAAATTCTAATTTTATGTACACACTGATGGTGGGTGGTGGAAAGTTCAATTCGAAAATAATAATGCTAAATGTTAACAGCAGCTTAAATATACTCTAATGATATGATAAGATTTCAGTTACATAAAACGAATAGCTTAACTTCGCCCATGGCTAACAATTTGCATTATCAATCTCCTTGTACAGGACATGTGATGGAGATGGAGATACTGAAGCGGAGATAGGAAGGGCGCATCTGCAACTGCAATATGTAGTCATTTGGACGAAATCACTGAACCGGTCTTGAGGGAAATGAAAGTTGCCAATGCAGGAGTTTTTCCGGACAACTCCACCACAACTCGGAAAAGACGGTGGCCTCCGAGGACCAAAACACTTTTGCAGAAATGGTGTCTTCCTCCACTGGGATTTATACACGCGAAATGCGTTCTCTAGCTGAATGGACTGTCCGTTATATTTATGGTTCAGGCTGCAGAATCAACATGGCGGTGCAAGATGGCGACGTCCCTAAAGCAAGGCCCTTGCTATATGTATATATCAATGCATAATTATAAGGCTACGGAAAACAAAAAAATTTTATTTTATAGTGATTATCCACTTATATAAACATATTCATTGGTAGTTTATTCAGATTTTGCCAATAAACCATGCCAAATATTAGACACTGGTCCTTTAAAGGACTATATTTTGAAATAGAACTGCACATAATTTCTTATACTTTCGAGATACCTGCTATTACGTACATGAACACGACCCTAAATTACATATTTGGAATGCTATTGAGATATGCCTTTAGACAAGAGCAAATCTAGTATGGTCTGAAATTACAACACAAAACTGAAATGGAATCATAAGCTGACTGACTGTCCATTCATAGCAAAGGCAAAATCAAGAGTAAAATCATGCTCAAGTACAAACACCAGCAGCTTCTCACTACTCATCCTTACTACATTACCTGAATGAAAATGAAATTGCTTTGCCAATCACAAATATTCCCTGTTCAACAAAGCAGAGTGATATAAATAATGTGCTACAGATGCTCCTTAACATGAAAACATTAACCCATATGTTATGCTAAAGCTAGACCACATAGGATTATTAATTATAAATAATATAAATACGATGGAAAGATGCGCATCAGCTGGCAGAGTTATAGCCAAAAACTGGTCCTCTCAGAAATAGGAAGATAAAGATGCAAATATCGAAGAAAGAAGTCCTGGAGCACACAGTTATATAAGGCAATTTATTAAGGTGCAGGTGACTAACGTTTCGACACAAGGTCTTCTTCAGAGTCAAACCTTGAAGATGTCTGAAGAAGACCTTGGGCTCTAATTTCTTGGTGAAGCGCAGGTGGCGTAGCGTGGCGCAGCCCACACAGTGGTAATTTCGTCCGGCGCAGCCCGCACATTGGTAATTTTGTGAGGCGCAACACCGTGGCAAGACGAACGTGCGCCGAGATGGGTGTGGCGGCATAGTAGGGGGAGGTGTCACTTATTCATCAAGACGCAGTGACAATTTCGTAGAAAAAGTCTTCGCTGCAGTTGCGCAGAAAGCTCGCCAGCTCCAACCTGGTTCACTTTCTGCGCAGTGGTAATTTGGCTGACCGGCGCGCAGTGCGCACACGTCACCGAGACCTCACAGGCAGGTTTCCAGAATGTCAGGCACATTTTAATACACTAAATAATTACAGCAACCACTGTTTAATGTAACTATCTGAATCAGCACATAAATTATAGTATCTATATCGATTGTCCTGATGTCAGATCAAAGGTAGTTGGCACGCGTGACGGAAACTCGACCTGACTTAATCAACGCAACTGAATCAATGATACAAATTAACGACTTCACATCTTTCTCAACCAACCGCAAACTGCCTCGGCATCAGGCAGTGCGTATACAATGCTTGCGTTCTATGCTCGGTAAAGCCGCTTGCACACTGGACGCGAAACAAATTTTTTGCACGACTGATTACAGTCAAAGTCAATGCAAAGAGCTATCGACTTTTCTTAGTCTTTTTATTCGTCTGTTTTCTTCCTTTGAAGATAGACAGCTGTCTTTATTCGGTCTTTCTTTTGAAAATTAGTTAGATGGATCGAACAGATTTACGCTTTATTTCCACATCAGAGATAAAATAGTGTTCGCAATCAGAGAGCAAATCGATTCCATGACCATTGACAGTGTGAATAAAATATCGCATGCACGATCAAGACTGTCTGAAGCGAAATGCAAAATACCCCATGTCCAGCACCCAGCAAAAAATAAAAGGTATTGATATGGGAACAGATTTATAACAGAATAAAGAATAAAAATACATATACATCACCAACCAACAGAACATCCAAAAAAGATGACCCGCAAATAAATTAATCGCTGTGTTTGTTGGATATTCTGTTATTAAAATGTTTCTCTTCACTCTTTATTTCTTTATCAATCTGTTCTAATCGTCCTCTTTTTCTGGCTGTCAGACACATTGTACATTGTCTCATGCCAATGTCGATTCGCTTTATTGAGCAGAGCTTAAACAGAAACATTGATTGAAATTCTCGGTACTCATCTTGAAGAACTGAGCCCTTTTATCAAAACATTCGCGCTTAATATCTAAAAGAGTCAGAAGATTTGAAGAAATTAAAAACAAAAATAGACTGTCGGATACGGAGATATATTAAAACCCTGTCAGACTATCGGACACAAGACACTGCTTTCAACGCAATCTGTCGAGCGAAAAATTTGTTTTGCGTCCAGTGTGCAAGCGGCTTAATACTAGGCTACTATTATTGTCACTTAGGTTTTATCGTTTTTAGTGGGGAAAGGAATACAGGCTGATTGCTATGATCTCGTACTGAGTTAAGATCACATATTAAAAATAAATGTATGAGGTATCTTGCATTGTTGTCCATGCATGTTAATCCCAAAATTTTAAGCAGCAACAGGCTGTAATAATAGGAACATGCTATCCATCGTTTCTCTTGCCAATGAGCAATATTTGCCTCAGCTGTGCTACACCCAAACACGCCTTCTTTGCCAACTTGCGCTGGAAGGAGGGACAGAGGCAGGACAGAGGAGTACTTGCGTCAGGCTACGCTGGGCACAAAATTGCAACATACGCCTGGACACACCCCCTTGGTGCGGCGCACCCCATATTCGCCGCGCCTGGTCTACGAAATTAGAGCCCCTTGTGTCGAAACGTTAGTCACCAGCACCTTAATAAATTGCCTTCTATAACTGTGTGCTCCAGGACTTCTTCCTTTGATATATGAATAATATAACCCTAAAATCTTCCGGAGGAACTCTTTTCTGGTATCACATATGTGAGGACTATGTATACCACTTAGATTTTTATTCCTCGCCCAGGGATTGAATGATGGCGCAGTGGGAAGCCCCACTGTCTCCTGTGAGGAGTTGGCATTATTTCTGCAGTTCGTGTGGGTACACTCAAGGTAATCTGGTTCTCTCCCACAATCCAAGGACATGTGCACCATGCCAACTGGAACCTCTAAATTGTCGATAAGTGAATGGTGCATGATTTCTGCTCTTTCTCATAAGTATATGAAGGGTGACACTATTTATAACGTGGTTTTATATTATTGGGACACTCGGATCCAATCTCAAATTAACAAACACTAAATGGTTCAGGGTTATATTCTGCAAATGAGGATTGAGTACTAATTGTTTTTGTCAAGAAATAAAAATGCGAGAAATTGAATTTGTGGCATTTTGTACGATCAATTACTCGCTGTTTATGTGGTATATGGTGGGTATGGTGGATCAAGAGTTTTGCAAAGCACTCAATATTATGGCACAAACACAAGCACCTAAAATAGTTTTTTTTTTTTCAAATTTTACAGGACAATTTCAATTTCATGAGCTGATGTCATGGTTCAAGCCATTTCTCTCAAAATGGTGCATGATTTTGCAGTCTCTGTCAGAGGTTTGACTGCTTTAAAATGGTGTGTGAACATGGGTCAAAATAGGAGAGTCCCAATAATATTACATCCCAGTGTAGCCTTCAAGTGCTACTGACACAAATTGCCACGTTTCATACCCTGTGCCCTACTCTATCAGAAATACATTCCTACTGTGTGTTTTGCGTCATATCTTCCATTATTAAGGCAAAATGCTTGCCAGAATTTGCATTCGCTCATTGCCGAGTGGAGAAACATTCGCAATTGGCCTGACGTCAGAAAAGGAAATTTCATGAGACTATTCAGTGCACAGCAACGGCATTATTACACTCAAGTGGCAGTAGTCAGAGGGAAATTGGGTTTTGTCCCCTTATATAAGCTCACAAGAAAAAGGAATTTCAAACAGCGACAGGGAAGAGCATTCACAGCAGCCTTGCAGCACTCACCCATACATGTTTAGCCCTATGAGCGGGAGAGAGATAGCAACTTTTTTTGTCAGAATAAGGCTTAGCCAACAAGTGAAGTGACTGGGGCACCTGGTACTGCTGGTAGTTGTACAGGTTGCTGTAGTAGGCAGGGTAGCGAGAGGGCTGGTAGAAGTTGTAGTAGGAAGCATCCACCACCAAATCAGATGAACCCTCAGGGTGCCCCCTACCAGCAGATGTGGGACTGGAAGGCATGGCTGGTCGGTTCCCTGGAGCACGTGGCAGAAGTTACTATGGGCATCCTTTAATATCTGCTGATTATTTATAGCATTCACTAACAATACAGTTAACGCCACCTTCGCATAATTAAGGCACCATGTTTCTCCAAACCAGAGCTTGTTGTTTCTCTTACAGAATATAAATCCACAAAAACTTCAGATTTATATGACGACCAGCATCTTAATCAGTACAATTTCAAGATGTTGGGTAAAATTCTTGCCAAATTCCCAAAATGTACTCAAAACATAATAATGAGAGGATTACACAACATAGGCTATGTATTGTTCGTACAAAAAAATAAAGATATGATCATAACAAACTAAAATTCAACTGGGAGTTTATCATTTAATCACTACAAGCATGAATTGCTCAGATCCCCGCTACGTGATGGCTGACATCAGGCCTGAAAGTAAACATGCTGGAGGGATGGGCACACAGACAGGAGGATGGACAAAGGCACATCTATATCATTAGATGTATCCTGAACCTATACATGAAATTCTGTTGAGAAATACGAAATGGTTGAGGAGTTTTGGAATGGAAAAGAAGCGGAACAAACCGATGCACAGATAGACACACGGAAGGACAACAGTCATTCTGATATCCCCAGGAACCAGGCAGGGGGCAAAAATGACCACCGCAGAACAAGCATGCCCAGAATTATCTACTTTTGAGTAGAACAAAAATTTCAGATTACTTGCACAATTCCACGAGAATTCACATGAATGGCATTCATAGACACTAACGCAGTGAGCAGCACTCAAAGACAACGCCTACAATACGTTACGTAAGCTACAAAAAGCAGAATTAGCCATCACAAAACCAATTTTTTTTTTTGAGAAACATTCACTCCAAATGTTCTCCAAACCAAGCATTTTTACCTGGATGCCCTAGCTGTAAAAGGAACTTTATTCAAATTAAAGGTACAAGTATATATTTTTTGGGTAACAACTCATGTTAATTGAGTAATCCTAGGCTTTTCAGTTGACATATTATCAAATTCAATGAGTATTTGATTCAAAACAGATTAATCCGAAGATCTACATTATATTTAAAGGTATGGCAAGGAGGATTTGTTTGTTGGGGTTTGTAAACACAACATTCAAGAGTGGCCCCTCCACCGTGGCGCAACCACAACAGAGGCTCACACCCCCTGACTGTGATTCAAACTGCACTCCGAGGAACGTAGACACAATGGGCCCTTTATTAACAAATTCAGAACATGGTTTAGGCGCGTGGTGCAAGTGCATTTAAGGTGTGACAAAATCCATTTTTGCTAGTTTAATGGTGGATTATCAGGGCAAAAAGTAAGGGGCATGGATCAAAGTGGTCTTCGTTAGGCCTGCTAAAAATAGAGTCTGGTTTCCGGTAACCCGCCCATCCTTTCTTTTTATTGAAGAAAGAATTTTTATTTATTTTTACCTCTGCCAAGGAGGTTATGTTTTTGCCTGGGTTTGTTTGTTTGTTTTTTTGTTTGTCTGTTGGTTTCCAAAATATCTCAAAAAGTTATGGACAGAATTTGATGAAATTTTCAGAGAAGGTGAGTATTAGTCAAGGAACAGGTGATAAAATTTTGGCATAAAAAAACATTTTTTATTAATAGTCAGTGTCGAAATCCTGACTAGTTGCCAGAAATCACATTTATTTAATTTTTGCCCCCCGACTCTCACGCATTAAGAAGTACTGCAAATTAGCCAACTGCAAGGTGACGTGCATGCTAGGCATTATGGGATTGAAGTGGGGTCTCGTTTCCCTTTGCACATTGCCAAATATAGTGTAGCAGATGAACTGATTCAAATTTGGTTGAATCTTTGAAGTCACGGCATACTGAATTAATACGCAATAACACACCGTAACGCACGGTCCTTAACAAATCAGTAGGACTGCACGTTGCTTGCGGCAGCTTCCTTGCTAAGCTTGCTAGCAAGTGCATTAAAATTATAAGCGATTCAGTCAAAACCTTAAGACACCACGATTTTCATGCCACGGCATGGTGGCATAGTGATTGGCACTACTGCCTCACAGCAAGAAGGCCGTGGGTTCGAATCCGGCCTGGGGCCTTTCTGTGTGGAGTTTGCATGTTCTCCCCGTGTTCGCGTGGGTTTCCTCCGGGTACTCCGGTTTCCCCCACCCATCCAAAACATGCAATATAGGAACCCTCCCTCCCTCCTGTATGGCTGTGTGTGAATGTTTGGTGGTGGTCGGAGGGGCCGTAGGCGCATACTGGCAGCCACGCTTCCGTCAGTCTGCCCCAGGGCAGCTGTGGCTACAAAAATGTAGTTTACCACCATCAGAGTGTGAATGAATAATGCCTCCATTGTAAAGCGTCTTTGAGTGTCCAAAAAAGCGCTATATAAAATTGATGCATTATTATTATTATTATTATGTTACCTCCATAGCTAGCTAGCTGGCTATTGCAGATGTGAAATAAAGGTACTATATGCACAAGTAGCATTGATGAGAAACAGAAAACAAACATTGTTAACCAAAGTCTTGGTGAAATCGAGCCTTCACAAAACTTTGCCTGAATCGTTAATATTTTAAGGCGCTAGCTAGCTTTATTAGCAAGCTAGCTGTTAAAAGTAACATGCAGTCCTACTGAATTGTTCAAGACCAGGTTTCCCGCTGCCGCTCGTCATTTTTGTCATTGACGAAAATAATTAATCTGTGACGAGGAGAAAATTATCAGCAGTTGTCATAGTGGAAAATTTATTTGAAGCACAGAGTCCACTCAGCTATTATAATATAGATAATAATATAGGGTGGAGATGAATGTCCTTCAGCTGTGTAGTTAATTTGTGAAAGCCTACAAATAAGTGTCTTCTGGATCACACTCTATGAATACCATTTGGGAGACTGAAGGACAGCTTTGTTGGTGTGCCTGGTATTTCCAAAGATATCACAGGAAACTGGCATGAGCTGTGCACTGGGTTCTTGTCAGCAGGCAATAAATGGGTGCTGAGCTGCTATTGCACAGTTCTGTCACCAGTGCTGGGCCTGCCATCACCACAGCAGCCTTGACCCATGAGGTATTCCACTCCTAAGAGCACTATCTGAACAGTAGGAACACAGTGTTTCTCCCACCACATGAATTCTGCAGGACGATCAAGTGATGGCTTAGTTTGGCACTGTACAATCATGGCAGATATGACAACAGCATAATGATACGAGGTTCTGGTTCCGCTGTTATGATGTGAGCCAGCACTCACCAATTTTCATAGAAAAAACAATCAGCCAACAGCCAAAGTTTAGCTTCTTCCTGCAATCCCATCTGTGGGTTTGTCAAACGCAGCTGCTTTATTCAAACCTATGGGATTTTATGCCTATTTTACATCACAGTGGAGAAATCAAGGTTTCCGAAGATCCCAAATATGTCCTGCTGAATTACAGGATTGTTTTAAAAAATGACGCACAAGTTCTCAATATTATTCATATGATATACGGCTGTGGCCATAAAAATATGGTGTCCTGGGTTTTAATACTTCTCTCAATATAAGTGTGATGCAGGTTCCATTGCCCTAAAATATGATAAAAAAAATAAAATAAAAAAACTTTTTCCAACTTAGGACTTATCTAAGGGGAAATTCAAGTGAAAATTATCGTTCAAGGGATTTTAAAAGATGCAGATCAAAGGGATCTGAATAGGGCAATGGACTTGTGTCCAAATCTAAAATGACATCAGTGTACCAATCCACGAACAGGCTGGTAATCAGAGGCAAACAGAATCAGGAAACAACTTGATGACAGGAATCTAGCAGTCACCATTCAAAATGTTACTGCACTCACTCCCTACATCATGGCGGCCGGGTCACAATCAGTCGCATTTTACAGCTGAACAGTACATTAAAATAAGTTTTTGAACACATTTGAGGCAAGCAATAGACATTGCAATAACAGAATCTTGATTCATATGTTTTCAGCCAAGCCTTGTATGGCAATTTGATTAGATATTTGCGAGCCTGCTGCTTTGCGCTGGATGGACCTCATTTGTGTGAAGTTGAGGTGATGATGCAAATTCACATACAGCTACTGGACTGTTAAGGTAAAAAATAAAAAATAAAAAATTGGTGTGATTCCAGTTTGCCGACCCTACCAACGTCATTATGGCCGACCCGAAACATTTTTCTATGTTTTCAATTTAAAATAAAAAAAAATGACGCTGACCCCCGATGTCTGTCGCAACGTCATTGCTTGCATCGCCTTTTTTCTTGTTCGTTGGTTTAGCCATTTTGCGATCCGTCGGTATTTTATACAGGCAATGGTCAGTATTCTCCAGCAGAGGCTTCGCGTGGAGCTCCGTGCAAAAGCCCAGTGAATGTTGATGAGCGTCGGTAGTTTTCAAGGTGATAGTTCGCAAGAATTGATTTGACTTACCAAAATAAGAACATTGTCACTTAGTATTTTAGTTTTTCCGGTCAAAAGTTAAAGTTCAGTTTCAATCATAGATCTTTGTTTTAAAGGTTTTTTCTGCCGTACCCCTCATGCACTGCGCAGCCAGTTCTCCTGCTCTCCACAGGAAACAAGTAAGATCTGTCGACTTCACTAGCGTCTGTGAATTTGGAGTGTCTACACCATTATTCTGTCATATGACAATGTACGTCAAGAGATTGCCAAGAGTTAACCCTTAAATGCCCCCTGTGACAAATTTGTCACACGTTTTTGGGGGTTGTCAAAACCACTGACCCGACATAAATTTTGCAACCTAATGCCCATAGTGACATATTTAGACCGTCAGTGCTGCCATCTGATGCATAAAAGTGGAACTTAAACTACACTGGCTGCACCAGCTCACCTTCCCAATCTGGCTGCCCCCATGGTGGAATCCACACGATAGATCAGCACCCATTTATCAGTGGATAAAGTAGACAAACAGGTAAGCTAATGAAAAATAAGCTATGCCTAATACTTCAGTTATATGTCAAATGTTTTATCATTCAAGTTATTTTAGCAATAAGGTCCCCGTGATGCCCACTGTGACATATATGGCACGAAACAAAAATAAGCTCAAGGGTCACCAAAAATAAAAAATTGCTATTGTGTTATTAGCCCCTCCCCTGGACATATTAACAGAATACATAGATTTTTCTTTCAAATTTTACTATAGTTGGGCATTTAAGGGTTAATGTAGCCTATATTTCAGTCATTGCATTCAAGTCTCAACAATGAATCAGTTTTTTCTTTTTTATTTTTAGGAGTGATAGGACTAATTGCCACCATGGGGCATGTAGGTTATTGTGCACAATTTATTTTTCTTGAAACGTACTTTCATACCTGAGGAGGTCTTAAACAGCAAACTAATTTCAGCCACATACACAAAAAAGCTACATATCTGGCTGTTAGATCTGATTCAGTAGCAGCTCAACCGACTTAAGCATGCGAGAATGCATCAAAATAAAACAAGAAGGGGTCAGTAATATATTGGAAGGTAGAGAACTGAAGTTTTGCAAGCCTGGCACTCAGGCATTGATCTTCACAAGCTGAAATGGACATTTAGCAGAAATTAAAATTAAACAAATGTCCCTGAATATGGGCTTAAGGCAACACTAAATTGTGCACCCAAAACCATGTTGAGATTTTTTTCCCCAATCAGAGCATAACAGTAAAGTAAATAAAAACATCAGCCTTCTGCCACCTTTTTCGATGAAGTGCTTCTTTCCGTAAAACAGATAAACAATTGAAAATTAATAATGAAAATCCTTTGATGAATGACTAGAGAGTAATTTAGAGGGACACTGAGAAATTTTGTCCATGTTTTTGCTGGCGCTTCATCAATTAAATTACATTTCTCTTTTTTTTAGCATCTCAGATAAACGCTGCCTGAACTCTAACTCAACTCAAATTGCGGCATGTGCAGGTAAAACTGACCATTCTCTCATGACAGTATCCTATTTGGCAAGCTTTTTACACAGCTCAACCAGCAAAGAACATATTATGTTCCGCAATGAACCTGCACAGGCAAACTTCTTGGTCGCAAACACAATTGGTCGCTGATCTCACAGTGCCAGAGGTGATGTGGTTGGATGAGAGCCTGTGTACAGCAGCTTTGAGACACTTTTCTGGTAAAATACCACTTTCTCTCCAAAGGCTTTGTATGTAACCTTTTTAAGAAAATGGTGCCGAAACAAAAGCCAGGTTCATATAATTAAAGAAATGTGATTGCATACCTGCTTGAAATATGTCTTTCTGCACCTGTTCTGAGCTCGGTAAGTTTTTTGAACAATTTCCCTCTCAAATCAGCATGTATATGGTTAGCAGACAGACATTTACTCCGCTTTATTAATTGGTAATGTATGTTATTGCCCGCATATAGTAAAAACGGCCTGCCAATATTTCTTGTTTTGGCCGACCTGTATTGGCCGTATTCAGCATGCGCACAAGTAACCGTTGGCAACTGTGGCACTTGCTCTCTTCATAAAAGCAGAAGACAGTCGCGGACCTAGCATTTAGCTCTTCAATGAGTCTTGAAGTCTTGTACTTCAGAAGTCACAGTCATAATATTTTCATGATAGCACAACATACTTAACCAAATAGTAAAAATATTATAAATAGCTTATTTTCGCATTGCCTTAGTATTGGCCTTTCAGTCGTAGTAACTGTGGAATTCGCCCTCTTCAAAGGAGACGACAGTCGAGGACCAAGCATTTAGCTCTTTAATGAGTCTTGAAGTCGCCTACTTCCGAAGTCATAGTCATAATATTGTCATGATACTACAACATACATAACCAATAAATAAAAATATTATAAATTGCTTATTTTTGGCCTGCTGCCTCGGGCAAATACAGCGACCCTCAGGCCATTACCAAGGGAATACGGAAATAAGCAATTGATAACATATAATATCGAATGAGGTCTCTACCTCCTGTGTATTTCCAAGTTCCAATAAATTAGCAAGCAAGCTATTTAGACATTTAAATAACAGAGCACAGCCTACTGGCAGCTAGTGCCTTTATTAGCTAGTTACATTGTTAGTTTTTTTTTTAATCAGCACAACTGGTTTTGAATCTATTTTTATTATGAGGAGTGAAAGGCCAGGTGTGTTTTCTTTGCTGGGGTGTTTAGGAAAATTGAGCAAAAACAGTGGTCAGACGTAACAATGTTTAGACAAGTATGAATTTATGCGTCCAATTGAATTTATTCCCATCTAAATCTGTCAAAATTCTGAAATGAAAGTCTCTGGAAAACGCGTACACAGGTGCCCGGCTAAACTGCTGTCACATTGTCAACCTGTTTTGTGACCACCCACTGAACACCCAGTACATTCCTTTGTTTTCTCCCATCATGAAGGTTTTGAGAATATATAAACACAAAAATACATTGTATTCATAAAAAATAATAATTCTGTCTCTCTGGAGAACACAGAACTTGGAGATCTTGTGTGTTCCATTTTCATAAATTTACCTGTAGCAGAGGGTGATGCGGCTTCATTGTTCTGGGCCGGGGGAGACTTTTCCACTGCTGAGAAGAAGCAGTCCCTGTCACTCGTCGATTCATTCTTCACCAGGCTCTCAGTGCAGGACAAAGTAACTGGACTACAGATACCCATCTCTTCCTCTTGTGCCTGCTGTCTGCGAAGTGCCACCTATAAAACAACCAGAATGCGAGGGGAGTTGGTGGTATAATGAGAGAATAAGACGTGTGCGGCGGGGTATGTATAAATTGTTTCATAAGCAGACACTTTTCCCTGCTAAAATCCAAGGGTAAGTCGAAAGTAATGGGCGTAATTACAAAATAAAATAACAATAATGCGTTAATAGAGGCAAAATTATCCATGGGGAATGACCTTAAAGCAGTGGAATAAGCAGGCACGGCACTTTTAAACAAATTTGACTATAATGTCCCATGATTTTAGGCTGAGACGAACGCCCTGCCTTTTCTGCATGAATGCCATTGCAGTTGGGAACAAGAAGAGCACCGCCAATGGTGCATAATACGCCCGTCATGAACATGGATCAGGAAGTGGACAGACAACATGATACCAATATCCAACAGACAACAGCCCCATGTGAGCTTTGACCTTTGTCCGTGACCTTGACCTTGGAGGGAGGGCCGTAAACATGGTACGCGACACTCCGCTCAGTGATGGTACACGTGTGTGTGAAATATCATGGATGTATCTGAAGCGGTTGAGAAGTTATGCTCCGGACAAGCCCCATCTGGGCCCCATGTGACCTTTGACCTTTGCCAGTGACCTTGACCTTGACCGGGTGAACGAAATCATGGTGCGCGACACAGCGCCTAGTGATGGTGCACGTGTATGTGAAGTATCACGAATGTAGCTCAAGCGGCTCAGGAGTTATGCCCCGGACAAGAAATTGCTAACAGACAACAGACAGACGGACAGACGGGGTGATGACATAACACGTCCCGTCTTAAGACGTGTGTATAATAAAAATACAGGATCGACATTTTTTGCCATATGCCATATGGTTCTCAGGGGCATTCCTAAAATTTGAGAGCTCATTTTCACTTTTCCGCTGTAAATTTCAAGACAAAAATTCCAGTAAAAATCCCCCATAAGTTTGCCAAATCTGCTTCACATAATTCAATGGGAAGCTTAAATCTTCTATTTACATTTTCAGTGTATATATAAATATATATATATATATATATATATATATATATATATATATATAGTTTTTTTTTTATTCTTCAAGAATGATCTCAGGTCTTCCTGAGAGTTGAAATTTCTATTGCAGTTTTGCAGCCATCGCAACGTGCAATAATAAAGCATGGTGTACGAAAACGGTAACTGTTGAAGAATACCATTTTGCAACTTGAATGCATAGTATCCACTCTGTTCTAAATAGAAGTAAACAATTTACAAATTGTAGTGGTAAAACACAACATTTGTAACCATTCAAGTAACCTTGTTAGCAAACAAAATGTAGCTAGCGAGCCAGTCGGATTGTTCAAAAACGGTCGACAAACTTGCAACCAAAAAAAAAAAAAAAAAAACGACTGGATTGAAGTTAGCTCGTAACTTAGCTAGATGGCTAATGGTGATCGACTAAATGGCCCTCTGCTAAACTGATAACTTAGCAATCAAGCATTTTCAAACGTGTCAATCTTTCAAATATTTTTTCCCTCAAAACAAATTAATACATGACTGCACAAGCAAGACCAATAAACATAGCTCAATAAAACGTTCTATTAAACGCTTGATTCTTATCGGAATTAAAACAGCTTCACCTGGGCCGCCATCACCCTCTGCCGTTCTGCGATCAATTTACATTTCTGACACAGGCAATCCCTCCAGTTACAAAATCGTTTATGTCCCTTCAGAGGTGACACATAGCCGTGGTTTCTGCAGCGGGAGCACTTCGGCATTCTCGGTGTTTTTTTGCCAGAAGACATTGGCCCAGCACATTCCATAGGCTGCTTGCTATGATCGTCGTCGCTCATGCCCGATGAGACCTCTGACACAGACCTCTGATCTTGCAGTAAAAAAAACAAGACAAAACAAAACAACAACTAGACTGACTAATATGCGAACAACAACCTAGTCCACCAGCTCTCCTTTTAATGCTGGGATGGCATGTTGCAATGTTCAATGCAACAAATTTGCATTTACTCCAGGAGTCTGCTGTCCAGTCACCTCGCGCCACTGGAGGAAAGAAAAAAAAAAAAAAAACTTTGGCGCGCGATCAGGCTTCAAATACCAAAGCCGCGTAGGAGACTCTCTCAGCCCACTGCAGAAACGGGCAGTGAAACGGCCAGGAGGAGAGCGCGCACACACAAGGGGAATTACACTGGTATTACAACATTGTCAATATGGAGTCTGCTTCTTACCATTTAAAAGCAAAATAAATTTGGTTTTGCATTGCAGGAAAGCACAAAACAAAACAAAGGCCAAAATATATAATTTAGTGTAGACTTGGGTAGCGAAAGCATGAGAAAGTGGACACTACGATCAGGCCTATGGGTCATTCCATATCAAATGCACGAATTTCAGAGAAACTTCTCACTTGACCATTTGATTTGGCTGAAAAAAATTCCAGCGGGTGCCCATACCACCTACTATGATAAATCCAAAATGTTTTGCTCTCAACTCCTAATAGTTCTGTCATTAAAAAAAAAAAAATTAGCAACTAAATTCCAGCCCTTTTTGAATAGCGATTTCTGAGGAGCCACTTTCACATATCTGAAATACTTTTCTGGATATAGCAAAGTCCTTCCTTTCCCCAAAGGGTGAAAATCTGCTACTCTACCTTGAAGAATATGGACTCATAAACGTGTCCCTTTAGTTCATCATATATTTCTGGGTGCTAAAAATTGTGTTCTGCAGTGGCATATTTGAGGGACTGTAAAAAGCCTAATTTCAAAGACAGAGCATACAGCTTCCCATGAATGATGTGTATTTTGTATTCTAAATCTGCCCCTCTCATATGAATAATCTAGAAAATATTACGGCTTGAAAATGAATTTTTTTTTTTGTTGCTATTTTTAACATTTCACACCACAAAAAAAAGACACCATCCACCAACATGAAATTGACTGTTTTAGAAAGAATATATGCCTGTTTTTAACATATCCAAAATTTGTAATGGTGTTCTGCTTTATTTTCTCAAAATATTTTTTTGAAAATATCATATATTTGTGGACGCACAGCATTTAATGGCATCAAAGGCATTTTCACACATTATTTTATAAAATGCACATAGTTAATGATAGAAAGCTCAAACTCATTAAAATGCATTATTCCATAAATACTAACTTACACTTGAAGATAATATATCTTTAGATATTGAAATATTTGAACCTTAACAGGGCCAAAAATTCAAATTTGTTATGAATTCAGAAGTGATACAATGATTCATTTACTAATGATTCAATTCAATTTATTTGTATAGCGCACTTCACAGATAGACTGTCACAAAGACGCTTTACAGTGAGAGATTTAGTAAATGAAAGGGCAGTGCCCAGCCTATTCCCCACTACAGCAGATAAGGCAAAAAAAATTAAAACTCCCAGTAGGGAGAAAAATCCTCAAACAGTGGTGAGAAAAGACTCCCCAGTGGGAATAAATCTCAGCAGGAACCTGGCTATAGAGGGGTAGCCCATCCTACGTGGGCTAGCTAACTAATAACAAAATAAAGTAATGATAAAATAAAATGGCAAGAGTTCCATTAAAGTCCATCTAAACAGTGGCATCGGTAGCTCCAGGGAGTGGCATGTGGAGGATGGTGCAGAACTGGATCAGGACCGCATCAGGACAGCAGGACAGTAGCAGCCAGTGTTCATGGTCAGATACAATGTCTTACATCTATCTTACAGAGGATGTGTTAAGAATGCCATTTTATTTGATCACAGATTTAATAATTCATCATATACACTTAGTATTAATTTATGTATTAATAAATCAACCTATAAAATAAAACAAAAATTAATTCTAACATTTTTAAGCTGTAATTTTAGAAACATGTTTGGTCACGCAGAAGCTGTAACTTTTCTGCACAGTTCATGCATCCGTACGGCCCAGCACAAAGTTTTTCTGTCCCAGGAGGGGAGACCTATGCTGGGTACCTGTGCAACATACCATTGCCGAGATTCAAGTTCCAAGCACTACAACAAGACGTAGATAGCACCCAAGAAGCACGTCAACAAAATAGCTGAAAGAACTTCATGAAAGGGTTCAATTAATTTGTGCTAACTGCTATTAATTGGTCATTTAAACTATTGCATTATTTCCAATTTTGCAAGACTGTCGAAAACTCTTTTAAACACTACTAATTGAAGCATGCAGGTTATTTTTTTCTCCTTGGATGTAAATGTTCATTTATAAAATAATTTTAAGTAATGAGTTGTACCAAGAGGCCTGCCGGTCTAGAGTGCTCCGCTGAGGATGAGTGAAATGTCCATTTCAGAAATCCTTTAAAACTATTGAAATATGACACATTTGGTAACCAGAATATGCTGTGATCCAGATTGGTGTCTAAACTTAAGTAGTATAACAATAGAACCACACAGAAAATTGCAATCATTGATTTCAATCATCTTACCAGCAAGCAATACTAACAACCAACAAATACCCTTACCCCCAGTACATCACAAATATAACAGTCACAATTTTTCTAACACTGTCATAAGACAATATGATGCGGTACAACATGATCCAGAACAATAAATTCAGAACAATGATTTGGAACAACATGATCCAGAACAATGATCGGGAACAACGTGGGGATATTATGAACATCATAAGGAGGGGTCACAACAAATTAGACAAAAAGTTAGACAGTTTTTGAGATATTAATGAAAGGACTGAAAAAATGAGCACAAACACTAATTTTCTAAGTCCAAAATGCTGAATTTCTCAAAAACCGGTATGTAGAATTTTCGCAGGGACTCATCAGAACATCATAAGCAAGGCTCATGACAAATTAGACAAAATGTTAACAGACAGTTTTTGTTATGATTCTGCCTCATGTGTGTTGTCTTGTGCTTATTTGTGCTTGTGCCTTACTTTCGTTTTATTTTTCAGCTTTCATTTCGGCCGTCTGATGATCCACTCCCTCTCTGCTAAACTCCTGTGACATCGCGTGACAGCCTTCAGCATGCCTGCATCTCCTTGTCCAATCACGTTTCCTATTTCGGTTTCGGCTCTGGTATTTCATTCATTGCTTCCACCTTAATTCTGGGTCTTGCTAAACTCTGAATGTTTTCTCTGATAGGATAATTGCTTACCCGTACTAACCAGCACTTATTCGAGGGTGATTGTAAATATTTTGTCACATAGTATTAACCTTAATTAACTCATAAGCAAGTGTGTTTCCTTGCTTTAGTATTTCTGCCTAAGCTTTCCCTGATTAACTGCATTTTAAACTTACTTCACTTCTCTCGTGGTGCTTTTTACTTGTCACGTTTATATTACTTTAATCTAAGCTGTCTAATTTGATTGGTCTCAGCATCTTGTCCCCAGTCATTATTGTTAACCCGGTTCTCGTGTAATTGTTTATTAATCCCAGGTGTTGTTTCCATCCGAGATTGCTTTTCGAGTCCCCGCCACCTCTGGTGTCTATTTAAGTGGCAGAAGTGGGAAGGGGCCATCAGATGGAACTTTGCTAGACTCAGATCTGCATGGTGAAATCGTAGCTCCTTGTGGCTTCCGAGTATTTCCTTTGATTCCTGAGTCTTGCTTTTTGCTGCGCCTACGTCTCAGCTGCCCCTTGTTTAAGTCTCCTAGTGTGTCCGTCAGTCTAGTTAGGCTTTTTGTTTTTCTAGTTTAGCCACTCTTGGAGTGAGTATTTATATTTCCTCCTGCCTTGGGGAGCATACCTTAGTTTCCCATTTGTTCATGTGCATGTGCACGTGCACGGTGTTATTTCGCCTATTTTGTGTTGCAATAAACACTTCAGTTCCTGCATCTGGTGTTCCCCTGTCCACTTCCAAACAGTTTGAGATATTCAAATGTGAAGTGAAAAGTTGACGCCGGATGAATGGCCAGATGGATGCTGGACAACTCGCCATTAGGAAAGCTCCACTGACAGCTGACTATTGTCACAGCAAAGCTAAAAAGTTTGATCTTCCACTGATGTTGGGACTAAAGTATTTTAATATCTGAACTGTATATGGGTTATAATTCAAGTGTTAACATTTATGAAATAATCATTTAGTTGAGTTTGAGCTTTCTATTGTTAACTATGTTCATTTTAAAAATGTTTGAATATGCCATTAAATGCTGTGCGTCTGCAAAAATACCATATTTTCAAAATAAATATTTTGTGGAAAAAAGCAGAACACATCACAAATTTTGGATATGTTAACAGGCATCTAATATTTTTAAAGCAGTCAATTTGTTGTATACAAGAGGCCAATGGGCCTTAACAGTCACCTGAGTTGTATAAATTGATGTCAATGACTCAAATATACCCAAAAAAACTTGGGTATATCATTTTCCTATATAAAGTATAGTAAACTTCACCCCCTCCCCGGGGGCATGATATAATTTTGATCAAGCACCTCAAGACCCATCTATGAAGCGTATTGGCTTCCAGTCTCTCGGTCTGGAGAAGATTGTTCATTTTTGGCAATATGTTCCCATCCCTCAGCCCCTGGGGAGGAGACCAGGTCAAAAAATTAAACTGTCTTCTCATGGTTATAATGCCAATCAAGTTTGAATGATTTCCAATGGAAAATGAACAAAATATACACAAAAGTATCATTTTCCTATTTAAACTATAGTAAATTTCACCCGCTCCCCAGGGGCAAACCTGGAGCTTGAGGGTCATGAAGTTTACAATTCTGATAAAGCACCTCAAGAGCCTTCCATCTATGAAGAGTATTGTTTTTCAGCATATCTTGGTCTGTAGAATATAAATTTTTTTTAATGACCGAACTATTAGGAGTTGAGAGCTTAAATTTTGGATTTATCCTATTAGGAGGTGGAATTTTTTTTAGCCAAATCTGAGAGGGCCAAGTGGGAGCCATTCAGACATTTGACATAGAATGACCCCTATAAAATTCTCAGGCCTCCTTGGACGCGTACTTACTTATTTACTCATTTATTTATTACACTCACTAAGCCGAACAAATCAGCGTTATCCATATTGAGGCAACCTTAACAAATGATAATGGCAGTAGCCTCAATGTATTTTGTTAAACATGACACTTGGATATGATTTATAATAATAATAATTATTATTATTATTATGACACTTGGATATGATTTATAATAATAATAATAATTATTATTATTATAGCCGCATGGCCGTAACATATAAGACTCACTCGGGACGTTACTAACAAAAAACTGCTGAGGTGAAATCAGTTATCAAATGGTTCCCTTGTTTGTATGGGGACACTCCCATGAGATTATTATCAGACTGAGTGAATCAACAGTTGAGTGGCGCGCCTCAAGTTTTTTTTTTTTTTTTTACTTTCCCCATCTTGCTCACTCAAGATTTTTAGAGTGGTTCGAAGTACAAAATTCCACCACAGGGTGGAGGCAGTGAGCTAAATAGTTCCCCGAATCATCCTTCACAGCCGAGAGTGGTTGGTTTTTCACCCTGCATTTATCTGGGAGTTAGGTGGGATGCTAATCTGGCCAAACTAAAGCAATAATTGTTCACTGAATAGCCTGGAAGGCAACAAAATTAGAGTATAATTGGGATTTGAGGGCCAGATTTGAGGATCCCAGCTATCCATCCTTTGGAGGTGGATTTTTGAAGATAGGAAATTTCAGTAAATATCACTCCATCTACACACATGGATATAGGAAATAACAATACAATCCTTAGACTTTGCAAGATCAGTTCTTTCAAAGTCAGTTGACAGATTCAAGAACACTCATGACGACAGACAACTTTATTTTGTTGTGTGGCAGTAGCAAGGCACTTAAATACAAGTACTGCTTTGAAAGCTTATCATCGGTACACAGAAGAATGAGGACATTACACATCAAATTACTCAGGAATACAGTAACCATAGCAAAATAAAATCCACAAGAAACTAAAAATGCACCTAAACTGATAAATATTAAACTTCATGTAATTTAGGGAATCTGAAATACAAAGTGATTTTTTAAATAGATAAAATGGTCTTTTACAAAAGATACATGTTAATAGATGTTTACCCAATCATAATGCGAATACATAAAACACAAAATGCGATATATTAAAGCCCTACCATTGTATTATGCAAAGGCACATACCTGGGTAAGAGGTGTCATCTCTCAAAATATAGAGGGAAGAGGGAAAAAGAGAAATTATATGACGGTGTGTGTGTACATAGAAACACACACACACACACACACACACACACACGCACGCGCATGTGCGTGTATATATATATATATATATATATATATATATATATATATATATATATATATATATATATATACACACACACACACACAAGTACACATACACATCGATGAAAAAGGGGACAAATTAATGAAAAATCAACAAAGTGTCTTTCAACGAAGCTTCAACACGCTTTTGCCTGAGGGGTAGAGTACCTTCCCTTGAAAAGATACTCCCTCATTTAGTGTTCTGATGGGTCACGTCTAGATAATAACCATAGATGTGCGAAACTCACACGAGATTTGTTTTATGACATGTCACTACAGAATATTGCCGAGGAGTCACGAGAAGTGTAGCGTCTGACCACTCCCTGTTAAGACAATGCCACAGAATACTGAATGAGCACAGTATCAAAGAATGTGCAAGTACATAATTAGATAGGCTAGCCTACATGCAGGTGTTTGCCTTAAATATTGTATACGTATCAACTAGATTCTTGTTATTGCTACAAAACCTCCAGGGGCACATTATTTAATCTGGGCAGAATCAAATGTGCATACGCAAGCTTTTGCAAACCAGGGGGTTACCATATAGACACGGCTGTTTTAATGATGGTGATGTAGAGAATTGTCCAAAACATTGATCCATAATTTCCTATACAAATTCAGTAGGTTTGAGATGTGGTGACTGATGGAAGATGCTTTGGGTAATTTTTATCCTGAACCCTTGTGCCCTGTGGGGCTGGAGCCATTTTCATCATGTAAGTAACCACTCCTATGACGATAAAAAAAGCTATGAGTGGAGGGTGACTTATAGACTATAAAGGTGATCACACAGAACAACTGTGCACTGATCTGCAGTGACCCTTCTGCAGTTATGGGAATGAGTAGACCCACGCTAGAAAAATTAACCAAATTATCTGCATTTATGTTTGTCGGCACATTTCTTCAGATTTTACATTTTAATTTGTCACCGATCTGTGTGTGTGTGTGTGTGTATGCGTGTGTGTGTGTGTGTGTGTGTGTATGTGTGAGCGCGCGAGACGCACTCCAATTAGCCTGGATCCAAAATTTTGTTTTCTGTACAAAAACAAGAATTCTACTGACCACATAGATTGGCAATCCAAAACGGAAACAATACTGAAAAATAACATTTAAAAACTATTTTCTGTATATAAGCATACTCAATAAAACCATTAAGAACACTTCCAGTTGAATAGCCGTTTTAGAATCAAGACAATGTTTTCTTTCTTCTAGTCGATGCTGGTGAGTTCAGGCACAGAGATGCACTTGTAAATACATTCACTCCATTGTGTTCAGGCTAACATGAGCCAATAGCAGCAGCAGTCCCTGGAGAAGAGACCGGCGTCCGCATTACTCAAATGCAGTCCTCCGAGTGGGGCTCGGAGGCACCTTCCTCCCGAGACGAGGCGTCCCCTGAAATGAGGGTGTATAAATTAGTAAATTAACTCACTGCGAGATGGAATAACACAATGCTAATTCACAAAATACACAAGCTGCCAGAACGGGGACAAGTTCTATTTTTACATACAGCAGTATCAGACATTTGGAACAATAAATTATTTATAATGTTATCACATTTTGAATTGTGATTTAAAAAAAAAAAAAAAAACGGAAAGGTTTGCTGGGATGTAACAGAGCAAGCATTCTTAAGAAACTGTTCAGTACAGGATGTTCGGTTCCGTCCGGATAGGAATAGATATAGTCCAGCTTAAATTCAGACCTCAGTGTCTCTCCGCCCCCCCCCGGGTGGTAGACAGCCGGAAGTTTTCAAAGCAAGCCAAGCAGTAAAGATATTAAAGTCACCAATGATAAAAGTGAAGCTGCTGGTGAGCGGAGCAGATTCGCAGAAACACAAGGCAGCCTCGTCAGTATAATGCTGCCGCGAACGTAAATGCAAAAGCCAGAGCTTAATAATCCACCTCTAGCCTTCAGGGGTGCATTTCCCAGAGGTTTGAATGCTTACCATGTTAGCTACAAAGCTACATGGTGTGAAACAGCGCTAACATACTTAGCAACTTAGCTTTCCTGATATGAAACACAGGTCTGCTGTATGCACCATCCCGACCTTGTTTAACTGAAATCACTTATGTTGTTGACTCGTTTACATTAGCTAAGTGTGAATATCACAGATGCAAAGAAAAAATCCTTTATATCTTGTTTTTATTTACGTGCCTTCCTCTGGTCAGGGAATTGCCAATTAGCCACCGTGTTTGGTGGTCTGTGACAAAAACATTTTGAGATCAAAGTACTGTTTACTTTTTGATAGTGTTTAGATGACTTCAAGTGTGCAGAGGCAACGATAGTTTGCCTGGTCAGGCTTGGGTACGTTTTGTCCCCCTTGGCTACAGATATGTAAAGGCAGAAATAAACAAGTTGACATGGTCAACAACATCCCACGCCAATCTGTAATTGTTTTTGAGAAAAGTTGTCCCCTTTCTCTCAGACGGACGGACGCATGCACGCACGCACGGACGGACGGATGGACGGAAGTCAAACCTATATCCCCTTCACACTTCGTGTTGGCAGGGGATAATTATGCACACAAGATGCAGATGTGCACCGTTTTCTGTTTGCTGCACTTAAGTAGATCTGAATTTAATTATATTTATTTATTTCAGAGGTTTTAGAGGTAGGTTACAGCAACATTGACACTTTTTGTGACTATTTTTATTTAAGAATGTGCCTTCTATTGCTCAGGAAATTATGACCAATTAGCCACTGTTTACTAGTGTGGCCAGCTAGCTACTGTTTAACGGCCTCTGGTAAGCAAAACACTGCCATACGTTTCATTTACAAATTCATAATAAATAAAAAAAGTGATTCTACATTTTGCTGGTATTTTTTTTTTTTTCTCCCCAGCTGAACCGAAAACGTTACGAACCGTGTCTTCAAAACCCAGGTACGTAACGAATTCTGACTTTTATGTTCTGTTACACCCCTAATTTAAAGTACTCAATCAACTAAAAAAAAACAATTATGCCAATGATTTTCAAAATCAAAGGCAGCAAAAAACAGGGAGGGTATCAGATGATTAATGAGATTCATACCGGCGACTGGGCTTTGGAGAAGTTCACAAGAGCATACAGCAGCATGGCGATATCGTTGTGTCCAGCCTCAAGCGCAATGGACAGGGCATTACTACCATCCTGTAAAAGAAAAGGACACAGCTCCTGACATTTCTACTGCTCAGCAAACAACTCCCTGTCCTTGGAAAAACCTGCAACCCCAATTCGAAAAAAAAAAAGATGGCACATCAAGGAAAATGCAAATAACTCAAAAGAACTGATTTATAAAGTCAATTTTCTATGGCAAAACGGGACACAGATTAATGTAATCGCTTGCTATAACTAGACAAATACTGTCGGTGGATGACAACAGGGTATATCTCTAAAGCCTTAGCATTCTCCCAATACGCAAAAGTCACTGTTCGGACTGGTGATGACATGACAGGAAAGGGTATATGGACTCAGATAAGTGTCTGCCACAAACATGGCAATATCCCCCGCTGCCTCCATGTTATGTGTCCGGACGGACGGACAGAGCCCAATGCTATATCCCCCGCTTTGCACTAATCATGCGGCGGGGGATAAAAATGAACAGAGAAGCTACTCTAGGCTCCAGGCATGTTCACAACAAATTTTACACCATCCCCTTAACTCCTAAACTGTCACTGGGCCCTAATTAGGGCCAGGCCAAATGTGAGAAAATGCAGGTGACAGTTAAGGGGTTAACTGTTGGACAAATGCGCTTCTGAAAAAGTTAAATTTGGCCCAAGGGTGGTGCTGCAGGAATGGTCACAGTGACACCAGAACAGGAGTATTCCCTTTTTTTTTTTTCCACCAACAGGTTCACAGCAAAGATGATCTCATTCCCATTGGAACAGTTTGACTTATTGTATTTGAAAATGTAGTTTCACCAAATGATGACGCTACAGTAATAGTACTAGAGCCATAAAACATCCGTAAGGTCCTTGCTCTATGCACCAAATATGTAGACAATTGAATCTCAAAAACTGCTTGAGTAAGATTATTATTTAATGTTACAGTAAAAAAAAAAAAAACAAAAAAAAAAAAAAATAAACAGTTTTTCAGGTGGTGGTGCCACAGCAAAAGCCACGAGGTGACCAACTTCAGTAACAGCCCTTCTCTTGGCACCAGAACAAGAGTAACATGATTCCAAACAAAACGGTTTGAGTAATTGCATCTGTAAATGTTAAATTTGACCTCGTAGTAGCAGTACAGGAAAGGTTTTGGGGTCACACAAAATAGGGTTTTTCCCCTATGCATCAGAAATGAGCACAAGAAGTTGAAAGCTTATTCCCAGGAAAAATGTTCTAGTTATTGCACTAACGTGGAGAGTTTGCAAAGACTGTGCCCAAAGGGAATCCATAATAACCCCAAACACTATCGAGGATATTTTGTTAATGTATGATACAGTAACTGCAACAATGTCCGAAAAAGCTGGCACCGTCAACTACTCACCACTGCGTAACATCACCATGTCTTTTCATGACACTCATTAAGCATTTGGGAACTGAAGACAGCAGTTGGTCAAGTCTTGCAAGAGGAATTTTCCCCAATTCACCAGTTACACTGGTTTTCAGCTGCACAAGTGTGCGAGACCTTCACTGCTGCATATTTTGCCATACAATTCTTAATCAAATCAGGACAGCAAGCTGGCCAATCAAGCACCCACACTCTCTGCTTCCGCAGTCATGCACGTGTAATCCAAGCTTAATGTGGATGCCTTGCCGAAAAATGCAGAAACGTCGCAGGACCAGACGAAACCTTGATGTTATCATATCCCGCGCCAAAAGTTGTAAATATAGTTCTGCATTAATGACACCTTTGTACATGTGCAAATCGCCCATCCTATGTGGACTCATGCAATCTCAGACCATGACGGACGCCAGCTTTCAGACCTGACGCTGGTAACAACTTTAGTACGGAAAACACCGGGGCCGTTTTTGCCAATAACCTCTAAAAATATTCACTCCTTGAACCACAAGACCTTTCCACTGTGCTACAGTCCGTCTCCGATAACACCAGGCCCAGAGAATTTTGGGGCACTTGATGTATGGCTTCAGTGTTGATGTGTGTTTCAGCTTGGCATAGTTGAGCTGTAACTTACATCTGTGGATGCAGCAGTGAATGGTGCTGACTGACAAAGGTTCACCTTAGTATTTCAGAGAGTATGTTGTGCTATCCATTGCGACACCATAACTCTCCTGTGATCTGGAAAAACCTAGTTAGTTTATCAGTGCCAAAAATCTTGCAATGGAACAAAAAACTTTTAAGTTCTGGACTTTTCCTAACAGAAAAAAATTACAAACTTGTTTTTGACAGTTCAAATAACACCAATAGCTATTGTATTAAGATTTTCAACACTCTCAATTACCACAAATGAGGGTCAAACTCAGTTTCTCTCAAAAGTGACAAATGTACTAGGTTTTTCCAGATCACAGGAGAGCTGGTCTTTAGACAGCAATGTCTGAGGGATGAGAAATCATGTATATTTGCACTGAATATAGTACAGGGTGAATGCACTTTAATCATCACTCCATTTTGATTTTATTTGCATTTTCTGTACGGAACTAACCTTTTTTTTTGGAATTTGTACATCAAAAATGATGCAATTAACTAACATTGAACAAAATAAGACCGTTCATGCTAAAAAATAATGAGAAATAGAAGAAATACAAGAGTTTATCTGTAACACTATGTAAAGGTGCGAGAAGGAACCAAAATGCACTACAAAGGCACCCTTACACCACAGAGTGGGTTGCACACTGCTAAAACCGGATTGACACAAAAAAAAAAAAAACTTTCATTGTGACCAAGGCCCTGTCCACACATAGAAGATATTTTTGAAAACGTAGCTACTGTCATTCGTATGAACCTTTCGTCCAAATGCAAACTGCATTTTCAGTCACTGAAAACACTTTGGAGAACACTATCCACTTTTTAAAGATTTCTAAAAACTCTATTTTACCCGTTCGCATGTAAACAGGCAAAATTGAGTTTCTGATCTGGGACGTCAGAGAGCATACCCCTTGTAGCGATTTTTTAAGGTTTGTGATTGGCCTGCATAGTCTCACAATAAACTATAGTATTGCCGCCTGTTGGTTTGGCATTTTCTTGACATCGTTTTCGTATTTTCTTGCGGAGGAATATTTTTTGGAGAACAAAGGAGGGAAACCTCCACTTTTAAAACTACCTGTGATATGTGTGGACTGGGCCTTAGAACTCAGGCACTTACATTGTCACAGAGAGTAGCGTCGCATCCTGGCTGGGCCAACAGCAACTTGACCATCTCCACATGGCCGTGCTCACTGGCACACATGAGGGCAGTTGAGCCCTCGTCATCCTGGATGTTGACATTGGCCCCACAGGCCAGCAGGGCTTTAACCATGTCCATCCTCCCGTGACTGACTGCCAGCATCAGCCCAGTCTGACCAGCCTGGAAGGAAATGGACAGGGTATAAACAGCTGTGACTAATGGAGGAGAACTGACTGTCAACCCAACAGAACATCCAGGTAAGCACACTCAGATAGGCAAGAGCTCAGAAACACAAGCAGACCTCCGCAGTTCTTGCACTTTTAATTGGTCATGTCTGGTCAGTTGCTGCTCATACCTGAATTGTCAGGCAGATTATCCACCACACAAACTGCTGGACCAGTTGAGAACAAGTATTTGACACTAACGTGTCTTTGTCCCCCGCCACAAAATGTGAAATTGTGTCAAAATGAACAATTTCTCGGTGTGACCTTGAGAATGGCGCGAAGGTCACCGAAATGGACTGGCGCCGGGGTATCACCCTAATACATGTTGACATAAGATTTGAAGTAAATCCGTCGATTCGTTCTTGAGATATGTCGCTGACAAGGCTATCAGTGTGAAAATCCACAATCTCTCGGTGTGACCTTGAGAATGGTGCGAAGGTCACCGAAATGGACTGGCGCCGGGGTATCACCCCAATATATGTTAACATGGAATTTGAAGTAAATCCGTCGATTCGTTCTTGAGATATCTCGCTGACAAGGCTATCTGTGTGAAAATGCACAATCTCTCGGTGTGACCTTGAGAATGGTGCGAAGGTCACCAAAATCGACTGGCGCCGGGACCTCACCATCATACATGTGGACATGAAATTTGAAAAAAATCCGACAATTCGTTCTTGAGATATCGCGCTGACAAGGCCAAAAGTGTGAAAATTGACAATCTCTCGGTGTGACCTTGAGAATGGTGCGAAGGTCACCAAAATCGACTGGCACCGGGGCATCACCATCATACATGTTGACATCAAATTTGAAGAAAATCCGACAATTCGCTCTTGAGAAATCGCGCTGACAAGGATTCGGGACGTACGGACAGTCGTGAATACTATGTCCCCCGCTAATGAATGTTGCCACCAAATATGAAATCAATCCGAGGCTTCCTTCTTGAGATATCGCGCAGACAAGCATTTCAGTGTCAGAATCTATCATACCTCGGTGTGACCTTGAAAATGTCGCGAAGGTCACCAAATTCGACTGGCGCCGGGACATTACCCTAATACATGTTGACACCAAATTTTTAAAAAATCCGATGCTTACTTCTTGAGGTATCGCGCAGACAAGCATTTCAGTGTCAGAATCTATCATACCTCGGTGTGACCTTGAAAATGTCGCGAAGGTCACCATATTCGACTGGCGCCGGGACATTACCCTAATACATGTTGACACCAAATTTGAAAAGAATCCGAGGCTTCCTTCTTGAGATATCGCGCAGACAAGCATTTCAGTGTCAGAATCTATCATACCTCGGTGTGACCTTGAAAATGTCGCGAAGGTCACCAAATTCGACTGGCGCCGGGAAATTACCCTAATACATGTTGACACCAAATTTGAAAAGAATCCGAGGCTTCCTTCTTGAGATATCGCGCAGACAAGCATTTCAGTGTCAGAATCTATTATACCTCGGTGTGACCTTGAAAATGTCGCGAAGGTCACCAAATTCGACTGGCGCCGGGACATTACCCTAATACATGTTGACACCAAATTTGAAAAAAATCCGATGCTTACTTCTTGAGATATCGCGCAGACAAGGTTTCGGGACGTACGGACGGACTGTCGTGAATACTATGTCCCCCGCTTCGCGCGTTCCGCGCGGCGGGGGACAATAAGAAGACTGGTAGCCTGCTCGTAACTGCTGAAAACACAGCTGAGGACCACGTGAGTAGCTTAGACAGGTTTTAGATGGAGTTTTCGGCATGTAAGATTCTATAAAACTTTGGTTAATCATCGATGATTAACCGCAGATATATTGTGCCTCCAACAGTCACTTTCTTAATTGATCACTATTCAATTTAACTGTGAAACACCATTAGAATTTGCCATCAAGACAGAGGTCAATGGGGATGCGGATATGAATCAATTTACCTTCTAAAGCGAACTTATCTGAAACCGAGTGAATTTTGAATTTAGACAGGCTCTAACAATTATAAATTAATCCGCTACATGGTTACCAATGTGATGCAAGCACTTAAAAGCCACATTTCCTGTTTTACAGAGACAAGGCTTTAAAATTCTTCAGAAAATAAGGGCCTCCCACCTGAGTCACCATTTCAAATCAGGCCAACAGAATTCCCAAAACAGCAAGAGCAGCCTTGCTGAAGTGCTAGATGTTAATTTGCCGGACTGGAGCCATGAGACAAACCATCGATTTACACTTACAACATTTGTATTAAACCATGTGCTGTATTACTCCAATAATTACTACAGTTACTTAATCGTGCATGAAATGGCTTTTATTCAGTGATCACACGACAGGTGCCACTCACCTGACTGGCTTTTGCATTGACGTCCCCTTTACTGAAGAGCTCCTCCACTATCTGCATGTCCTTCGGTGCATCCACTGCTGCCAGGGCAGCGAGCATGATGGGAGTGTAACCTGCATTGTTTTGCTGATTGACATTGCAGGCATCTGAAAAATACACAAGGCTACCATGAGAACATACTCTTGAGGATGAACAAGAGTGGAAAATGCCTCAGCAGGAACTCATTGGAAGCTGTCTATTGGGCAAAGATCCACAAAAGAAGGAAAGATCATATTAGAATGCAAACTTGGTATAGCTAAGTATATAAGGTTGTACATATACAGTAATATACATAATGTGCAAGAAATGTATATGGCAGTGAGAATTTTTCTATACAACCCATACAGAGCATTAATCTTTTCCTGCCAAGAGTGCACCGTTATTTTAGTCCAAACCAGATGCAACAATATCTCTGACCACTGGGGGTCGCTTTTGTCAGTTTCTGAACACAAATGCTATAACTGTCCGCTTGATTTTTTTTATTCTACCCTCAAATCTAAGAAAAATCCTGTAAACAAAGGTAGTATTTACCAGCTTATAATGAAAACAAAATTAGTACTTCCTCTCATTCCATGGCAAATGTACAGCTTCTTTCACCATCCCACATTAATTACAGCCATGCAATGTACAAAAGAGTTAGTCATGCCTACCTAAAACAAGTCATTTCAGAATTCTGTCCTTAAAGGGAAAGTTCACCCAAAGATGAAAATTCACTCATAATATACTCACCCCAAGGCTATTTGAAGGGTCAGTTAATTTTCTGCGTCCTCAAAATAGTTGAGTTTTAAGGAAAAACCGCATTGAAGAGAAATCCAAATGAATGGAATCCTATGGTGGCCACTTTTTATAGCTTAAAAAAGCAACGTTAAAAACAAAATGCCTCCATGCTGCCCGCGTGACATTTACGAAGTGTCTGCAAGCCCTGACATTATGATTAGACTTCAAAAGACGTAATTTTCACTGTTTTTCGCCTAAAAGTCCAATGTAGCCACTTAGCCAGGAGCAATGTTTTTTTTTCCTCGGGAAGAGTGAATTTCGTTTACTTGGAGGATTCAAAATATGAAGAAGAGGACTTAGAAACACTCGCCATAAAACTAGAAGAAGAGGACCAAGCCTCGAGCTTGTGTATACATGCAAGCAGTGAACTATGCCGCATGCGATAGGGAGCAGGACTTCTGCCAAAATATTTTTCGGGGGGGGGGGGATTTCCCCCTTTCCAACTTTTTTTGGGGGGGGGGGGGGGGGGGGGGGCGGATTTTCAATTTGTAACGACTTGCTGTCACAACCATAAGAAACTGTAACAACTATTCATTTAGGATATTCAGATGAACTGAAACAAGACAAAAGTTCTCACAAAAATAAAACATTTATTCGACAAAAGTAATTACTGCACTTGCAGTGAATGAGTGACCTTGTAAAATTAGAAAAATAAAAAATACAAGTTATAACAATTGCCAGTGACAATAATCAGATAGAAAGGTATGCTTTGGAACAGGACTGGGGTTGACTAGATTCTCTAGTCAACAAACAAACCTGCAAAGACAAAAAATATCAGTGCTTTCGGTAAGCAGAGCAATTCTTGGTCGCTACGTATATCTGCATGGAACCTCTACGTGAAAAATGAAATTGACAGGAACGGAAGGCGACACTTTGGAAACTGTTATTGTACACCCATAAATTAAAGACTGGCATTAACAGCATGAAAAAAAAATAAAAAAATCATTAACGTACAAGCCATCTCCTCCATTATAAAAAATATTCACTTGATTTGAAGCGAGTCTGGTGAATAAACATTTTAATTAATAGACGACAGGTGCAGACGGTGCAAACCTTGTCCCCAAGGCAAAAATATGTACAGCGCTGGGCAGGCTAGTGATTACCATGTCTGAAATTAGGGACGATGTTGGCCATGAAGATGTATAGTCACTACCCTGATTGTGGTGCTGCGCAATGAAAGGGAAGATTCAAAATCATCTGCCATCAGCAGCCAGCAGTAAGGCAGACAACGTACCTATTGATTGGCTAGTTATTCTCAGAATGTCCAATCTGTTCAGATTTTGTGGGTGTGAACGAACGCATGAGTCAAGCAGTACTTGTATAGGTACTTTAAAGCTGCTTGCACACTGGACGCAAAACAAATTTTTTGCACGAGAGATTACATTGACTTTGCATGTAAGAAAGCGAAAAATTTGTTTCGCTTCTAGTGTGCAAGCAGCTTAATTCACTGAAAACATGTGCGGGAATGGCCCACTTTGACTATTATTTCTTGCGGGCGCTAGGGCAGTTTTTGTGGGAATCCCGCAATCGCGCTGCTTGGCGGAAGCCCTGGGGAGATCTGCGCTCATCACGTTTATAGTTTACGAAGCTTATATTTGGCCTTAACCGTTTTAACATTTCAACGGCTATTTCGCCGTGCCCTCCGGTACACATGCGCAGACGGATCATTTTTGGATTTGCTCATAGAAATCAATGGACAATACTGAATACTTATAACTTTGCTATATAGGCACCTAGCTCGCATATACATACATTAAATATAGCTAGCTAAGTTGGCATAAAGGCCCTCTTGCAAGCTAGCTAACATCATATTGCATGTATTTAAATTTAGTCAATTTAAAGTGCATATAGCCATTATTATGCTAACTAATTTGGCTGGAGTTGGAACACAAGCATTAAGCTTGCTAGCTGGTATTAAAATGCGTCGATTAAGAAGGTTGCCAGCTAAAGCCGCTTTCACACTGGACGCAAAACACGACAGATTACATTCAAAGTCAATGCAAAGAGGCGAATACACGCATTTCGCATGTATTTGCATCTTTGCATTGACTTTGAACGTAATCTGTTGTGCGAAAAACTTGTTTCACGTCTGGTGTGAAAGCATCTTAACATTGACAAAGAAACCAACAAACTAGCTTCGTAAACAATAAATGTGATGTCACCAGGAACGGAGATCTCCCTATCGCGTGCGGCATTGTTCACTGCTTACATGTAAACACAAGCTCGAGGCCACGTTTTCTAGGTCCTCTTCTCCTTCTAGTCTTAAGGCGGGTGTTTCTTGGTCTTCTTCTTCGTATTATGAGTCGTTCAAGCAATGGGACCTCACTCTTCCCGAGGAAAAAAAAAAAAAAAAAACGTGGCTCCTGGCTAAGTGGCTAATTGGACATTTAGGCGAAAAACATAGTGAAAATGACGTCTTTTCGAGTCAAATCATACTGTCGGGGCTTGCAGACACATTGAAAATGTCACACGAGCAGTTATGGAGGCATTTTATGTTTTTTAACATTGCTTTTTTTAAGCTTGAAAAAGTGGCCACCATAGGATTCCATTCATTTGGATTTCTCTTCAATGCTGTTTTTCCTTAAAACTACAATACTATCCTGAGGACAAAAGAAATTAACCAACCCTTCAATTAGCTTGGGGTGAGTATATGATAAGTGAATTTTCATTTTTGGGTCAAGTTTCCCTTGGCCACATTCTCACAGTATCGGTCTCCATTCCCTGGCTCCCGGTTAGGTTTAGCATTAGTTTCAAGGCTTAATTATTTGTATTTTAAGCACTGAATGTGTCGACACTTCTTTACTACAATGACCTCTTTTAACCCTAATAGGCATTTAGGTTACTTAGGTCCACTTGCAAGCCCATCTTTTCTTTCTGGTCTATGAATTGGATAAATGGCTTCAACATCACCATTGATCCTCTTTGAGCAATGCTCTGCAAGTCACTCTGAAGTCTGTTTTCATTTACAGAGTATACACTTTGGTTAATATTAGTTGTTTTTCATGTGCGTCATAAATTAGGTTGAGAAACTGTAACAAAAATAACCACTAACCACCACAGTGAATGCCTTAGTCCTGATGTGTAATGGCATGAAGCTGATAAAAGCCAATGAAGCCCGTGGTTTTATGTCTTCATTTTAAAGTAAAAACTGGCTCCATACGACAACAGAGGTTAATACAGAGAGAGAAAACATTGCAGGAATGAGGGCCGGAATCCCGGACTAGCTCTATTACACAAATCCTGCTTTAAAAAGGAGAATTTCCAGAAATGAACCCAATAGTGAGCAGTCAGTTGACATGGCAAAATCTGTCAAAGGCGGCATAAATTTAACATTATCGGTTAAAAACACAAATTCTCATTCCAGGTCTGTTTTCATACACATAAGAATGAGAAATCAATACAATACCTGCATCAAGCAGCCTTTTCACAATATCAAAGTTTGAGTGGGACACGCTGTAGTGAAGGGCTGTGTTGCCGTTGCGGTCGGCCAAGTTGACGATATGTCGAAGCACGGAGGGCGACACAGCTCTGAAAGCGGAGATGTAGTCCTCCGCCATAGCTGGCACTGCTGACTTCTGACTGGATACTCTGAACCATTCATGTTGCAGGATGTTAATGCTTGCTCTCTGAGAAACACACAATGAAGTAATTCCCTCAACAACATGCCACATGCGTACCAAGCAGTTGATTTCACACCACTACAATTAAAGGTTTGCTTAGTAAGTGCGAACGACATTGGATCAAATCCAGCCATGCCATTGTAAAATGTGGGTAGGATAACAGGCTTCGTACTGTCCAAGGACATGGGAGAGATAGAGTCAGATGTGGTCAGCATAGTTCAGTGCTCAAGTGCCCCCAATCACTCAGCCGGGCAGCTGTCAGTTGCTCGCTGAGCCAGCATGTTTCCGTTTCTTCCGCTCTCATTCTGTACAAGCAAGGATTGTGGCCATGAGAGGAGAGAAGCTGTAGCCAAGAGGTGCACGTTTCGGAGGAGAACCAGGAATTGAGCTGCGTATGAGCGTGCTTGTGCATGGTTAGTTGATTGAAAATTTCAAATTTGGGTAGGATAGGAGATCTTTGATACACCACAGAGATCAATTTATTATAACAAATAATAAAACTAATAAAATGCTTAATTAATTTCCTCAAAATAAAGGCAAGCGCCCAAGCCAAAGTTCTTTACCATCCGTTTCAGTTATCACAATCGTACATTTATGTTCAATGGGATCACTGTAGCTAGTGTACCAATGGAAATAAGCAAACAGCAATAAAGCATAGCTACAAATTCAAGTATGAAGCCGAGTGTCCAATTCACCCAGGACCATCTGTATAATAGCAACCAACTGCTGAATGTCCTCATTGTTAATACTGACATCGCTTGATAAAATATGCTCTTCATCTGTGTGTAAATTATTGCATTGGCCGGTAGGAGGCTGAAATTGGTTTCTAATTCGCAGCTTCCGATTCAGAATTCCCAGTCTGCCTCAAATTATTTCATAATTTTCCTGGCAAATTCAAAACAACTCCAAACTTCTAAACTTCAACTAATTCTAATTTATTGCCCTGGAAAATTCTAAATTTATGCAGGACAATAAATCACACAATGAACCCACTGTATCTTCAAAAATGGGCGTAAACCCTGAAAATGAAGTGATTTATACCCATCTGAATAAATGTACCCTGCAAAGAAGCATTAAACATTTTAAACAGCTTTGAACTTGATAGAGGCACATTTTAATAGTTACTGTTGAAATCCCTGTCTCACTAGCTTCCTCGTATACAGCCACCAGTGCACACTTACATGGAGAATTTTAGGTAAGTAGACCAAAAATAACGATAATTGATCTTTTTTTTTTTGTGATTATACTTTTTATTTGCACTTTCAGAAGAATATGTACAAGCAAGATATGGCTTAATAGTGCACACCAGTATAGACAAAACAAAACAAAAACAAAAAACAAAAAAAAAAAAAAGAGGGGGGGGGGGGCAGATCAGATAAATTAAACAAACATAGCAGGGACATCATATCAATAGACTTCAACTGGTTAGAATATTCTTAATATTTGAGCAAAGTCCTTTCCATGCATTCACTGTAGATAAACTGGCATTGTTCAGCTGAGCTGTGGTCTCCTCTAATGAAGCAATGTCCAGTAAGGATCTGATCCAGTAGCATTTTGCACTGATATCTGGCTTGAACCACAGCTGGAGGATTGTCTTTTTTGCAGCTGTGAATCCAGCAAACACCAGACGTTTTTCATGTAGAGAAATCTTAAGTGAGGAAACATCATTCAGTAAACAAAAGCAGGGATCTAACACAAGAGAAATATCAAGTAATTTGGATAACGTTTCAATAACATAATTCCAAAATATACTGATAGTGGGACATTCCCAGAACATGTGAAGAAAGGTACCTGTGGCGTTCTGGCAGAGCATGCATTGTGGACTTTGAGAGATATTCATCTTGAAACGTGTATATGGGGTTGTGTATGCTTTGTGGATCAGCTTATAATGAATTAATTGGTGCGCCAAGCATTTGGACGTGAGTGGTAGATTGTCCCATATCTCCTCCCAGTCCGGTTCAAGACCCACTGCCTTAAGCTCCCTATCCCATATTGACATAACAGGAAGAGGTTTCATTGAGTTTCTTAACAAAAGGTTATACAGTTTTGTTACCAGGCCTCGTGAGTGGCTATTGAGACCAATATGAATAGACAGTGGATCGTACTGGGTGCCAGGGCACTCCATACACCTTCATCGCAGATCTAAGTTGGAGATAAAGGAAATAGGATGATCCGGGGAGATCATAATGATGTTGGAGGTCTTGGAATGTGCGCAGGGTACCGTTATCGCAAATGTCGTTGACTAAGTAAATACCTTTGGATGACCATGTAGGGGATGTAAAGGGTTGCTTGCCTGATGTTAAACAAGGATTGCTCCATAGAGGAGAGGACAGAGTTAGTTTAAATGGACCACCCAGCATCTTTTCAGCATTATGCCAAGCTTTCAGAGTAGAGGAGAGAATAGTACCATATCTTAGTGTGCTTTTTTTTCCTGTCTGCATGAAAAGTATATCTGTAAGTTGGTTGGGATAGATCAACCTAGCTTCTATTGGTCGCCATGGAATCTGGGATTCTGGATCCATCCAAACATGTAAAGATCGGATCTGAAAGGCGAGGAAGTAAAGTTTTAAATCTGGGACAGCTAGTCCACCCTCTTTTTTTGGCCGTTGTAGTGTTGATAGACGAATCCTGGCCCGTTTTCCCGCCCAAATAAACTTAGAAAATTGTGAGTGAGTATTTTTAAAAAAAGTTTTATGTGGTTGCATAGGCAACATAAAAAATAGGAAATTAAAACGTGGTAGAATGTTCATTTTGAGAATAGTGACTCTTGCTTGCATTGAGATTTTTAGAGAGCTCCATCTTTGAAGATCTGCAGTTATTTTTTGTGTGAGTTCAGAGTAGTTCTCTCGCAGGATGGTTGACAAGGAATCGCTTATTTTAACTCCTAGGTACAGAAAGGAAGTCACAATTGGAATAAATGAGGGTAAAGAGAGTTTGTTTTTTAAAGGACCAATTGGCATTAATGCAGATTTTGCCCAGTTTATCTTATAGCCAGACAAATCATGAAATTTATCAAATAATTGTAATACATGAGGGATTGTTTTGTTTACATCTGAGAGATAAAGAAGGATGTCATCAGCAAATAGTGAGATGTGGTGAGAGGTACCAAGCAATGAGATTGGGGAGATGGACTGGCTTTGTCTGACAGCCTGTGCAAGGGGTTCTAGAGAAAGCGCAAACAATAAAGGAGAAAGCGGGCAACCCTGCTTGGAACCTCGCTGAAGCTCAATCGGCTGGGATATGCAACAACCTGTCAACACAGAGGCAGTCGGAGAGCAGTAGAGAGTTTTAACCATCCCAATGAATGTTGCTCCAAAGCCAAAGTGCTCCAAAAGTATCCATAAGTAGTCCCAGCGAAGCCGATCAAAAGCTTTGAATGCATCTAGTGAAAACACTGCAGTGGGCTCCTGGGAGGAATCCGCATGATCAATTACATGAAGTAACCTTCTTAAGTTATCTGAAGCCATCCTCCCTTTAATAAAGCCCGTTTGGTCGTGATGGACAAGTTTGTTTATTAGGGGTTCGATTCTCGTGACCAGTACCTTTGCAAAAATTTTTACATCAGCGCAGGTTAATGAAATAGGCCTGAAGCTGGAGCAGTCCAGGGGATCTTTGTTGTTTTTTAATAGTAGTGTGATAATAGCTAATTTCTGGTCCCTGTGAAAAGATCCTGTTTCAATAGCAAAATTAATAGAATCGAGTAATAAAGGGCCAACAATATCCCAGACAGCTAGATACAGCTCAGGTGGAATGCCATCCATGCCTGGTGACTTCCCCCTCCGAAGTAATCTTGCTGCTTCATGCAACTCATGTATTGTGATTGATTTGTCTAAACATGCTCCATCTGAGTCATTTAGTGTAGGTAGATGAAGATTATTCAGAAAAGTCTTGCACAACCGTTTGTCTAGTGTAGACTCTGATGAGTATAGCTTGGCGTAAAAAGACTTAAATGTATTGTTGATGGCTATGGGATCTGTAGTTACATTGCCATCAGCTGTTCGGATTATATCAATACAAGGTTTAGATTCGTTTTCTTTTAGTCTCAATGCAAGTAAGTGGCTGGGCCTGTCCCCCTGATAATAGTATTTTTGTCTGGTCCTGTGTACAATAAAAGATGCTTTGGATGAGGAATGTCTATTATATTCACCACGTAAAGCAGACAGAGACATATCTGCATTCTCACTAAGGGATTCAGCTTGCTGTTTTTCTAGTGTTTTAATTTTGGATTCCAATTGTGTCATCTTTTTAACACTTTGTGATTTTAATCTAGAAGAAAATGCAATGCAAAAACCTCTTAGGAAACATTTTGTGGTTTCCCACAGTACTTGTGGATTGCAGCACTCGGTCTGATTTAAACTGACAAATTCTTGTAGTTGTGTTTGAAGGTTCTCAATAAATTCACTATTGAATAATAAGGAGTCATTAAAACGCCAGCGGCGGAATTTGGGAGGTGACGATGGTGGCTTGATATGACATTGGAGTGGGGAGTGATCAGATATTAATCTTGGTAAGATATCCGCCTCACCTATCTGATCAAACAAACAAGAGCTAACTAATATGTAATCAATTCGAGACAGTGACTTATGGCGAGCCGAATAGAAACTATAAGCTTTGGTGTTAGTGTTGTTAATTCGCCAGACATCCATCAAATTCAACTCTGTGATAAATCGATTAAGGGCGACAGTGGAGGGAGGGAAGCAATTCGAAGCCGGTGACCTATCCAGTAAGGGGTTAACCGTAGCATTAAAATCCCCCCCTATAAACAAACTACAATCAACAAAAGAGAGCAGCGTGTTTGATATACCATTGAGGAAGTCAGCATCAAAGTCATTTGGGGAGTAAATTGATGCTAGAAGAATTTTCTTGCTATTGACATTGACGATAGCATAAGCAAAGCGGCCACTTGTGTCCTTCCCAGTAAAAAATACTGTTAGCTGGGCAGACCTTTTAACCAATATTACAACGCCCTTGGATTTATTATTTGCGCAGGAAAATGCTATTATTTTAAAACGCCTATTCTGAAAGCGATGGATATCCTCTTGTTTTAAATGAGATTCTTGAATTAGAGCAACATCGACGTTATTGTGGCGCATGAACTGAAGGCACCGCGCTCGTTTAATGGGGCTAGCACGTTCCAACTAAACACTTTCAGATCAACCATAGCGAAAATAAATGACAAAATATCGGATTATCCAATGCCACGTAACTAGATACTTCCATGCCAGAAAAACCCAGGGTGATTTAACAGCCTATGATGTCCTGCACACACAACTAAAAAAACAATACATGCGATCTGCCATAGAACATAAAAATACAACCAACAAAGAAACTATATACATAAAGTGAAAAAACCGCAAGGGAAGACGGTTCCCTTTGGTTTGGTAGTGGGGAATACAAAGAGACGTGACTCTCATATAGCGATGCGCTGACCAACTGTGCCTCGCCCTCAAGACAACAAATGGCAAATGCGTCAAAACAGAGCGATTGCCCAAAATGAGAACTGGTGGACCAAAAGTCCATAACTCAAAATGTTAACGAATTAAGTATACAACCAATTATTGTTGTTCAACCCTCCAAAACTTCGTCGGCGCCAACAAGCACAGCCGCGGCCCGGCATACCTGAATGTCCGTTTAATAAGCATAGCTACGGTTTGGCGTACCTGAATGTCCGTTTAATAAGCATAGCTGTGGTTTGGCATACCTGAATGTCCATTTACGTCAAGGCAAATGTGAAAGAGTTCGCTTAAGAGGAAAGATCTTGTGAGGTTGGTCCCGGAGATGCGAGATCCATAGCATCCACCGGTGCAGAGCCGCCATCCCGGTCGGGCAGGCCACACAAGGCGTCGGTGGCGTCCGATGATCCAAGCGACTGAAGGAACTGTTCAGCCTCCTCCGGGGAGCGGAACTCCAGCTCTCGGCGTCGGTGGGTAACTTTGAGTATGGCTGGGAAGCGCAGGAAACACTGTATGCCCCTGGAGGTTAGTTTCTTCTTAACGTCAGAGAAAGCCTTTCTTTTAGTTGATGTTTCCTGACTGTAGTCGGGGTAAAAGCTGAATTTGCTTCCGCCGTGTTTGATGGATACAGCCTCTCGCGCACCTTGTAGGATTAGCTGCCTGTCCCGGTAGTCCAGGAGTTTGAAGAGCAGAGTGCGGGGTTTATCACGTTTGCCGTTACGGGAGTACACCCGATGTGCCCTCTCTATCTGAATTGACGACTGACCCAGTGATGGGAGCCATTTCGGAATGTTAGTCTCCAGAAAGGCGATGGCATCGACTCCTTCTGCGCCCTCGGCCAGTCCAACGAGACGAAGATTGGATCGGCGACTTCGGTCTTCCATGTCAGCAAGCTTAGAGGAAAGTTCGGCTACGGTAGCTTGTAGAGCCCGCACAGTTGCTTTGTCAGAGCGAGCCGAGGCGTGAATGTTATCACATCTAGACTCCAGTCGTTTTATGGACTGTTCTTGCTGATCGGTCTGACGGCCAATGGATGATATTTTGTCACTGGTCGTCTGGAGTTGAATTTGCAGCTCAGTTATTTGCGGCTTTAAAATGCTTTCTATAGCTTCTCCAACAGAAGTCTTGACTAGCTCGTGCAATTCTAGCCTTTGCTCCTGAAGGGCTAGCTTAGCAGCAGCCAACACGGCCTGGTCGAGTTCTGCCTTCGACATCCCCGGGGTTTCTTTGAACTTCTTTTTAGTTGGTGAGCGCTCTTCCTCCCTCGAGTGAAATAATTTCATTTGCTTCGACATTACGGACGATTTGGTACCATTAACTATTGTTTGCCATCATAAAAATATGAAATTAGGCGGAGTGCAAGCGGAGCTCAGGTTTTAGCCTTGCGTCGCCATCTGCAGGTCACGTGACTCCTCGATAATTGATCTTTTTAAACATGCAGCTACTTCCTTTGTGCCAGATTGACAACATTTCTGCAATGACATTCCATTAAAAAAAAAAGCATACAGCGCCGCAGAAAGCCATTACAGCATTTAAAAAATGCTGGCTTTTTTTCAGGAAAAAACTTGGAGTGCGTGTTCTTGCCAGCACGTAACCAGGCATATCAGGAACTTGCTATATATCCCTGCACTTTTGGCCTAACGTTCTATGACAGAACAGATTCTTTGCTCCATTGAAGATTGTCATATGACCAAGAGGCAGCTGCTTAACTACGAGTCACTTAATGGAGTTTCAAGCAGAATGTGGGTGTGACAATGAGATGTGGAAAAACCTAAATTCTCATTCATGAAAAGCAAAAGATCCCAAGAAATGAGCACTCATCGAGGATGGTAATTACCAAACATTCCAGCATGATCAGCAGCTTGGGTTAAGCTACTAAAAGAATGTCACACAAAATAATATTAGAAACGTTACTATATTGAAATATTATTTACTTGAAAAAGAATAGTTAGTAAAGCATTACTACTGATATAACCTTAGAGCTCAGGTAATTTCAATTACAATGGACTGAAACATCATGCGTGTAGAGCACAGAAACATTCAGCATTATTAAGAATTAAACACATTTGAATTTTAACAGGTCACTACGGGGTCAAGAGATACTGACCACATCTTTAGTGAATAAAGCCTTGGGGTCATTCAAATGGGATTTCAGCACACTGCACGCTGACATCATCTTCTCGCTCAACTCGTACCTGAGGAGAGGAGGAGGTGGTAGTTAGCTTTGATAGTAGTCATTAGTGGAGTATGTAACAGTGTGAGCACTGCAACAATGCTGTCTAATCACCTCTCCCGTATTTCTACTTTCTTCAGACCACTTTCCCCGCTTCCTCCTGAAACATCGACAGCATCATTATTACAGAACTCCTCCCCCCTCCTCGGTTCTGCCTCCTCTTCTGCAGAAAGCTTGTCCTCCCCGCCTTCATCCTCAGAATCTTCTGAGCTGCTCTCCTCAGAGCTGGAGTCATCACTCGATGTGGTCTCGTACCTACAGACAGACCACATTAAGCGGATATTTCCTTCCTCCTTTAAAAAAAAAAAACTCCATCCACACCACAGAAATATCTCTGCCCACACGAAGAGGCAAAACTGAAAACGATCGGCTCTGAAGCCTGCAATTCCATGTCCGGCCGATAAGTGGCAATTGTTGAATTGTAAAATTGTTGTTGTTGACAAACGTTTTGCGCATGTGCGAACAGCTTGTCGCTAGGCGCTTGACGTCATCGCATCAACACTAGCTACGTTTAACCTCGCTACACTGATCCAGTGAATAGGATATTTTTTTTAATCTCTCCTCTTTTTTATCCATCTAAAAATATATCCGTTTATGCGGGTGAAACCGCCATGTTCGAGTGGTTGAGAGGCCCAATCGGACAGAAAAATGTGCGTTTAGGAATATATCGTATTCATGTAGTCCAGGCCTAAGAGGAGCAAGATGAAATAACGAAAACTAGAAAGTGCTCAGACTGCGCATACCTCCGCCAACATGCTTGTCACTAAGATCTAAACAAATATGGCCCTTGCAGCCTTACTTGAATTTGAATCGATCCCCACATTTTCTCAATTGGTCCTTGGCCCATGGCCCACATGTCCACAAAATATCATTGAAATTGATTCACAAATGTGAAAGATACAGTCTGGACAAAGAAACAAACAGACATGGGTGAATGCATAACCTCCGCCCTACTTCATTGGTTGATAGAGGTGATAAAACTTCATTTTTTGGGTTAGTGCACTAGTTGTTCTTGCATCTTTGGCAAGGTACTAGACTTGAGACGCAACCATTAGAGTCATGACCCCCTGTGGCTCTCACCCGCCATTAACCCCCACAAACTGCAAGTTCTTTTTGGTGCCGTTGGAATCCTGTGGGCCATCCTTCTTCTTCATGATGGATTTGAGGGTGTTACGGTCGCAATTCTGTCCTGAATTTGAAAAAAAAAGAAAAAGCAAAACTTTTTTTAGCCACACAAAAAAGGATAATAGCAGTGCGGTGCTGTTAAATACAGCACTACATTCATGTGGCTGCGTGTATTCGGACTCTGTGAGCCAAGATGAGAAAGGCAAACGGTATGAAAGGTCAAACTGAATTACATGCTGCATTTTAGCACCGTCATAAAGATGAACTCAAGTATCCAGCACAACTCTCTGATCATGAAGCTGTCCACAAATCAACACCAAGCTACGGCTACGACGTAATAATCTGTTGAGGCCCCAGTCTTATTATTGTGCACAGTTCACAGCTTTTGCATACTAATAACAAGGTATCAAAACATTTCAGAACATTCACAAATTTGTATTCCATCGAAGGAATCTCAAAGTTGTAGGCAGTTTAACGCATTTTAATGTCCATTTATTTTTGCACACTCTCCGTCAATGACACTGAAAAATGAGATTTAAAATTGAATGCATCCCAGTCCTCTGTATTAAGGACAGAGTTTCACACAGAAACTATTCTAAAGCAGGCCTACCGCAGGCCATAATTCTGAGCACAATGGAAGCTTTCCAAACCTAATGCTATTCTAGAAATGTTAAATACAGGGCTTGTGCAGCCAGGACCAGACCAAAAGGACAATCTCAATCTTCAATATTTAGGTGATGGGATTTAGAGTTCAAAATTAGTGAAAAGTGGCCAGAAAACAAAAATATATTTGGCCCTTGCAAGAAGTAAGGTTATTGTATGTTTATACATCATTCTGGCTACAGAGAACATGATCTTTAAACCAAAGAGGCATAATTCTTTGACTATGCACATACATAAATGGTAAAATAAAAATTACCGGTTAAAGCATATGACATCTGCTGATCCATTAGGCTCTTCTCCAAATATAAGGTCTGTGGAGGTTTTGGAGGCCTTGCTGATTCCGACTCTACTGTTGTGACCTTCTTGACTGAACAGACAGTCATTCTCTCAAGAGGACTAGCCTCACCAATCATATGAGCCTTACTCTCTTCTACAACAAAACAAAACAGATCAAAATTAACATTTAGACCACCAAGTGCTTACGTAGGCTAGCATCGGCTTCAGCAAATACAAAAGAAAACACCATCTCTGGAAGCAGTCCCCAACACAGTCTAAAGCATTGGTACTACTGTAATGTACATGTAGGCTCCTCATTAATGTTCAGGCATTTCAAACAGCCAATTGTAAAGAACTACAAGTTAAAACAGTAGATTTTAAAACTAGCCTATCATAGTGGACAAAAAATAGCTATTATACGTATCAATTAAAATGGTACGCATGTTACATGCAGCAGAGAGTACACTCGTCAACTGCTGTTGAAAACAGCTTCTAAAAAAAAAAAAAAAAAAAATATGCACATATTTAGCAGATTTGTTTATAAAGGTAAGATTTATTTGAATATGCAGTACTTAGAATTTGAGTCTGTACTTCCGAGCCAAAATAATGCTCTCATCAAGTGCTCTCACGAATGAAGATTTTCCATACCAGCAGTCGAAGATGCAGAGTCTCGACTCTGCTTCGAACTGTCAAAGCTACGGAGCTCCTCTGTGCTGGCGTATTTCATGACCGAATTGATAGAAGACAGGGTGTTGACCAGCTGACTGTTGATGGAGCCAATCTGGGAATGAGGCTGGCCGAAGGCATCCGCCAGCTCACTGTAGTTCTCAGCGAGCAGCATCTGCTGTTCCTGCAGGAGCTTTTGCACCCTCTCGATGTAGTGGTCCAGACCAGCCGCTGCGTCTGGTGAAGACTGCTGTACTTGGGGGGCTTCCCACACTCTCTCCTCCCCGACTCCGATGCTCCTCGTTTTAGCAGGATCAGGCAGACGAGAGGGCCCACATGCAATGTTCCTAGTTTTCAAGCCCACCAGAAAGTTCTCATTTATGTTGGTCAGACCAACCCCACAATCTCTGGTCTTGGCCACAGTCAGTTTGCCAAGAGAAGCATCTGTTCTTACAGAAGGCCCCACTGCAATAGATCGTGTTTTTACTGCACTCTGGACATCTCTCACGAGACCTTCTCCAACACACACTGACCTGGTCTCCACAGGAACGGTGCTGGTGTGTTTGTCCTGAGTGTTTCGACTTGTGTTCGTACTGGAATCAGAGGACACGATCTTTTCCGTGTTGGTGGACTGGTCTGTGGTATCCATCACGGTGTTTGTGTATTGTGAGGCAGCCTGGGGCACAACTGTAACTCCAAAGTCTGCTTTTATCACCTGATCTGTGCCTGTGCTGCAAGAAACCAGCTCTTTCACAGGACAGACCATTACATCCACTGAGCAGTCACCTGATCCAACTGACCTGTACTCCTTACTCTCCAAACGCTCATATTTGGAAAGACGGAAACTGTTCACGGTCTCCTCTGTATTAACTCCCACTTCGCAAATACTTAGGCTTACCCCCACACTCTGGTTAGAAGTTAAAATGTGCATGTCTGTTCCCTGGTCACACATTTCCACTCTTTCCTGTATAATCCATCGCTCCATGGGGACTTCAGGACCTACAGCCATATTGTGCAGTTCTGGTTTGCACGACACTCCAACTGTAGCAGTAAAATCCACGTGGTGCCCGACCCCTTGACTTTGTACCTCCACTTTAGCTTCCACTGCTGTGCTGTATGTGTCCGGCCTGGCCATTGTTGCCTTGTCAGCCTTCTTCTTGGATCCTGCTGCCTGAAGCTCCAGTTTCAGCTTGCCCATTTCCACCATGTGCATAGCCTCAGTCAACTGCACTTCCAGCCTGTAAATCTTCTCCTTCAGGGCTTCGATAGTCTGATGCTGAATCTCGATCTCCGTCTCCGCCTCTGTAGTAAGACCCAACATGGATTCGGTCACTCCGACTGCTGTGCTCGTCGTCTCCAGCTCAGTCTCCACAGCTACGTCCCTGATCAGACTTGAGGACTTGCGGTAAATAACTAAATCATTCATGTCCTCATTTTCCCCCACGGCAACAGATCTGCTCTCCCTGATTGGTTGTTTCAGCTCTGGTTTTGGGTTTAGGCTGTGCTGAGCTTCACAGTTCTCATCTTCAAATTTCTTGTCCAGCTCCTGCATTTCTGTGGTCAGCTTCCGAAACTCCTCTAGTCTTTGGGAACTCCTCACTGTACTCTCCAGCTCATCCTCAGAGTCTATGTGCAGCTCTGACTTCACAACTGCCGGAGACGGCTGTTCAAAGTGTTGAGCGCTCCCAACGCTGTGTGAGCGTTTTCGGAATGTCCCACCCCGGTTCTGACCAGGTAGTTTTTGGTTATTCACCTGCAAGGCCAGCTGTCGCTTCTCTTCCTGCAAGACTGAGATCTTGACCTGAAGGACTGGGATGGTCTTCACCTGCTCCTCCAGTTCCTTCAACTTCTTGAGTGCCACTACCATCTGGTCTCGGATGTGCTGCAGGTGAAGGGGGCTGACATTTGTGATCGGGGTAGTCATTCCTGAACTCAGGGGACTGTGACGTATGGAGCTACCCACAGATGAATTGAAGAAGACATTCTGATCTCCATTGGGCTGGTGCGCATTGAATGAGGCCTGGGTTTGGACATTAGACCCTGAGAACGAAGATAAGGAGCTGTTCGATCCCATTCCCCCAAAGGTAGCCAATCGTCTGCGAGGGGGATCGTTGACAGGGGCCTGCATGAGCAGTCTCTCCTGCTCCAACCGTCTACGGGTCTCCATAAGTGTCCTCTCCACATGCAGATTATGCCTGAGTATACCAGGTGAGTGCGGCGCCTGAAACCTAGCTTCAGGTTCGCTCATAAAAGCCACAGGGGCCTCATGGAGGGAAGCACTTCTGTATTGAGGAGGGTCAGTTTGCCTTCTCGCTGTAGCTCTGTGCAAGGCCTGCTTGCTTTCATCGCTGTTGGAGGAGGAGAGGGACTCTGTCGAAATCCATTCAGTATGTGCGACCACAGGGGGCCTGACAGCTTTTGGCTTTCTTTGGAAGTTTAACTTCTTGAGTGTGTTACCCCTCTGAATATCGTCCACATATTTCAGGAAGTCCAAGTCAAGCTGAAATCCATAGGGAGTCTCTAGGCTGTAGGGTGCAACAGAGTCCTGCTCATTTTCTGCACTTGCCGTCCCTTCCCTCTCTGTGGAAAAAAATAGAGGAAGATATTAGAATTTCATTATGCTGCAAGAGGATACTTGAATGACTCAAAAACCGTTGAGGAGGATAAAGGAAATTTGTGAAAATTCTAGAAAAATAAACATTTCTGGATGGTCATTATAAATGGGAAGAATTACTGACACTCCTGACTGGAAAAGCACCAAAATACCATGAAAGATAAATAACCACATCATACAAATAAACTCAAAATACCAAGATGCAAAAAACATAGTATGGAACTGACCAACATCATACTTTTAATACAAAAAACAAATTGTCATTGTAGGCACATCTGGCTTAGTAATTGGTGCAACAACCTCGGACAAGGATGACAGCAAAAAGTATTTTCCTGGACTGTTTGACCATATTGGGGCACATATTCGGAGAGATTTTCCAACTATTCCTCTGTGCAGATCCTTTGGGCGCTTTGGGTCATGGTGTTGCTGGAATGTCCGCACAAGGCCAAATCTCAGCCTCCAGGCAGGGGCAACCAGATCATCAAAAAAAAAAAAAAACTGCCCAATACTTGGAGGAATCCATTTATCCTTTGATCTTAACCAATATCCCAGGACCTCTGGAGTTAAAGCCAAAAAACATGATCCATCACCATATTTAACTGGGGGTATAAGAAGCCATTCCATGAATGCATCTCTGTTTCCATGCAAAACATGCTAATGCTTTATCTGAACAAACTATTCGATTTTAGACTCATCTGACCACAGGGCCTGTGCCCAGTCATATTCAATCGACCTTTGGAAAGTGCTCACTTCTTCGTCTTGGGGTCAGAAAATGCTTTCTTCTTGCATTGCTTACATAGAGCCTGTTGTTATGGAGGTGTTATCTGATGGTGGTGTTTGAAACCTTTTTTTTTTTTTTGCCTCTTTCACCATCCTCCCTCCCATCCTGGGTGGACAAATGTATTTGCGCCCTCTAAATTTCATAGATTTCATTAACGAAACAAGAGCAACGCAGAGCGTGGCATATGCCCCCGCCTGTATGTTGATCAAGGGCATATTGAGATGGCTGCTGTGGCGGCCATATTAGATATCGCACGACGCTGGTTTTCGAAAGTAACCTTCCTCTAGCCACTCCCAATACACCATTAAGAAATGGCATCAATCCGAAAAGGGATTCTATAGTTATTCCACGGAAATGGAAAATTAACGGACGACGGACGGACAGTTGGACGGACATGGTGTCGACATAATGCCCTCTTTCCTCTTTGGAGAGCAGGGGCATAAAAAGGCTGCCACCAATTACCTCAACTAACAAAGTTGGACAGAAGTGACGTTTTCACCCCCTTTAGTTTGTCTGTCTGTCCATTTGTATGCAGGATGAAATATTAAAAATTTGGACCAATTTTGAAACTTAGAGGAACGGTTCTATGAATTTTCACAGGAAAAGATCTGGTCAGCCCAGCATCACAGAAAAGTTCAAAAACACACTCTATAGAATGCCCTACTAGTTTTGTTTGTCATTTGTGTGAAACTGATTTTTATTGAATTAAATGAATAAATTAGTTGGTTCCATCAAGACAAAAGTACAGCATGTTCTTATTCTGCCAATTTAAGTTTCTCTATAGTGTTTTTTTTTTTTTTTTGGAATTTCCAGTCAGGGGTGCCAATTATTCTGGAGTCTACTGTATATAGGCAATTTCACAAAAGCCAAAGATCAACATTCATCATGGGCAACCTCGAGTTCTTGTTGAATTAAAAAGCTTCCTATTCCTAACTACTTTTTCGACATATAACTGTATTTAAAATGGCTCAACAAATCCAAGTACAATTTATTTGAGAGCCAATATCAGATTTCTCAGGCTCAATGTCTATGTATTTAATTGCTTCAACAACTGGGGATATAGATTGTCATTTAGGCATTTTAAATTTTGATGGCAAAAATATGCAACATATAAGAATATATAGCTCAGTGAGAAAAAAATAACCAACAAACACAAGAATTTTATCTTGGCACCATTACCAGCTAAATATCTGCTTTCATAGTCACCTACAAGTAAGAAGCCTACACAAAGATTTAAACACGTTTCCTTGACACAAAGTTCAAAATAAAATTTACAGCTGTTCATCCAGTAACAGTACAAACACACTTATCCTCATTTTACACAACTGACAAGGAAATAACAGTCACTGCAGTTTCTCTACTCAAGTGTTCTGCAGAGAGATGATCATTTGGGAGAGGATGAAAATTATGCCGGGATCAGCACACTAAATATTGTTAAATGCTGCTTTTATTATTCATATTGGTGCAGAAAGTGTAATGAAAATCTCACTGCATTAAAGTGACAACAGTTTGCATGAAGGGAAATGAGCCGACACATACATTTGGAACACACTTAAAATTTCAAACATTCTGAAAACAGTAAATGAATATAGAATATATAATTTTTGGAGAAACAAAGCTCTCCAGATCACTAAAACACATAGACCTGCAGTGTGTTCTCTTACACAGAGCACTCATTCTCTGTAAGCTGAGAGGTTTCCTGGCTGAAAATAGTTACTGGGAAAAAAAAAAAAAAAAAAACACCAAATACACTTCAGCCAGTTAAAGACGGCACTAGTTTTTCAGCCACAGTCCTCATTCAGAGCAAAACAAGCAGGATAAAACGGCTCAGGAAAATTCTTTCCCTCCCTCTGTTCAACCGTTACTTACCTCAGCCTCAACAATGGTGCTCAGTCTCACTCTTGTCGCCTGGACTGAATTTTTTTTTATCCTGAAATGGAAGCAAGCTGTAGGCTCTCTTCCGCTGGACTCTCTCATTCCTCACCCACAAAGTGAAAAAACATCTCTACTGGTATAAACTTAGCAAAGCACACCATAGCCTGTGATAGGCTGGGAGTATTATCCAATGAGATTATGTTATCATGCTTTTACATCTGTAATGACTGAAGACCTTTCTGAAAAATGTTTATATTTTGAGCATTTTGTTAAGCTTCTTGAAGACATTTCACTTAGTACCGTTTCATCGACCAGTGTTTTTTTTTTTCCCCTGAAAAAGCTGACTGTGGTTTCCAACATACTTTTGTACATCCCTCACTCAAACACACTGTTACAAAGTCTCACAGCTTAACAAATAAACAATAACCTCAGATTCAGATAAGTTCAAATACATATTTTTATATACGTTTTTAGTCAGAGAAACAGACACAGGGATCATTCCTTTCTGCTGGAAAATGGCTATCAAAAATATCTCAAAGCTGGGGTGAGTAAATTAATCAGCAAAGGCGTAGACGCTTACAATCGCCTTCTACAAAAAATGTAGAGAATTATTTGAAGTCATGTGTCCTGTCACTGCAGATTCCTTTTCAGTGCGTTTCAATCAGCATCACAGCAGGAATGTCTAGACTTTTCCTCATAATCACTGTGGTGCACTATCAGACTTCTCCATGCTTAGGCAAGCTCAAATTCTGACCAAACAAGATAACAGCCTGAAGTTAATCTTCAAAATGGCTTGCTTAACAAAATAAAAATAGCTTGTGGAAATTTACTGGGGTCATCTGAACCACAATCACAAATATCAGATCACAGAAAGGACAGACACAATACATTTGCAGGAGAATGGAGAATCAGTTGTCAATCATAAAACATTCTGCGAAAAATTAACATTCCCCAGTCTGTATGGCAGTGAATATTCATTGTCCTGAAGTTCAGCCTCATTTTGACAGTAGACAGACTCACCAAGATAGAAGTTGATATATCATCAACACGGCATCAATAATTTCCGTTGACTCTTCTGAGATTTATCTGACTACGGAGATTTGACCTCAATTGTACGAAGAGACCCCATAAATACAATAGCCGCTCCGGGACAAAAAAAACAATGACACCAGCAAAAACAGATTTTTGTTTTCCTTAGAATCTTTAAGGCCGACAGAGGTCATCACAAAATTGTTACTTAAGAAATTTTAATGTTGAGGGGGAGTTGGACCGCTCAAGAATGTAGAGGCAAGCAACAATCATTTATCTGCAACTGGTGTCATACAATAAAATGAGTAGAGATAAAATACAACAAAGGCACTTAAATATTTACTTGAGCTGCACACTTTTTCCATTCTCATCCCAGCTGAAGTAGGGTGGGTTAGACTTGGGGGCAGAGGGTTATTTTAGCTGTTGCGAGCTTTGTCAAAATGCAGCTCGGCTTTTTATATTACAAAACATTTTGGCAGTGCCAAGTAAACAACTAGAAATAGCAATCCGCAGACAGCCCAGCTCCTGACATTCCATTCCATTTTGCCCACGAGAACCTTAAGTGGAGCACAGGGGGCCAAACATGTCACATTTCACTGAATTGTGAAGCAATGCATCACCCTTACACTAATAGCAATACTGTCTGCTAAATAATTCAAACAGCTAATAGGTGAGACCGATAGGCTAGCGGCTAAGGCATTTTGAGGAGCCTCAGATGACATTTTAAACCACAGTGGAGCCAAATCAAGATCAGTACAGCTCTGGTCTTTCAGTCCACGTTGCCCAACGGAGGATTGCTTAGCCTGATCAACTGTAAGTTGCTTCGGATAAAAGTGTCAGCTTCATGCCGGTAATGTAATCTAATCAGCGAATGCAGGGACGATCACAATTTTGGCAGAGCTAAATTAATGGTGTTAACCTTAACCTTAACCTTTGTGATCTCCAAATATCTGTCATTAACAAAAACATTAAATTCCTTTGGTCTCATTTACGTAGTCCCTCTTCTCATTACGTGTCGAAGCATAGCATCTTCAAGATGACTGACTCATCAACTCAGACTACCATGGCTCGGTACACCGACTAACCTATATTTTCCACATTTATTGAACAAACTCTAACATCTGGGAAATTTAAAGTAACATCCCATTAACACATTTAACATTCTGTGTCAGTATATTTATAATAAATACGGAAACATACATTATTAACAAAACTCGTTATAAATCTCTCTCGAAATTCTCTTCAAAACAGAAATATATTTGCTTTTAAATGAGAGAGAAGATGCTCAATAATGAGGAAAAAAGCTAATTATTTAGTCAAAATTTCTACCTCAAATTCAGAAATGATGGTTCAATCAAAACAGCCCAGGAAATAATCTCAATGGCAAAGTTCCTTTCCGTACAAGTCCCGTTGATTCCCTTGGGAAATTATTAGAGCGTGAACATCCAGTGGATTTGGGAGAGTTATTGGGCAGCAGGGTTAGAGAGAAGCAAGAGTATGCATGAGAAAGCGTGAGAGAGAGTGTGTTTGTATGTGTATGAGTGTGTGTGTGTGTGAGAGAGAGAGAGAGAGAGAGAGAGAGAGAGAGAGAGAGACTCACATCCTGACACATCAGCAGGCCCCGTCCACACAGAGGGCTCTCTCTTACACGCCACTGGAATTTCCTGACCCAGCCTGCGAAACGGCTGCCAGCTGACCGATGTTTAATTACCCAGCCTTCCCAACATCACCTCAATGCCCCAGCAGCTCAGCTTAGTATCATTAAAACCCCGGCCCCGGCAGCGAGCAACATCAATTCTGAGCGCCTTTACGACATAAAAAGGCTAAAAACAAGACGAGGAAAAAAAACACAACGCCTCAGAACAGAACGGAAAAGAAATAAGCAACCACAAGGTGGGCTGAATGGATACCAAATACTTGAAGGGAACACATAGCTTCCTTTACTGATTAGAGCCCTATTCTGAGTAATAAAGTCCCAGAGGAAAAATAAGTAGGTCCAGGATTGGCTGTATACAGCTACTGTTTCATGGGTGACCAGGGCTACATTCATATTACAAGCTTCAGAGCTCAATTCTGATTTTTTTTCTCAGATCACAGTTGCCCATTTTGACCGTTCACATTCATAATTACAAGTGACCTATATCTAACTGTACTGTGAATGCGCCCATCCTCAAGAACGGCAGGCATGAGCATATTGATACGTTTTTGCATGAGTCATCTACATCACCGACAACGTCACATTTGCGAGAGCAGTCCCAGTATTCAAACTAAAAGAATGGACACACTTTTAGCATGATTATGTATAGAAGGGATTTTGCCCAAGAGAATAGCAAACAATTTGCCAGCTATCCGTGAGGAGGTCGAGAAGGCAAATAAAGCTAGACCACTAGCTTTTGCGGTTTTAGCAGTTATTGTTTGAACTGTTACGAATGCATACAAGAAAAAAAGTCTCATGGATTCCAATCAGACCATTCTCATTCAAGTCGTATGAATTTGAATTTGATCTAGGCTGCACATTATGGTAATGACTCAATTATGATTTGAATATTACGGAGCCTGGGAAGTGCAATGACAGGAAAAAAATATAAGACGTGGCCACGAGATAAGTCGGTCCCTCGATTTAATTATCTCGTTCCCACAACTTAGTTATTTCGTGGCCACAAAATACAAGTCGTTCCCAGGATGTAGCTAATTTGTGGCCATAAAATACAAGTCGTTCCCACAATTTGGTTAACTCATGGCCACGACATAACTCGTTCCCTCAATTTCGTTAATTTAAATTGAGGGAACGACTTGCATCTCTTGGCCATGCGAAAGCTAATTCTTGGGAATGACTTGTAACTCGCGGCCACAAAATTGTTACAACCAATTGTCATCTATGATGATACTCCCTTGTAATTGAATAATTGATGTGTCAATTGTATTCTGTGAGATTGACTAGAATCAATTGTCTTTTTCAGGCATGTGAGGTCTATTTAAATGGTTTTGTCCTGCCACTTAGTCATTTGCACTGAGGATCGTGTGAGCACCGAAACGTTTGTGGTTTTAACTATTTTCACCTTGCACATTAACTTTCTTGTCCGAATAATCTTTGCATTAGCTTCTTAGCTTTTTGGAAATCACCTTTTGGAGTGCGAGTGCTTGTTCTGTTTCTATTTATATTCTTTACTGACGCACCCATTCAGCCCGGATTTGATCAAGGCGCAGACTTTCCTTTACTGACGGAACTTAGGTACTTAGAGTTGCCATTTGCTGTCATGCTTTAAATTTACAAAAGTAATTCCCAGTTGATTCTCAGCTAATGAAATATTTGCTATTTACTATTTCACCTCCGATAAAATGCTTCCCACACAGCACTGCATGAGCTGACGATTCCCACCTGCTGCCGCATACATGCCAACTCTACCGCCTTTGGGGCGTTTTTCTGAGAATGAAACGACCCGAAAGTGGTCGTCTACTGCCAAAAGCGGTAGAGTTGGCATGTATGCATCAGGGTTCGGTCTTTTGACAGTGGTGGATGCTATTATCTGGAATTATTGATATTGGAACACTAGAGGTGCAACGGATCAGAAAACTCGCGGTCTGCTACTGCTTACTTTGAAATGAAAAGGCTGAATAGATATCATTTTTCTCGCTGTAGTGTCACAACTACAGTAAAGGTGAATTGACTGAACTGAGTAGAGCAACCATTTGACGTCACTACCCAGACTGCATTGCGACATAAACAACGGCGATCTACGACTAAAATTATATTTTCAAATTTTATAAAAACGAAGACATCTAGGATATTTTTTGACTCACATTAATATGACTGATACCAACATTAATCTTATGAAGCCTAAAAGTCATTATAGTCGGGGTTCCTTTTAAGGTTATGTGTTGTTAATCTGTTCATTGAGTGAGAGATGATGCAGAGGCAATAAGTTATATGGTATCTGCATTTCGTACAACAGCAGATGTTTGTGCCAACACAAATATGCACTTTTTTTAAGCTGCCATCATATCTCTTCATTTAACATTAACTTTACAGAGGTTGGATATGGACAACTTTAACTGCACAAAACAGAAGAAATTGGAAATTGTCAAATTTAACTGCACAAAGAAGAAATTGTTTTCTACTGAACATCAATGCATAGCCATTTGCAGTCCCCATGAATGTTTTTTACCCCCTCAGTGCACAATCCAAACACCTCCAAAAGATCCCTCCTAACATCTCTTACTGATCTAAGATCACCACTTTGAATGGCACTTCCTGCAATTCCTCCAACAGGCACCGTTTCATAACCAATTAGAAGAGTTCGAAGAGAACTTCATCTCATTTTGGCACTATGAGCCACACATTTGAATGTCTTTATAAACACCGAATAGCTAAACATCAACGTGGAACTCATTTATCCCTGACATTTGAAAAACACAGTTTTTTAAAAATAGGTGAATATAAAAACATTGAAAACCTGCAATAAAGGGTAGTTGACAGTAAAGAATGAGGACACGTAGCCACAGTATCAAAAAGAAATGTGAAATATGCTCGGTCAGACTTGTTCAAGCTTGGAAAGACGTTCCGCTTTGACACAGTGACTCACTGAAGAAATAAAGCAGGCTTTCAGGTACAAAAGAGTAGTTTTCTTCTCTTGCGACGGCAGAGGGATTCAGCTCAGGAATGTTGGAAGGCGATGATTGTGTGCACAGAGATCAGCCAAGTTGGCAGAGCATATTTCCATTCAAACCGTGAAAATTCCAGAGACCGAATGAGTCTTCATTATCAGTTTTTCTTTTTTTTTTTTTAATTTAAAATAATTTAGGAGATAAAACTCCAACATTCTAAGAGAACCTGACAAATTATCTTAATGGTATAGAGTAGTAAACTAATTCTGTAGTGTTGTCTGTCCCCAGTGTTAAGCCATTATAGCGTTTGGCTTTCCCACAGTTCTGACCGCACAAAAATACCAATCGTTGTCTATATAAAAGAGACAGAACATGGAACATATTCTTCAGAAAGGCCTGAGGAACACAATCCATATGTACCCAGAAAAAGTGACATGCAAAGTCATCAGTCCCCTCTGATCACATGTAATACCTCAAAATTCAGCGAGTTTTGGTTTGAAATAACATTGCACCAAGGCTCATGCAAGGGGATCCCAGCACTGTTTGCCAAATAAAAAATTGCTCTCATTCTGAGAAAATCACATAACATGAATGAAAAAGGAAAATAGGCTCTCCATTGCTCAGAAGTCCTAGATGGCACCATCTGCTCTGAATAACTTCAGCGTTTTTCAAGGTCATGCAGCAAATCCACAACTGCCTAGGCCAAACTTCCGGACCCAAAGGTTGCCAAGCAACCAACTCCGAAAATGTATATTGATCACAAGGAACTCTTGTGTCCCTGGTATGCGTAGATACATTTACAGGTACAACATAATGACCTCTGGTCATCTAACACTTTCTGATAAGTAGGTGAACACTTCATTTAAACTAAACTGCCAAAAAAAATTGAAACAAAGATTTTGTTTGTATAGGACTAGCCAAACCACTTTGGGTGTTTACACATTACCAGAGCAAGAGATGAACATACTCAGACTAGAGACATCAAATAATGGGATTATCCATTCCAAGGTTTCACTTTTACTGCAAATTCAGTTGGTTCACCGACTCTTTGAAATATGTTAAACGTGATGGTGGTGTCACATGAAGTCACCACAAAGTAACTAACAGCAGTTCATAATTGTTGAAAAGTTAGTTAAAATGATCATTTTCACCTGACGCTGGCATGCAAGAAAATGCTTCTTATCACCAAAAATGGATCACTTCCTCTTGCCAACATGGAAATACACAGCAAATTTCATAGCAAGATAATCACAATGCTTTAAGCCGGACAGAATATTGGACAGGAGGCAAGAGTCCTGTAATTCAGAAAGCATCATTTCTGACCAGATGCTCCCTACTGGGGACATAAGATGCATAATAAAAATGAAGTTAATAAAGAGAGAACCTAGTCCTCCCCAGGCCTAAACTAATAATCGACCCTCGCAGAGCTGAAGAAAGACAGTGTTTGAAAAACAGTATTATAGCACAGCTGTCCTTGAAGTGGAAAAAAACAAAAACAAAACCCAGAAAAAACAGAGTTTGAGCCATAGAATGTTACCTGATGTACTGCCACTCAAGTGATCCATTTCAGCCATGGGTGCAGGTGATCTTCACAGTCATATCCACGCTGGGTTCACCATACAGCTTACTGTTCACCATCAATACTGCAAGCTGAGAAAACAGAAAAGAGGAATGAAAATACTGTCCACATACATATATTACACGTTGACAAAACCACAGATTACAGACCTGAAAATATAATACGGTCACACCACTCTCAATACTTTATATGTGCACTCAAGATCGATTAACCATCATAGTTATAATCCCCTGTACAGAGTACCAATTGAAACACCAACATCACACTTCTACTGGAAGGTACGAGGACATCCAGTGTTGGTGATCTGCTCACTGATCCCCACATGTTGTCCAGTGCAAATCTACTGTTACTTAGCAATCTACACCAAGGGCAGAAGTGGATTTTGTAGAAATCTGTGAAATCTTGTGTAGTTTGACAATTACCCAAATCAAATTCTCAAGGCACAGGAGAATCCTTCCACTCACTTACTCTGTTACAACACTGCCAGTGTATTCTGAGGGTTACTCCTTAATATCTTGAGTCTCCACGAATCAATTTTTGCAATAGAGGAATGTCTGGAATCAGTTTATATGATTTTGTTTATGATTTTTGTTTGTTTACTGATTAATCATTTTTGGGAGGGCCATACTCCTGTTGCACAGCTTTAATGAAATCTTGATGCACCCTAAGGCATTACCAGCCCAGGGGTATTTAATGTAATAATATAATGAAACACAAATTTGCAGCATATACAGTTCCCACCACTATCAATCCCACCCTGGGTAAACAAGCAACGCACAATCTATCTGGATTGTACAGGAACCTGCGATGCTGCATCTTTTCGCATATCAATTAAGTACGATGCAACAAGGCTGAAGTGCGATTTGTAAACCCATGCAATTTGTTCAAAGAATGTAGGTAGCTAGAGAAGTGAATGCCTAAAGTATTCCCTACGACAGCATACTAATGTGGCCATAATGAAAGTAAGGCAGTGAGTCATGATCTTTTCACACTCAATAGCTCAATAATGGTACTACCCATAACCTTCCAACTTTGCCCATTAGCAGATATAGTGCAGCAGATGAACGGATTAAAATTTGGTCAAATCTGTTGCATCATACTAAATTTATATGCAAAAATGCACCACATTGCACAATCCTGTATAGTCCAGTTGGACTGCTTGTTGCTAACCAAGCTAGCTAGCGAGTTAACAATAAAGTCAAAGCCTGATTAAGGTTTCATTTCAGCAACAGTTATGCTACCAATGCTTTTTTGTGTTTCTGCCTAAGCTGAAGTATATCAACGTCACTTGCATATACCTTCATTTCATGTATACAATAGCCAGATGGCTACCTATAGAGCTAGATGAAAAACGGACTGCTTATCACCACGGTTTTCATGTAGCTCTGAAGTGTGTGTACCTTCATTTGCTCAAGTAATATTACAGTTACTTCAAAAACTGTCCATGGGCATGTTGTGATATCTCAGGTTGAGGTAACACTGAGGTGACAGACAGTCAGTTAACCTTTAAGTTAGCTAGCCAAGTGCCATTGTCTTCAGCAATACGGAATACCTGCAGCCATGTTAACCAGCCAATGCTATATCTCTGAAGTTATGCGGGTGCAGAACTATGTAACTCAAAACTGTGCCGTTAAACACCCTATTTTCATGCAGCTCTGTAGCTAGCTAGCTAGCTGGCTACTGTGCACATCAATTAACGCTGGCTGGGTATCAATAGCATGAGACATGTTGTTTACAAGCTAAATACATTTCCTAAACAGATCTTAAGTTCACAAGTGGCACTAGCAGACTGATAGTAACCTGTAACGTAGGCTTTTTGGTTGTCCCTTTTAACTGACCATCACAAATATCAATTTCATTGACAGTAAATTTGCTCTGAATCTGAAGTGGCATCATACTTAATTAATATGCCAAAACTAGGGCTGTCGCTATAATTAATTTAAGCGCAATAAAAGTAACTGCCACTATGTGGCAGACAGACGAGCTTGCTTTTTACCTTTTCTATGACACTCACCTAATGCGGTAATTTGAAATGCTTCCGGGAATAAAACTGTGATTTGAAGTCCGCTAATTACCAGCGAGGTTGGACAGCCTCAATCGCCTTGGCATAATTAGCTCTCCTTAAATCAATTCCCGTGTACTTTGCCTGACTTGCAATTAAGCCATTTATTCAGCTAACTGACAAACCAAAACCAAAATGTGGCCTATAATGATTAAGAAGAGATAATGAGAACCAGACAGACTTTACCAGGCTGCTGCGTTATATTAAAAGATTTTCAAACTCGTTAATTTAAATGTCATGTTCTATACCCTTAAACAAAATGTTTTCCACCTTCACTGTTAGTTATTTAGATGCTCAAAAGTAAATAAAATCAAGTGCTATGAGTTACATTATTTTAAATTACTCTCATTCAATTATCTCATAAAAAATGCCTCAAATTTGCTGCAAAGATTCGCCTGAACGTTAATTGCCAAATCTTCGGTGCATTTGACTATTGCGTACAATGCAAACGTATTCTCTCTCACATTCATGTTCGGTTTGCTTCACAAAATGTTTTACACTTCATGTAGCCTATATTTTTAAGCTCTTAAAACCAGGGCCAACTTTGAATAACTTCATTTTTTTTTTTTTTTTTTTTTAGAAATATCTTTAATAATGCATATAAAATTCCTTGATGAAAGGTGGAATTCAGAGGTCTGCTATTTATTCAGATTATGGAAAATTTTTTTTTTAATCTAACACAGCAACCTGGTTAGGTCCGTCTGCTTCTCATCATCATTTCTTAATCATTATACGCCACATTTAGATTGTGATCAGTCAGTTGGCTGAATAAATGGCTTGATTGCAAGTTAGGCAAAGTACGCGGGAAATTATTTAAGGTGAGCTAATTATGCCAAGGCGATGGAGGCTGTCAAACCTCGCTGCCAATTAGTGGACTTCAAATTACAGTTTTTTTCCTGGAAGCATTTCAAATGGCCGCATTAGGTATGTGTCATAGAAAAGGTAATAAGCAATCACGTCTGTCTGCCTCATAGTGGCAGTTACCTTTATTGCGCTTAAATTAATCGCGAATAATTATAGCAACAGCCCTAGCAAAAACACATTGTATCAAAGGGTCCTGTACAGTTGAACAGAGCTGTCCATTGATTTGATCAGTTAGCTTGGTAAACCCAGTTAGCTAGCACATTAATAAAATTATTAAATAGGTTTTAAGTATATTGTTAAGATTTTAAGTTCCTTGTTCCTCCCCAGCCTGCATAATTTGACATCTACAGTAGCAAGCGAGCTCACAACAGAGCTACATGAAAGATGGGTTGCTCACTGCCATGGTTTTTATGTTGCTCTGTAGCTAGCTAGCTGGCTGGCTACTCTAGACGTCAAATGAAGGTATACGCAAGTAACGTTTGTGCAGTACACTTCAACTGAGCCAGGAACACAAACCAAACCTTGCTAGCATAACCACTGGTGAAATCAAACTTTTATCAGGTTGACGGAATTGCTAATAATTTTAATAACACGCAAGCTACCTTGGTCAGCAAGGTAACTAATCGAAGCAACAAGCAGTCCAACTGGGTTGAACAAGACCGTGCGATGCAGTGCGTTGTTGCATTTTAATTTAGTATGATGCAACTTCACAGATTCAACCAAATTTTAATCAGCTCATCTTCTACATTATATATCTGTTAAAAGGCAAAGTTAAACAGGTTATGGCTTGTACCATTTTTGTGATATTGAGTCTGAAAGGATTATGACTGACTCACTCACTCACTTCCTTCCTTTACGGCCATATTGGCCCACTATCACATTGAATATGAAAAAATGGCAATCAATTGATGAGATTGTTTATTCTCTAAAAACATTTAAAAATTTTAACAAAAATATAACCCGTGACTGAAATAATTGAAAGATCATTATTGCCATCATGAAACTTTATTTTCCTTTTTCTTTCTTTTTAATTTAAATTTACCATCTCCAATCCCACCCAAATCTGGAATGCCCAATTCGAGACCTTTATACTAGACTTGCTTGTATGCAACCCCATGTTGCCGACTCAGGAGAGAGAGACAGTTCACGGCTCCCCTCCAAAGCAGGCGCCTGTCAGCCAATGCTTCTTTGCACTCATTAGGTTGAAACTTCGCAAGTTCAGAAGCGAAGGCGGAGGATGCCCGAACATGAGCAAGCTTAGAATCTTACAGACGAACGCCCAGCTGGCCAACAGGAGGCGCTTGAACAACGAACAAAGAAACCTTTTTTTCCCTTCCTGGCAGTCTTTTCCCAATTTGGATCCCTGCAGCGTGTAGCCAATCGCTGCCAACCACTACTGGTTGGTACAACTGGGGATCGAACCCGCGCCGCAGTAATCACTATTGCTCTGCAAATGCAGCGTCTTAACAGAGTGAGCTAACCCAGCAGCACAATTTTTTTTCTGAATTGGATCATTATCGAATTACACCCCCAAATCGGAAAAAAACTGTATTGATTTCTAAAAATTACTAAAGCAGTGATTTCTAAAATTACTTTGACTTGTTTTTCAATGCAAACAGTAAGAAGAAGATTTAATGTTTTGACTAGTGAACTTCATATCATTTGTAAATGTGCACGCATTCCACCCTAGGCACAAACCGAAGATGAATACCTCTCTGACCACTCCGTCTGCACTGCATGAACAAAAGTAATTTATTCATACATGATATGACTACATACAAGTATTACAATACGTAGTCACATCCCCATATTTTGCACAGTTAAAACTTCACTGCGTGAAAAGGTCTCCAGAAGAGCAGTTGCCTGCTCTGGGCTCAGTGGCATTTGCAACGGAGCATCACACACAGAAAACGTGCTGTGGTCAGACGAATCAATATTTTAGGGATGCAGTCCAATTTAGAAATACACTGCGATCCCCCCCCTCGCTCTGGCCTCCTTTACTCAGCAGGATGTGATGCTGAACCAAAAATACACAGGAAGGCACTCGAACTCCAGGATATTCATTCAGAGTGTAACAGTATAAAAGGAAAGAAAGCAGCCACAGCTTTTAACCATTTATTTTATTTATTTTTATTCCTTTTTAAACCAAGAAACATGGGGTCTATGCACAGCATTAAAGGCAATTTCATTGCTTCAAGTCCTTTAAGCCAAACAGAGGGTCAGGGGGTTGATACCGCAATCTTCACTTGAACTGGACTGCCCTCGAAGTGGCCATTGTACAGCTTTGGGGTGCTGAATGAATTCGCCCCATTGGAGGTGACAAGGGGGAGAGCAGTAAAATTACTGGACTGGACAGGAGCCCAGATCTTGTCATGGAATGATTAGACACCCTGAGTGTCGGACTAAAAGAAGTAAGGGACAGACAGTCCCAAGAGACAAGTCCAAAAGCCATGCTATGTCATGGTAAGGGGTTGTGTTATTGCCCTTTACAAGAGGAATTTGAAGGACTGTAAAGGTACAAAGACTGCTGAAAAGTACACTGAGATTTTGGAGCCACATATGCAGCCTTCAAGAAGATCTTTTCCAGAGACACCCATGCAAATTTCAAGACCAAAAAAAAACCCCAAAAAAATTTCCTTCAAATCATTTTCTTTTAATTAAAAGGTCAGATTTTTGGTAATATTTCAAATGAAAGACTAGGAGGATTGACGGCAACCTCATTTTTTTTAAAGCCAAATAAGCTAGTATTTACAGGTGCTAATATTACTGGCAGGCCCTGTAATCCCGGCGAATTCATGGTTAAGAAAACTGAAAGGGTGCCAGGATCATTACATGAATTTTTATTCAGTCTCTGATCTGAGAGTCATCAACTACATCAATCCGCAGGACTTAACTGCAGGATATTCATCAAGGACATGTCTTCATATGTACATACAGAGCAGAGCAGTGATTGCAGTAGCAGACTCTGGTAAAATCACTTCCACACATTCCTCGCACCAGTTTGTTCTCAATTAGTTCAGTGGCTTGTATTCCTTTCATTTGGAGAGTGTTTGGCAGTTCAGAAACACAGCGCAGGCATTAAGGCAGAACAGTTTGTAACATGTTCTGGCAAATGAATTCCTTAGGGACACAAAGTACAGCAAAAAGCCTTGTTATCAACAACGTGGATCTGGGTATGCAGTCATCGCGTATGACTACGTATATTGTGTTCAACACTTTACAGGCAAAACAGCCTTCCCCAAGAGCCAGTGAAAAAGAAAAGCCATCTTATATCGAGAAGCAACATTTTGAGCAATGAAATTAGATAACAAGCATACTGCAGTTAGACTTGTCCCATCGAACACCCTGTAAAATTTTTAGAAGAATCTGGCTACGCATTCACACACCGCCATATGTATAGCATACTATAAGCCTCTCATAATGGACTGTTCAACATTAACAGTCCAAATGATTGATTTAGGGAGGTAAAACGGGAACATGTTGAAAACAGATCAATGATAAAGAAAACATGTAGCAGCAGCAGTTTCAGTGAGAAATAAACGATGTTTGTCATAATGTTCCTCATTTCTTCAATAAAATTGCCATCCCCTCCCAGCCTGGCAGCAGTTCTGCACTAAAGCATCTATAACTCTCCCATACACAAGTCAAATATAAAATGAGTAATAGTTTAATGTACAAACAAGACATGGCAAACATGAAATGAATCCATTCAGAACTGTGACCTGTTGAGCACCCACAAAAAAAAAAAAAAAAATAAATCTTGTAACAATCGCTGATCCATAGTATCCATGACTCTTCTGAGGCTGCAACTACCTCATGTCCTCAATACAAACAGCAGAAACAAGCTGATGCATTTTTCCACAAATGCTATGGCAACATGAAATGCTGTAACAGTAAGTTATGTACACATTTTTTTTCCCCCCCAAGCATATGTTGTCCATCTTAACTGAATGCATTTTTTGAAGTACTATATTAAACCATGAATATATCACAGCTGCATTCAAAATTGCAAATCAAGAAATTGTTGTAGGGCTGCTACAACTTACATTGCTTGTCCGGGGAAATAACTGAAAATACATTATGGAAAAAAGTCCAAAAACTATACAAATATAAATCTACCATCTATCCTCAGAAAATGGGGCGACGAGCACAGAGCGAGAAGCAGCATGGATTTGAAGGAGGGTCAGATCCAAATTAAATGCCAGCTTCATGACACATGTAGGACAAATCATGTCATCAGGTGCACAGCCAATAAGCCCTTAAAAGCCATGCAAAATATGTTATTCTCTGACAAAGCAGGGGGGGAGATACCATCCACAATGATTAAGGAACTAATTAAATGGTAGACTAAAATAAATCAGCCCCTCTTGCCTCTGGGTGGTCACTTCCCCATGTGATGTCACAAAGGAACAGATTTTGAAATGGCTAGTAATGGCCTATTGGTGGTGCACGTGGTAACATGATAAAGGACTTTTAAAACTGATGCAACAGAAGATTCAGAGGTACAGAGGTCAGGGCTCATCTCTTGGAGATAGGCAAACATTTAGAATCAAGCTCTTTGAAACATTTCATGTGCCTTGAACACTTTGAAACACAGTAAAAAGTTCTGATAACACATTACCAGTCCAGCAATAGCAAGTCGGTGAAACACTGCAACGGACCCCCACCACAGATCAGATGGACGCCGCACGCAAGGACGCACAGAGCCAGGCTAAATCAATAGCCCCCGATCAAATCCACAGGCGGCAGGGTACCAATAAAGCATCACTCTTAGATCATTACTTAAAAATAATAATGAGGGTAACACCAGAAAGCTGGCAACACTAGCGTGCATGCAGAGGAGCAAACTAGCCCCTCGTGAGAAGGCTGCAACCTGCATAGGTACCAGCAGTACACTGGCACACAATCTGTTTGAGGGTTAAATATGTACTTTAGAATCCCAGTCTTACTGGACCCCATATGAAGATGTGCCCCCTACTAACAATCAAGCATTTGAATAAGAACATTCATAAATAATGCCTTACCTGAACGTAATATGGTGAAACGTTTAAAAAACCCGTGTGCATTCTAAATGGCATATGGAAAAAGACCGCAGGGTATGAGTGACAACTCGTTTATTGTTGGCTCAGGCGTGTGCCTGAATTATTATAATGACGTCACGTGTGCCAAGCTTTGATCTCTATTCCTTCAGGATACAAAAATGCATTTCAGAAACCTTTTAAACCACATCCAGTGCCATAATTAAGCCCCAAACTGACTCAAACTCAAACTCATTAGACTACTGGCTAAGGCTAAATACAAACAAAAATTAAATGGTCCTGTCTAAGAAAAACTGACATACACTTCTGTAGAAATGCATGAAATTCAGATGAAAAGCAATATTACAGAAGCAAGGTCTCCTTTATCAATGGCAATTTAGTATGCTTGGAGTAAAAAGTATTTCAAATCTCAATCTTGGTCAAGCTATGGAAGCACTGACCTTACCCACCCAAGACCACCTGAAGTGGGAACAAAAATGTCTGTTTTTTCCTTCTTTCTTTCTCTTCTTTTTTTTTTTTTTGACTGACAGGACATTAGGTTATCATGGTTACAGCCAGGTTAGGAAAGCAACCAATATTTTGAAATCCCAACTTTTTCAGGACCTCAAATATACACTGATGACTCTTTTAAACTTCACCCAGAAGTAATCTTTGCACTTATTTGCAACTAGGGATTAATTAAAACCAATGGACGGAAAGATTCAAGGGATCATTTAATATGCTCATGTACAACCATAGAAGAATTTCAACCATTCATTTTAAATGCAAACATTAACCACATTCACAAAATGCATCCACCTTCTCTCTCTCAATGCAATCTATAAATAATAGTTAGCACACACCATAAATCAAACAGCATTTATAACTGGATGAGACAAGAAAATTGTTTAAATATATCACCAAGGTATATCAAATGACAATACTAATTCTGGAGGGTCAAAGACCAATTAAATTTGAAACTGCCAAGTTCTAATGAGTGTGCTTACAGACTTGCTGCATATACAAAATTTCAGTAATTATCTTGCACTGATCAAGGAAAAAATTAGCAAAAAATTCATTTAGAATCTCTGCTGCAAAAGTTTAATGACCCTGATGCTGAGGAACATGTTTTCATACACAAAATACTTTTGGTATCACCATGACGACAGTCATACAAGTATCTGAACAAGTTACAACTCAGACTTTAAAAAGCACACATCAATACTTTAATCTGTTACAAACTGTAGACAATTACGAGGCAACGAACTTCACTAAATTACAACAGATAAAATATGATCAGGAAATAAACAGCGCTTACCAGCACCCTCTGTGTCAGAACCGTCTCATCTCTAACAGGTAGTATACGTGACTGAAGTCCCTTGCACACCGGACCAGTCTAAAAGCCTCCACAAGGCTCATACAAGGTATGGGTTACAGCTAAGTTTAGCCAACTTCCTCAAATAACGGCCAAACTATCTGCACCCTATAAGAGGAGGCAGGCCTTTTGAACAGAGGAGGGAAAATCTGGAATCCAGTACACTGATGAACAATCCAGGTACTGCTGTTTTTCTATGACTCTTTTACGCAAGACCCACCTTTGACTTTAAGCAACAAAAAAAAAGGAAAGTATTCAAATTCTTGTCAGAATTGCCCCCAAGCGATCACAGAGCACTCCCTCAGAAGGTTGAAGATTAACAGGAGAGAGGTTCATGGGCCGTCCGGGCATGTGGGAGTGAAGTTTTCCACACATCTATGGACACAAACAGCAGTGCAAGCAGAGACAGCTTGCAATGGTCACCTCAAATATTAACCTTGTGCTTACCAATAAAAACCGGACAGTCTGTCTTATCAGGATGACCATTTCCAGCTCCCTTCACACCAGTCTGGAGCAGTTTAACCCTGATCCATACATTTTTTTAGCTTATCATGCAGGTAAGCAGGTGACGTCTTTCCTCAACATTGTTAGATTAGTGAACAAGCCTCTTCATGCCTTATTCGGCTACGTAGAAAGTTATGCATGCAAAAGGCGGCAACTGCACCGTTTCAGAGTGCTTGTCCTGGTGCTGCAGGTCAAGTCAGCAAGATATAGATCAAAGAAAAGATCTATCTGAGCAGCAAAGCTATCTGAACAGCTGTGATTTTTGCATACAGTTACCAGACACTTGATGACCACCATCAAGAGACAAATGAGAATTGGAGAGGAGTCACATGACTGAAGACATACAAGCTGTAATGGCAATTTGTGGGACTCTGCAGGGAACTCGTCAACACAGTGTGCAGTCGGCGGAGGAGCCGGGGGAGGGGCAGAGGGAGTTGACTGAAAAACAAAACCCGGATTACTCCTGCTTCACAGAGGCCAAGTGTAAGCCTGCCAGCTCATTTACACACTTCAAATGGAATTCCTGTACTAATCGCTAAGATCCCCCCCCCACTCCCCCCGGATACAGCCTGATTCATGCTTCAAGACAATGGGGATTGGGACATTCCATCAGTACGGCAGGTCACAGGAGGGCCCAAAACACAATCCACTCAGGTGACCACAGCTTACAAGCAGTTTATCCATCAATCCATTATGGATAAAGCAGGACCAAATCAATGTAAGTGCAAGAAAAGCAAGATGATCGCGCAGTGCCTGTTGGATGTGTTGGCTGGCTGGGATTGTGGTAAAAGAAAGATGGTGCTCTTAAAACACAACACCTCCTCTCGCCAGTCATCACGTGCAATCCCAATGTAACGCACCTACCAGGGTCTTCTTAGAGCGACGACGAAAATGCAAAGGGAGATGAGTTAGTCCAGTAGTGTCTAATCCAATCGTTTGTGCGCACGAGGACTCTCTTACAGGCGGGAGTGATCTGATGGGGGCAGAGGGGTTCGATGGAGTGTTTCGGGGCAGGAGTGATCTAATGGAGAGGGGCACGTACGAGGGAGTGATTTGGTGCTGGTCGTGTTCATTACAGGACACAGCTTGAGAAGCTTTGCATTATCATCTCAGTTTGAGGCCCCGGCAGAGGCTTGACCTGGCCGAACACCACTTTCCCTAACGCTCCCTGGGTAACCCAACAGAGGGCTGCCTTCACATCCAACATCAAAGACATGATTATTCCTAAACTGAGGATATTGGGGGGGTTATACTTTTAAAGAAAGGAGGAGGAGTAAGGGGATAAGGAGTAATGCGGTGCATCCCACTTAATCGTTAGAAATGTCTCTGGGAACTTTAAATAAACAAGGCCAAGGTGAGAAAAATACTAGCTTGTGGGTCTGTGATACAATTACAGCTGTCAGGCAAAGACGTACAGAAAATGCTGATGGAAAAAAAAAAAATACATGTGGATAATATTCCACCTCTTGTGGCACCTGTCGCAGAAGAAGGGTCTTGGGACTAGTCTATTTAGGACAGTTCACAGATATTCTTCCACATAGTTCTTCCCTCTAACCTTGTAACTCCCTAAACACGAGAGCAATGGAAAGAAATGGACAAACTACAGGAAAACTTATTTACACTAATTTAGCCATTCAAAGACCAGAATCTGAGAGAACAAGTCAACATAGTCTACAACATCCCCCGCCAATCGTGCGCTTCTTATTTTCGAACTACATCAAGGCCTTTATGGCCTAAAGCTACACACCAAATTTGGTTACTGTATCTGTAGTTGAGTAAAGCTGTCCCCTTTATCACGAATGGGCGCACACTCGCACGCACTGAAGGACAGATGGACGGAGGTCAAACCTATACCCCCCTCCCACTTCGTGTTGGCAGGGGATAATAACCTGAGTAAAGAGGTTCTAGATTGCTAGAGGGTCAAACAGCTTGGAGTACAAAAGCTGTTCTGAAGTAGCATTATATTGGCCTGAAAGCATTTCAGACTATTGCAAGCCACATGAACATAATGGATAATCCATATCAAAAGCAGACAGGGTGTATCTCTAAACCTTGTAAGAGGCTCCCACAGACTAAAGCCTGAAGTCTGCAAGACCCGTTCAGTCTAGCCTACACAAAACACCCATCAAGCTCATTTTACAGGGAAGAATGTCAGGACTGACATTTTCAGGTGAATTATCCTGATCTCAAAACCAAGGGTGAAACAAAGGTATTCAGCCACAATTTTACTCATAAGCCAAGTGAACTAAGCACTCTTATTAAAAAGAAATCTCTTCCAACTCAGCATATGCAGAATGTGACCAGTCATATGTAAAAGAGGGCAATAGTTTTATACTCCAAATCAATTGCTTTAACACAGAATGACAAAGTTATTAAAAAAAAAACAGGCCATTCAAAGCCTTCGGTTGCAAAATCTGCTCAAATTATGATATCAGGCTTGGGTTTGTACTGTGGTTCAGCTGTTGAAGACATGAGACTGAGTACAGAGGGAAAATAGTGACTCAAGAAATGGATGATTTCAAATGTGGGGATTTGGGGAGGAGCCATTTTGATGAAAAAACCCATTCAAACTGAAATTTGCATGATAATTATTGAGTATCAGACACTTGGAGCAGAGCTCAAGCTGGACTGATGTGATCTCATCAAAACTACTATCAAAAACCATAACATTTCTAAAAGACTGAGCAAAACAAAATTTAAATACCTCACTACAAAACAAAAATAATGTATGCCAAGATGCATCCATGAGTACGGTATGGTCATAACATACTAAATATATAAATTTAGTGCTGAAGAATGCTAGAAGACTGTATGAGAGACAAAATTGCAGAGGGGGCAAAAACTAACCCAAAGCGCTTCTTTCAGTACTGTAGCAGAAAAAGGAAAGTTAAAGAGCAGGTTAAGTGTATAAAGAATAAAAATATTAGAAAAAAAATAATTAATAAAAAAAATAAAAAATATTAGACAAGTTGCATAAACTAGAGGCAGATAAGGCAGCGGGTCCAGATGGCTTATATGCTTGAGTGCTCAGGGAAGTTGGTGAGATCATCTTTAAGCCGCTATACGCCATCTTCAGATGGTCTTCAGAAACTGGAGAAACACCAAATGATTGGAAACAGGGCAATATAATACCAATATATAAGAAAGGGGACTGTACCGAGCCAGGAAATTACAGGCCAGTCAGTTTAACTTGCATTGTATGCAAAATATTGGAATCCATCATAAAAGATGAGCTGGACTTATTTCTTGAACGTAACAGTATCTTGAGGGATAGCCAACATGGTTTCTGTAAGGGAAGGTCATGCCTGACAAACCTTCTGGAATTTTTTGAAGAGGCTACCAAGACTTATGACCAGAGCAGGGCTTATGACATCATATACTTAGATTTTCAGAAAGCATTTGATACAGTCCCGCATAAGAGACTTATTTTTTAACATGAGCTCAATTGGAGTTACAGGAGGTATTCTGGAGTGGATTCAAAACTGGTTACAGGACAGAACACAAAGAGTGGTGGTCAGTGGTATCTCATCTGAGCTGGGTATAGTGGGGAGTGGCATCCCCCAGGGATCGGTGTTGTTCCTCATCTACATTAATGACCTTGATAGGAATATTGACTGCAGATTAGTTAAATTCGCAGATGATACTAAATTAGGTGGTTTGGCAAATAGTTTAGAGTCCACTAAAGTGATTCAGGATGATTTGGATAGAATCCAGAATTGGGCAGAAATGTGGCAAATGAAATTTAATGTAGCAAAATGCAAAGTTGAACATGTAGGTAATAAAAACATTGGACGGGATTACTTCATGGGAGGTTTAAAACTGGAATGTGCTCCACAAGAGAAAGATCTGGGGGTGATTGTTGACCAAACCCTCACAGGCTCTAGCCATTGTGCCGTAGTAGTTAAAAAAGCCAATCGGATGCTGGGATACATTGCCAAAAGTATTGAGTACAAATCTAAGGAGGTGAGGCTTCTTTTGTACAACACATTCGTCGGACCACATCTGGAGTATTGTGTACAGTTCTGGGGACCATACTTTAAGAAAGATATAGAGGCTCTAGAGAAAGTTCAGAGAAGAGCCACTAAGCTAATTCCAGGTATAAAAGATGAAAGTTACAAGAGGAGGCTGAAGATCCTTAGTCTCTTTAGTCTTAGGAAAAGGAGACTAAGGGGTGATTTGATTGAGGTCTTTAAATACGTTAAAGGGATTAACAAAGTGAATTATGTAGGATTCCTTCGACCAAATGTTGTGAGTAGAACTCGGGGTCACAAAGGGAAATTAACCTAACGTAAATTTAGCACTGATATTTGGAAATATTTCCTCACCCAAAGAGTCATTTCAATGTGGACTAGCTTGCCTCACCATATTGTTGAGGCAGAGACCTTGGGGGGTTTTTAAGAGCAGGCTTGACTTAAAGCTAGATGCCACTGAGTCATTGGGTATCTGAAGGGATATATTCACAATAGTATAAAGAAACTGGCAAGCGTAGTTGGGTTGAATGGCCTGTTCTTGCCATTCATGCTATGTTATATAATTCGTAATTAAGATCACTGAAAAAGGTTAGGCAGCATTATGGCATACATGCTCAGTTTTATCTGCTGAGATTAATCTATTTAATCGACTCAGATCTTCCATTTCAAAGTTTTCAAAACTTGTTTTCTATAAACAGATGAAATAATTTGCATACCTAGTTTAGCACTGTAGTGCCTGCAGACAGTATATCAAATAGAAACATGCAAAAACAAGTCCACTTTATATATAGATGCCCACAGAGTACAGGCAAAAGTGATATCAGAGCACAAATACTTTCATTACAATTTCCATTCTAATACTTAAGGAACTATTCTGCCTAGTAGCTTGACAGTACGATCAAGAACTGAACCTTTCAATGCACCATGTAGCATAGCGTTGTGTAATAAAGCTCATATCGGTGAACACAACATCACAGATGATGACTTAGGGCAGAGCTCCTCAAATCATGGTCCTCGAGGGCCGAGAACTGCTGGTTTTCCACCCTCCCTTTACCTGGGAATCAGGTGTGATGACAGACTGGCCAATCAGCAGCATTGCTTACTTAATTGCCTAGAAGGAAGGAAAACCAGGACTGTATTTGGATTCGAGGGCCAGATTTGGAGAGCCCTGACTTAGGGTGTGCTGGAGCATTTATTTTCTGAAACAGAGTCAATTAAATACAAGAATTAAAGTTTTTTTTGGCCAACATTTCAGGGCAAATTTTCCTTGAAAACGAGATTAGCACACAACTCATCAATGAATAGTGAACATATGTCAATCCCTCATAACGGAATACTTAAATGTGTGCTACAGAAAATGTTAAATTTCAACGCTCTTAAGAAATTTGAGTTTTGTGTAACATCCTTTACCAGCCCTGGCTGTGGGCAGGCAGCTCACAGAGCGGGTTTGGGAACGCTCCCCTGGCTCTGATACCCCTCTATTTCAGGGATGAGTTTTATCTGTGCAAATACTGAAACTCCGTCTGGCTGCATTGCAAGCCGCTGAAACCCAGCACAGGAACAGCCCCGCTTCCACACGAAAGGACAGGCTGAACTGCAAGAATGCAAACCTTCAATTATCCCCAGGAAGAGCACAGTGACGGGTTATTTTCACAGCACCCGTTTGGACTCGCGAGATGAAAAAATAAAAAGTCCAGCCAGACCAGTAAAAGAAACAATGCAAAAAAAAAAAAAAAACCCACTCTTACTCCAGCTTTTTTGAGCAGCTGACCGGTTCAAACATGATGAAAATATCACTAGCAAATTCAAAAGAATTTCGAAAAAGCCACAGTTGCAGACCAACATCAATGTCCTTTTCTGGATTTGGATCACACACTCATATCTGATTACAGCGCGGCAGAAAGATCAGTGCCTGTTGTCCATGCTTGCTGAAAGATACAGGCCTTTCAAAACATGGACCGACTCAGCAGGCAACGCGACCTATTCTACCATCGTCCTTCACAAATGTGTGCAGTTTATTTATTTTATTAACTTAAACTCTCCAACACATGGGGGATAATGTCAGTTATAACCTATACAAAACCTACATTCACAGTTTTACCACAGCCTAAAGCAGGATACACTATTCTCATCAAGCAACTTGTTAATACCAAACTATAAATGAAGAAGTCTCTGGTGGTACGTTTGTTGGTCTGTCTGCACGTCCTCAGATTTTTCTCAACAAGGTTTGTGTACTGCTGAGGGCCCAAGGAAGTGCAGAGTCGAGAGTGAAGCAGTTTGGTCGAGCAGTTTTGGAGAAATCCTGACAAACCTCCAAGCAGCCATACTGCAGAAGCAACAATGCCGGAGGAAAAGCGATGGACCCATTCCGATCAGGCTCATTTTGAAACGGCACTACAAATTTCAGAAACTTTACACGGCCTTTAAAAATGATAACGCTTGCATTCAGTTCAGTCATGAAATGCTGCCATCTACAGGGAGAGAGCAGCATTTAAGCTTGTTTAACCAGACACATTCCTGCCTTGAAGCCCTCCAACGTTACTGAGCCAAACCAAAAATAAGATCTGCAAGGAGATATCCCAGATTGCAACTGACATCTACAGCATGTCTAGACTGCTCCAGAGCAGGGATTTATTTGAAAACAGGTTGACAGTACACTACTATGCTGCCTAATGGCATTCTTTATAAAGCTTGTAAATGTAAGAGGATAAGGAAAGGAGGCCTCAGTCAGCAGCTATTCCTCATCGCACTAAGGAGGGTCCCAATTCAGTTCATTCAGCCATGATTCACCTATAGTAAGCCTGGCCCTGGTGTTTGCTTTGCATTTGAGCTGCACAGAATGGACATGCGCGAGTCCTCCATGAGACACAGGTGTTTTCAGAGCGTTTCAGGTTTTCTAGAGTCTGGTCAGCAGAGGGGCTTGACTAGCACAGTACTGCAAAATTACTGTATTTGCTGTACCCTGGAGGGAAAGTAACAGCAAATATTTGCACCAGAACTCTCATTATAGTGTGAAAGAAAAGTAAAAAGTAAAAATGAAAACAGGAGCCAATCTAGCCTCCCATGCGGTACACTAAGGGCTAATGTAAAAGCTTACATGCCAACTATCATTTAGATCTTGGCAATAATGCCTGTAAAGCTCCCTCATCTGACTTTTGATTGATGTACCACAGAGTCCTGAGAAACCGCACTGCTACGAAACACCAGTGCAGACCTTAGAAGCAAGAGGCCAGCCATTCTCCTCCGAGACCTAAAAAAGTTGAGAACAAAAAAAATCAGCATATTAAATAGGTAAAAGCATGTGTGCGCATGCGTGTTAACATGTGTGAGTGTGTGCGTGAGGGAGAGAGAGACAGAGTGAGAGACAGACACAGCTAAGGGCGAGCAAATGATTGAAATAAGACTAGTATATAAGGAATGAGAATAAAGTAAAATTAAGATTATTTTCTTGTCATCGTACAGCTTGACAAGATTAAGTGGAGTACTCCCAGCACCAAGGCTCTATATATAAGGCTACTTAAAAATAAGTTTGGGATAAATTGGGCCATTTTAAAATTTTACCCCTGATGTTAGCAAGTTCTTGGCCGTCCCCTTATGTAGACAAGATATCCCACCAGTCTCTGCTAAATTTGTAAATTGCAAAATTACAAAATTTTAAAAGGCGGTACTCCAACACATGGTAGTTTGGTCCTTCATGCATCCTAAATATTCTTACAGCTTCATGATGATACATGACGACTCAGATTGTACAAATCCCCCATAGCCAACAAGTTACCCACATTTGGCAGGTGGTGGGTGTTCAGTCCCTGCCCGAGACCCCCCACCATTTGTACCTAATAGCTAAAAAGCCTAGTGTGATGTCACACAGTAGTGTTACATGTGATAGGATGCACATTTGAAAAGGGCATGTTTTGAATCCAGTTAGAAATTGGATTGGTCAATGTGGGGGGAAAAAATAACAATTTTCAGTTTTTTAGTGCCCCTGACCAATTTAGGTCTTAAATTTAATAAGGTTGTGCCTGGACTATTGCAGACCTTTCCTGAAAATATTCTGCGATTTAAACAAACCGTTTTGCACTGAACTATCAACAGAAAAGCAAACATACAAACAAATGCTCATGAATACAATACCACTTCCTCACGATTGAACGTGGATAAGTTGGCAAATTCAACTTGAAAAGTCCATTCAACCTCTACTAAGTTGAAAAACGCACACTACCGGTCAAAAGTTTTAGAACACCTCAATTTTTCCAGTTTTTTTTTTTCCCCCCAATTATGCAGTTGCATTCCAGTGAATAGCTTTAAATGGTACAAAGGTCAGTGGTGAACTGTCAGAAGTTTTAAACAAAAGGTACACGGTGCGACGGTTTTTTGCACACCGTCGAGTAGGAGAGGATGGTTCTTCAGTGTGTGACATCAACTGTCAAATATGGGGGAGGACGCGTAATGGTCTGGGGCTGTTTTGCTGGATCCAGGGTCAGTGACTTACAGAGTGAAAGGCACCCTGAACCAAAACAGCTACCACAGCATTGTGCAGCGCCATGCAGTACCTTCTGGTATGTGCCTAGTTGGTCAGGGGTTCATGCTACAGCAAGATAATGACCCTAAACATAAGTCCAAGCTCTGCCAGATCTACCTTAGGAAAAAAAAACAAGATGGTAAGCTTGAAAACATGATGGAGCAGCAGCACAGTCTCCAGACTTAAACCTCATCGAGACGGTTTGGGATGAACTGGACAGAAGAGTGAAAGCAAAGCAACCTACAAGTGCAAGACATTCATGGAAACCTCCGCAACAGAGTTGGGAAGAACTTTCTGAAGAATATTTGATTTCCATTGTAGAAAGAATGCAATGAGCGTGTTCAGCTGTTATATCTGCCAAAGGTGGGTACTTTGAGTCAAAAGTTTAAAATACATTTCAGTTCATAAATTGATTCATGATTTCTTTTTTTAACTTTGATTGTTAATTTGTTCTTTTATGTCTATGCTTTCATTCCAGAGTACAATGAGACATTAAACTGCATGATTTTCTATTAAAAAACTGGAAAAATTGGGATGTTCTAAAACTTTTGACCACTACTGTACAATGACCCATTATTTAATTTTCCCACAAAAAAGGTAAGCTCAGTCAACTGGTTATCACTGTGTAACATCACCATGTCTTTCAAAAACACGTATTGGAGCTGCCGGGTGGCTCACACGGTTAAGGCACTGCGCTGCAGTGCAGAGGTGATCACCACGTCGCGGGTTCGAGCCTCAGCGTACCCACCGGCAGGGGTTGGCAGCTTTTTCAGAGTAGCGCACAATTGGCTATCGCGCTACAGGGTTACAAATTGGGAAGGGACTGCCGGATTTGGATATTCGATAACAGCTTTGTTCGTTGCTCCAGCGCCTCCTGTTGGCCAGACGGGCGCTCGTCAGGAAGACTCCGGCTTGGTTCATGTCCGGGTATCCTCCGCCCTCGCTCTGAACTTGCGAAGATTCAACCAGCGAGTGCATAAGAATCAGTGGCTGACAAGCACGTGTTTCGGAGGGGAGCCGTGAACTGTCTTCACTATCCTGAGTTGGCAGCAAGGGGTCGCATACGAGCAAGCTTTGTACATAGTTCCCCATTTGGGCATTCCAAATTCGGGTGGGATTGGAGATGCCAAATTTAAAAAAAAAAAAAAAAAAAAAAAAAAAACACGTATTAAGCATTTGGGCATGGAGGACACTAAATGGCCAAGTGGAACAAGCGGAATTTTCCCCATTCCAATACATGTGCATACATCTACACATGTCCTCAACCCAGCAACTGCATGGGGCCTTCATTGCCCTATATTTTGCCATACATTCTCAGAAAGAGACAGACCAGAACTGAAGGCTGACTGATCTAGCACCCGCACTCTCTGCTTACGCAGCCACACGCGTTATCACTGTACAATGTGATTTGGCGGTCTTTATGGTCAATGCTTGGATGTCCCTGAAAAAGACAACATCTTGATGGCAGCATATGGTGCGCCAAAATTCTTGCATATCTTTCTACATTAATTGCGCCTTCAACAAAGTGAAAGTCACCCATGCCATGTGCCTTCACATTCCTCGAAACCATAACAGATGTTGGGTTTTGGACCTGGCGCTGATAACAGCATTAGTTCTCCTTCTTGTCTTGGGTCCAGAGATCACAATGGCTGTTTTCTAAAAACCACTGGAAGTGTTGACTCAACCACAAAACATGCTTTCACTGAGCTAACACCCATCTCAGATGACAGAAAGCCCAGAGAAGTCAGCGGCGCTATCAAGCAGTGAAGATGTTTGACTTTGCATCGAAAAGCTTCAACTTGGAATTGTAGATATAGCGGTGAATGGTGCTGATGAACAAAAATATTTCCAAGCCCATGTTGTGATATCCGTTACAGTCACATAACAATTAACACAGTGACATCTGAGGAATGAGAGATTACACACAATCACAAGTGGTTTTCGGTCCTGCCTTTGATGCACCGAGATTTGATCACATTTTTTCCATCTCATACAGTATAGGAGGAGAAATGCCAAAATTACAAATGAATGCAAAAAATTAATAAATAAATAAAGAAAAATAAAAAATCTGAAAATGATGGATTATAAGCCATTGCATCTCTTAGAAAATTGGTGATCCATGTGCTCTTGAGGAGCAAGGTCTTTGGAATCTCAATTCATACAACATGATTAGCTCACCTGTTTAACATCACATCATTATTGCAACTTGGTACATCATTATTGGTCCTAAACTAACCTTCAGCCAACTTTATTCGGTGTCTGTTGCAGTCATCAAATTTGACTTCAGCATACATTTTCGAAGAAAAATTTAAATTCAAAAGTTACATCAAATTATGCATTGTTGTAACATTTACAAAATAGTAGATTGAGAATGGACTTCTCAATTCACCCATTTTTGATTTTATAAGCATATTCAAGAATGAACCACCCTTTTTTCCAGAATTTGTGTTGTACATTACACTTAAATTGAAGAAAGAGGACATTTCTCCAATCAGTAACAGCACCACTCCTTCAGTAAGGAGCAGACTTAACTTCAAAGTAAAAATTAAGCAAATTCAATAGAAAATGAGCACGACTTTTGAGAACTTTCACATCCATTTTCAATCAATCATTTACAAGCTGAAAGCCACATCAGCTGAAGGCATGCTTACATGGTAGTTAATCTGAGAAGTCTAAATGCCCTTATTTTTCATTGTGATGCTCACAACGGCATTAAAAATCAATTTTCACACCAAAGTCATTTTGTCCAAGAGACTGTCCAAAATAATGTATTGAAATAACTGACCGTAACGTCCTCCTCCATACCATCTGTCTATTGTAAGCACAGTGCAAGAGCTCTTGTGCAAACATGGAAACTGAAAAATGAGGGACGGCAGAGCGTAATGTTTGTGAGCGGTCTTATTTAGTCAAAAATCTGCTAAATCCTGAATGGTGAAACACAATCAAGACAGTCAGGGAGCATGGCATTTTCAAAGCCAAACCACAAATGAAACTGAAGGTCAAAGGCACCGCAGGTAGCTCGCTGGCATGTATATCAATAACATCCCCCTGTCTGGCCTTATCTGATGAAAGACTAAAAGAAAATAATAACTCTCTCCTTTGCCCTTTGATGTTTAAATAATAGGCACTGTAAATGCATGAAGTTCAAAAAAGTTCTTGGTATGTGCATAGTTATGTAGTATGCTGCATAGTTTTTGTGAACATTGCCATAATCATGAATATGTTTTTAGAAATATTATATAAATATTGCACATTCTGTTCCACCATCTAAATTCCCTCAAAGCCTACAGTCATTCCTGCTTACAGTCACTGCCTCAAAACATAAGCATCTTTGCAAACTTTTCTGAATCAAATTCTGACAAGTGTGATTGTGCACCACTTCATTTTCTAACATGAGGCCTTACCCGCCACCCAAAAAAAGAAGACAAGAGTAAAAGGAATTTTTAACAGTAAAAACAACCAAAAATACTTTTGCTCTAATCACTTTCATATACTTCGTCAGTCCCCCCCCTTACCATCTCATGCAAGTTGAAAATCAATTTTTGAAGTTGCACATGAGGAATAAGCCAAAAACAGCATCAAGTATCACTCTTTGTGACAATAAGGAATGAACTCTCCCAGACACAAGACATAACGCACCATCATGAACATTTTTAACCCCTTTGCGCAGATACAGATGCCAGCATCTGTAAATTACGAAATTTAATTCCTAAATAATTCTGTAATTGAATTTCCGAATGTCTTGCTTGACTGCTATTATTTTCCACAGTCTCTGTGATATTAACATTGGGTTATAAAGCCTAAATAGGCTCTTGCACAACAGGAAAAAATTACATTATTTGTATTCTGCACAAAGGGGTTAATCATGCAAATGCACCAATCTAAAAGTCAGCAACATCCAATTCCATTAACCCTGATTGATAAGAGTAATATGAAATGACAGATTTGAAAATCAGCTTTTCTCTAAGGCTCCATGTAACTACTCCAGGATGCAACTGTACACCAATCCTTAAAAAAAAAAACAAAAAAAAACAGATGACCTCTGCAGAGCATGATAATTTAAATACCAGTTGGGTTTCAGATAAGTGAACGGCTCAACCAATCCTGAGAAAAGACTGCAGGAAAGGTGGAGGGAACAATGTTCAACGTGGACCAATCACCTTTTTCCTTAAGTTCATGCTGACCAAGGTAGTCAGTCCACTTATACAAAAAGGTTCCATCTTCACTCATATCACTGTAGTCAAGGACCAATGCAGCATCATATGAAACACAGATGAAAGTTCAATTATTCACCAACAGGATATTATTTGCCATAAGAAGCATCAAATTTGAAACCATGGCCAACTTATCATAATCTTGTATTGCACTCCTTCAACTTCGAGCGCCCAGTCAGAGAGAAAAACAGGCCATCTGTTCATCAAAGTAGTGAGGACAAGGTTAACTTTTCAGCCTGGGTCAGAAGGTATTTTTAAATAGGATCAAGACACCAAATACACTGCTTATAACCGCATATAATTTATGCTGAACAGCAGAAATTATAAGAACCTACTCCATCATGGGGTGTAGGGGGCTCTGGATAGACATAGTTGTTTGCCCACAGCTGCACCCTCCTCCATAGGGTAGATGGACAACACTGGTTCTCATCTACCTCCCAAAGCTCTCACGTGTTGGCTCCAAGTGCCACACCCCAGTAAACCGTCTCAGCTGACGGGCTAACCCACATGAGGGGAAAAGGAGTAAACGTTTTCAAATCCGGAGTGGGGATCCGTAGGCGGTTCAGTGCTCCATGTAACACCGTTCCGACAAACGCACCCCCAACTACACAACACGTTATGCACTGTGTGCAATAGGGACTGCAGATCAAGGAGTGGACTCCGAAGCCACATCAGGAGCCACAACAGAAGCAACACCTCCAGAGGCGCACAGATAGTCTCCAGAGTCTGGAATGCCAAAGAAGACTCCATCATACATGTTGATACATGAGAGAAATTGGAGCATAAAAACCATAATCAGTGCAGAAAATTGAGTCTTTTCTTCTCAGGCAAAACAAGAACGAGAGGAGAAGACCCATCATCCCTCCCACATCAAAAAGAAGGTCTACAATGCACAACCCCGGAGGGATCATGTATCCATTTTAAACAAATGGGGCATCAATCTCCCTTCATACTGTAATATGAGCAGCCAGATTAAGAAAAAAATGTAATCGCAAAAGGAATCCAAAACATATTACGCCAATGTTATCCAATGATTATTACAATATTGCGAACCAGATGAAACTTGGGCCAAATCCATATTGCATTAATAACTCAACAAGTAACACGAAGGGTAATGCGATACCAACTAGATAAATGACCGTATTAGCTGGTAATACCACAGTATGGCCCAAATTAGATTATTTGGCACACAGGTTGGTTAGGCTCAACCGTACAAAACAATTCCGTTGAATTTAAAACACAGACAATAACGTAAGACACACCCCCCCCCACACGCACACACACAAGCATAGTGCTGGGTTATTGCAACACCGAAAATCATTATGGTTGATACATGTTGTGTAGTTCCACTATCACAGCTGTGCTGCCTTCTTGAGAAGAGTGCCGAACAAATGTGCAGCTCACCCTCTACAGAGCAGTCAATAACCCAACCAAAAAGAGACAGCAGGATCATTTAGCCTTGTTCCAGACATTCAGTACAAAAACCCTCCAATAACATGCAGCATTGAAGGTGAGGAAGGTGTGCTCAACACAAAGTGCTCAACAGTGGATAGCTTAACCCTTAGAGCGCTGAAATTAATTTAAAAAGAAAAAAATGTATTTCATTATCTTGCGCTGTTGAACACCTATCATGTGGCAACTTTTATAAAAGAGCTCCTCTGCTGTAGCGCTTTTAAACAAGTTGCCACATGATAGGTTTTCAACGGCTATGATTTTGTTATCTTGCATCATTGAGCAACAATAGCTGCATTTAGCGCTCTAAGGGTTAATGACTGAAGTAACACCTTAATGCCACTAGAAAACTAATTAAGAACCCATTTTTCTAAGGTTCAGACAGCCTGGATTGTTGACCCCCCTGGATTGGGCTGAAATTTTTTTTGTGAGATGGTTATGGTACCCAAACTTCAAAACACAAACCGTTCCATGGTTAACCTCTTATAACCAAAGTTACAGCGCCCCCTATCATGGACCCCCTGGGGCAGTAACAAAAGTTACAAGTTCCCACCCCTCTAATTCATAACTTTGAGGGTGTCCCAGTTCTTAGTTTCTTGATATGGAGACTACATGGAGGGTACAATACAATAATACTGTTATTTCACTGGGACACCTTTGGCCAATAGGGGCGCTCAAAATGCTCCGGGCTGAAAATGGCTTAAATTAGGCCTCCCATTATTTTGAAACTTTGAGGGTATCCCACAAATTTTATTGCAGGTATTGTTCATTTGGGAGGTGTCTGATAGGTCTGTACTGTTATTTCAGGAGGACACCCTCAAAGTTGGGAGGAAAAGGGGTCCAAAAAGGGTCCCGACTCAAAAAAGGGTAAAAAGAGGTCTTTTCAGGACCCGATTTCTCAAAACTTTGAGGGTGAATTCATAAACAAGTTACAGCATTTGAAAGGCATAGACCTAAATGTTACATCAAAACAAGAAAATAACTGGGATCTCCTGTAATGAACTTTTAGTAACAAAAAACAAAATTGCATTTGGCGGCAGTCACTGTTCAAATACTAGGGCACCATAAGGCCTACCGATAGCCAAGTAGCCTACTGTTGAGCCCCAAACAAAATCAACTCCTTTTTTAAAAACAGTTCCTGAGGTTATCTACAGTATCTGTATCTTAAATTTTGCTTCCATTCTGTTTGAGACTTCAGGAGTCACATGGGTGCACTTTGAGGTCACCGAGTGCAAATGCACAAACAAGTCAACATCGCATACATGTTTTGGCTCATTTGCTCAAAGGAGGTGACAGGCTTCACATCTAAGCTAGATGTTTTCTGGATGTCAATTTCACTTCTGATTGCAAGTTATTTCTCTATTATACAACGGGTGCTTCCCATCCTTAAATGTGATTAGCTAAGCCGCGTTCCATGCCAGTATAAAATTACTGTAACCCACTGTGGCAGGCCGCAGCACAAAATATCCCTGCGCGCAACGAACTACTCTGCGCTCAACTGACTCGTTAGGTTACGTTTGCTTCAGGACTTTTAGCTCGCCATTTCAGTTTCAGCGAAGTTTAGCCTTTTAACCCGATAACCAACTGGCTATCTACCAAGCTACCTACTGCATTACAGAGTTCAATATGACTTTTGCGTTGCAAGCTACGTTGCTAACTAGCTTGCAAGTGTCTGATATTGTCCTATCCTTAGAAAAATTGGTTCTTAATAGATGTATTCCCCAGTGCTGCAATACACATTTCCCAAACAACTCTTGAAAATAAATATACAAGCACTTCAGGCAATAAATAATAGTGTGAACCAGGATCTATAGGGTCTCCACAGGGTCAAAGTGTAAGCATCTTAAATAAGCCCCATTCTACTCACCACGGGAAATATTAACATACTCAGTCATGGGAACAGCACAGGTGAGCTGTAAAAGCATTCTTGTGCATTCTCCACTTTTGTAACACCAAAAATGGAAAAGGCAACTGAACAAATTTCAGAAATAAGAAATTATACAAAAAAGTCAGGAATCTCTGCACAAATTCTGAATATTTTTCTTTGGCCACCTTATTCAATTGAAACCACTCTGAACAGAATATTGTTTTAATAGTCTAGTGCTGCAGCCGGGTTGCATTTTGAAATATTTTTTTGGCAAGATTTCATAGATCCTTCACCAGCAACAGCAGCTACCTCAAGGCAAAATATTGTTTCTCTCACCCCTCCTTACCACAAACACTCAAATACAATAGTTAAGTAAGAGAGCACTAGGGCAAGCCAAGAGCAGTAAATAATTACGTACTGATCAAAGGAAGGACCACCTTGTCTCAAACAATCATGCCCACTTAAACCACTCAACAATCCAAAGAGATTCAAAGACTTGAGCCCTGGTGTAATGGGCTGAAAAAAAATGCAACAATGAAATGACCCCAGGGAACCCATCAACCTCTGACCCCAGTGGAAACTACTTTGGATCAGCTGAAGTAAAATCTTCAAAGGAAATGCTGTTGATGCCATGATTACATGCAGTAAGATATCAGGGGACAAGATAAAACCATCCAGCAAAATGATCAATGAAATGACATCTATGAAAAAATTAATTATCAGCTGAAATGTTGGACTTGTGGAGAATGACAGGGGTGATCGTACTTTCAAAACACTCCTCAGTCGCTCATCTCAACTTGCTCACATTTCTGAGGATGCTCATTCAATCTGTCTGTAAAATTCAGACATTGTTCAAAGCATAAGTCCATATAAAATTCGGGGTATAAGAGTCACAAAGCATTCAATAAGCAAAACTAACAATCCGTTCATCATATTGGATCAACTAAAGGCTTTAAAACAAAAAATAAACAAGAGAGATGAAAGAGCCTTGAATTGTTAAACAAAACTGTGGGAAAACCCTTGTAAATAACCAAGTCAATGTTTAATAATGCCTGACACAATAATTACCGTTCCACAATGTCACCTCACATCCAGTGCAAGGAATTTTTAATCAAGCAATCACACTGAGCCTCACTCCTGGCACACAGCCGTGTTTGAGAGGTGCTGTTTGTCGCGTAAACATACAAGGCCCAGGAGCCCTTAACATTATAGCGAACTCTAAAAAAAGCATGCAATCAGCTGTGTAAACAGACTATTGGTTTATGTTTTGTACCCATTCATGCCGACTAGACAAACCCAAAATAAAAATATTGAGAATTATGATATTCAGCATCTAATAAAAAAACCACACTCATGGGTAGCAATCGACTTGAGACGTGTTCAAGTAAATCTTCTTGCAAGATCCATTTCCTGCCACCTTGCACCACATGAATACACTGTGCACTTCCACACATTCACTGCCTCACATGAAGACTCCCATCGCAGCAGGAATTTGTGCATGTAACATGATGCTAAAGCACTAGACCAAATATCTTTCTGCAACACCGTCCTCTTTATCGATGTCCAAATTTAATGCTTTTGAAACCTCACGTCCAGTTTGCCAAAAATCTGGTTCAGGCCAAGACTTAAAGGCATTGTTGTAAGTGGCTAGCTTGCTTAGGAAAACTATCAGTAACCATAATATTAAGACAGCGCCACACGCTATACACCCCATTAAGCTTTGTGCAAAAAATAAATAAATTTCTACATTAAACCTGTAAGCAAGCAGCAAAAAATAGACCCCTCATCCAGTTCTTGTTCACCACAACTAGATCACTCTGAACTGAGTCATGTGCTGAAACAGAAGTTTCTTTACAGAGTAGCCAGCAGCCTGACGTTACTGATTCTGTGGTACCTAAGGCGATTAAAGCGCCGTATTGAAATACTGACTGTATTTCCCCATCATACAGTTATGTGATCTGATATACTAACATTACACCACAGACATTACATTGTTGGCAGCAAGTCAACAACTCTCATTGCTGAACACGGGTCCCCCAAGCCCCATGGAAAAACTTGTATATTAGTTGCCATATAAATGGAATAAAAGTTTTTTTACCAATAAAAATTTGTACTTACTATTCCTACTTTTTAACTAAGTTGGCTAAATCTGGGCATCACAAAAGCCACATGGGCCCAAGCCATCTGGTCCAACTTTTCCTACACCTCTGCAATGTGCAGACAGTAATAAGGCCTTCATTTCCTCAGTAAATACATGGCACCTCAGCCAAAGATGAAAGCAGCATTTCAGGAAATGACATGGACACCCCGTTACCAAGGTGAGGGCTCACAGCCCCTCCTTTGTGAAAACAGAAACCCGAGAGGACCATTATCTGCATAGCTTAATCATGGCTAAATAACAAGGCAATGGCACATGCAGACACTCTCTCCCACACACACCTGCATGCACATGCACACGATGGCAATACTGCCAAAAAGACGCACATTGTCAGTGACGTTAAACGCACGATAAAAAATAAAATCAGCAAGCCTGCTGTGGCAAATTATGTTTTATAGTGTTGTGGATTTTTTGTAGTGACTGCAGAGGCAATCCCAGAATTTTAACAAGCTGCTCATTTTTCTAAACTTGGGAGTTTATCCTGTGGGATTACTTCAACTTTTAATACACAGTTTAATACACAGAAGTAGCCGTGCGTTGGGTGAAAACTAAATATTACAAGGGGCATGTAGGGCTTATTGGTCTAGATTCCAAACAATGAATACATGTATAGAATTGCATAAAAAAAGGTCAATGATAATTGATCAAACTAGACAGTCCGGTCGGCTGCGACCGCATGGGTGTAGCCCCCGAAAGCCTACTTCTCCCCTCTTTTGCATATTATTTGGCCAATACTGTTGCCATGGCAATGGAAACCAATAAGTATTATAAGTGAAGTATATCACATGTCCATACCAACTATGAAGGTAATTGGTCAAAAATTGCAGCCTGTACTGCGTCCACAAGGAAATATCAATGTACTGTCACTAATTTGCATATTATTCAGCCAATACTGTCGCCATGGCAACCAAAATCGATAGGTGTCATAAGTGAAGTGGAACACACGTCCCTACCGAATTTCAAAGGAATTTGTCAAAAATTACAGCCTGCAGAGCGTCCACAAGAGTGTCTACGGACGCAGCGGCGGCGACATACGCAAATCCACAGTAGCCGCCCAACTTCGTCCAGGGCTACAATAATAGACTGAAGTCAGTCAGTCAGCTCCTAGACTGAAAAATAATAGCATGAGCAAGAAAAAAAATAATTGACTTTTAAATTTCTAGAAGTGAAATTGTGGTTGCAACCAAAAACTGGTATGTATAGGGGTCCCTCTGCACAGAGTTTGAGAACCACTGCAATCATTTACCATAATGGTCTCCATCATCAACTGCATGGCAGGCATGAGTGTATGACAAGGGGACACACAGTCAAATTCAAATTAACAGAATACACACCAGACCAAAATAATCTTCTGGGTCAGCATGATGATCCATTTCATCATTATAATCATTGATTACAACTTCTATGCACCCTACAGAATAAAATAACACAAGGTAAAACTTGGGATGCGAAGGTTTGTCATCCAAACGAGGAAGCCAATTCCAAATGTAAATAAATAAAGCTAGCCACTGGAGAGAGTCATCTAAAGTCACTGCTCAACAGCAAAGTACGAATTAACAAGGGCTTGAGTGACAATGTAAAAAAAAAATTACCAACAAAGCTATCCAGTATGTGGCCAAGGCCTACATTGACTGGACTGGGCAGAAGTCTTGGTTATGTTTTTTTTTTTTTTAATTCAGCAAGGCAAACATGCGTTCCAAAATAATGAAAAACTGATAAGTCATTATTAAGTATTGAAAACGGTCTACAAAGAGAGATGATGAAAAATTAAACCAAATCAATATTTGGTGTGATCACCCAGCTAAGAAAATGGACAAAGGCTGCTCTTAGCATTTTGAAGAAACTTGCCTCAGTTATTTAAGCCAACTGGCCATTCCACTAACTTCTGCCACCCCAGGTAATCCCACACAGCCTAAAGATGTTATCAGCACTATACAGAGGCAAAACCATCTGCTACTTTAATGCAATACAAAAATTTCTCAGAAACTTTTTTGCAATAAATGCTTGAGAAACACATTCATTTTACTAAAGAAAGCATTGCACAAAACACAAAAACATCAGAGTCCAAATTTACATTAGAAAAATAAGCACGCCTCAGAATTCAGCATAAAGCCGCTTTCACCCGGATGTGAAACAAATGTTTTGCACGACAGATTATATTCAAAATCAATGCGAAGATGGGAATCGCATCTTTGCATTGACTTTGAATGTAATCTTTTGTGCGAAAAATCTGTTTCGCGTCCGGTACGAAAGCAGCTTAATACTGCACATTTTGGACAATTTGGCAAAGCCATCTCCAGATACCATGCAAATTAAGCAATGAAAAAGGTGCAAAACCTTAAATTTACAGCTTTATGGGAAAAAATCAATGGATTGTACTGGCTCATAGACTTCAAGAATCTAACAAGATTTCTCGCTCTGACTGGGTACACCAACTACAGATTCTACAGAAGTTCACTTTGCACAGTTCCAATATTGATCTCGTTTATCTAGAAGTCTGTTATTCCAAGTATTTGTCTAATTTATGAATAGCTGGACTGCTTTTAGGCCTTGAGGGTCAATCAGCTGGATGAGAGACCCAACTAAACGAGGAGGGTCTGAGCCCTAATTTCACACCTCAAACTCCAGAGAATTTTCCCATAGTCTTGTAGCGGATCCTCATCCACTGCTTGGTCAGGGTGCATTAGTCCATTTTTGGCAGCAGTCACAGGTTTCAACACAGAAATCAGACAACATCTGCAGACACTGGCAGTGCTGTAACAGGAATGCGGCCAAACAAAGATGTACGCAACAAAATTCAGGTTTCGAGTCAATATTTTCTTACAGAATGGAAACTATAACAGCCATCGATTCCTCCCATTAAGGTCAGTGTAAAAGCAGCCATTAGATACTTCTTGAAATTCATTATTGAGCACACTATTCTTCAGCTAGCGTATGTTTTCATCTGATAATCTGAGCACATACACTAGACCAAAGTAAAAAAGATGTGACAAAAGAAAAATACCAATAAAATCAACTTGTGGATATTGAACTGCATGCACCAGTAAAAGCAGCAAGTATGCACAAGGTACAAGCACATGAATGGCACACCACTATAAGCCAAAAACAGTACTACTCATAAATAATGGCAAATAAGATTTATTTATGAATGACAATGGCGCATTTCTTGGTCTGTGATATATTAGACAATAAGCAGTTCTCAGTCTCATGGTTTGATGGTCTGTTCTCAGAATCAACATGTTAGATGCAGAGAAAAAAAGGGCAGAGGTGAAGACCTGAGTGAAATTGTTATGGCCACAGGATTGGGTCTTCGAGAAGACTAGGCCTCAGGTTCCCTCTGCTCAGGGGGAAAAGCCATGAGCGATGACAGGATGATGGGTGCAGTCATCAACCTGAGAGTCCAATGAAGACCATCTCCTCTGGTCCAAAACTGACAGAGGGGCCAATGTGTCCCATGTAGCAGAAATTTTCATGACGGTTATATGAGCAATGTGCTGGAACACACAGACTATGAGCCTGCGTAGCTGCACACCTGTCAGAGCGCCCATGGTAACTTCTGTCCATCAGCTAAAGCACCAACAATGAGCACCAAGCATTAGAACCAGACCACAGGGCAATGTAGGAAGTCTGCCCAGTCCAATGAGTCCTGTGTTATTCTGCATCATGTGGGCGGCCAGGTTTGTGCAATGGAAAACATGGCACCGAGAAGCACTCAGGGAAGAAAACCAGCTGGTCGGGAGAGTGTGATGCTCAGTGCAGTATTCGGTTGGTAAACCCCGGCTTTGAGGACTTGTCAATCTGACATGTGCCACCAACATCATGGCAGATCAAGTACATGCCTTCATGGCAACAGTATTCCCCAATGGCAGAGGCCTCTTTTGGCAAAAAAAAAAAAAAGTCATGTAACATTGCAGAAATTGTTTGAAAACAACTTGAGGAACATGGCAAAGAGTTCAAGGTGTGGCCCAGGTCTCCAAATACCCCAGATCTCAATCTGATTGGGCATATGGGGGTTGTGCGGGAACAAAAAGGCAGATCCATAGTCACTCCACCTCATAACTTATAGGACTTCTACAACCTGCAGCTTTTTCCCACGCCTCTCCAGGACAGAACCCTTTTGGCAACATGCAGAGGACTAAGAGCATATTAGACAGAGGATCATAAAGTTTTGGCTCATTGGTGCATATAAACAACCCACTCATGCATCTAAACTGTAATTTAAACCCTTCTTCCCTCCGCATCATACAGTGAGTGGGAGGGAAACTGTTTCTCCATCATCCATCAAACATACCTTGTGAGTGCGATATCCACAGAAGGAATGGACGGATTTTGACCAAATCAGACCAGGTAACCCCCCACGGAAGGTAGGAGAACTGATTTGGTTTGGAGGTCATCAAGGCAAAAGTAAAGGTCAAAAAATGTCAGCTGAAAGCGGGGACCGAAAATCAACTTTTAGAGTGTGTGAAGCTATGGCAGGCAAAAGCCCATAACAGCTAGGTGAGCTTAAAATTGGTGAGGCACAGATTGGTATTGAGCTGTTAATCATTTGTTTAAAGTAACAGCACGTTAACTCAAAAACACTTATTCAGGTGTGGCCAGGTTCCCTTGCATAGGTGACACTAGAAAGAAAGCACGTCATTTTGATGTGATCAGACAGTGCAGGACGTGCTTAAAGCAAATATGGAAGTGAAATTTTTTTATTTAATTTATTTAATTGTTCCAAAATTTCATGCAGAAAGCAACCAATTGTTTCATTTCCAAGGGCTTACTCTCATCACTGAAAACCTTGTTAATCAAGGAAAGTGATTTAGAACAGATCAAAACGGAGTCCTTTAGGATGCACAAAAGTCACAGAGATTTGGCCTGAGCATTTAGCACAAAAAATTTGCCCTGCTAAATTTCTTAGTATAAAGGAGAGATGTAAAAATGGGCATTTTTCAACTGTTAAAAATTACTTATGGTAACAATGACCTTGACAAAGGGGGCAGGCCATTTCAGGATCTTTACAGCCAGAAAAAGGCATCTAAAAGCCCAGTGATAGTATCCATATCATCACCTCTAAGCATATTTCATACAATACTGACATTTTCCACAGGAACCTGTGAAAATCTCCATTGATCAGAAACCACAAACTTGACCAACCAGAACAAGAAAAGCAGTGGGCTGCTGCGAATGAAAGCAAAAATATGTTAAACCTCCAAAAATGAAAGGACACAAGCTACTTAGCTTGACATCTTTATTGGGGGGACTATAGCACTGCCAGTTAAGAAGCCCCAACACTGGTCATGAACACAGCTTCCTAATCAGTGATAAAGAAATATTCTAATCCTTCCATTACCATGACCAAAACTTCCATCAATCACCAGTCTGAGCATGCATAATCAGTCAACGCTTCAACAGAACTAAACCACTAGGTTGAAAAATTTCATAATAATACATAAAAAAGGGTCGACAGTAAGTTTGGTCTCAAGACTTGCTTTTTCTAGTCGTGTATGCTTGTGAACTCCCAGACATCCCTCAGGCACATTTCTAATTTTCTAAGGATGGGCAGTCTAGACAACACTAGCAGCTATACAACATAAACTAACCTTATCATCTTGGTTAAATTCTACAAGAATTATCCTGAAAACAGCAAAGTAGGCCTTTCAAAGTCTTTGAAACATTACAAAAGCAAAGCCCTAGCAGTGATACTGTAGCTGCATCTTTTCCCTCAGGCATAACTATAATGTGAAAACACTGGATAACCTAAGAAACATCAGAGTGACAATCTGCTACGTAAATACATAATTTCTTGTACTTGCAACAATGAGGTAGGACGTACCACTTTATCTAGCTCTTAAAAATTCTGAGAGGTAAAGCTGACCTTTTGAACTGTTAAAACAGATCACTGCCATGTCGGTCATCCAGGATGGAAACATATAAGCAAGTTCAAAGAAAGTTAAGTAACCACTCTGAGGGAGCCGGGCCCAAGAAAGGGGTGACATGTCAACATTTTGATGTAGCCCCTGACACCATAATAAAGGTTAATTTATTACTCAGTTGCAAGATTTTTGCTGCTTACTCAGTGCAATTACACGCAATCGGTACGGTGCACCAACATCTTGATTAATTTTGCCAAGACATGGAAAGTTTTTACTGTATCTACCTCTTAGTACCATCAAAGTTCCATAACTCAACAGTAAAAGAGTGATAAAAAATTCCAAAAGAAATGAATACTGTTCACTGGTAAATAAAAAAAAAATGGACCAAGACTCCCATTGTCTGACAGCCAAAGAGAGAATTGTTATGGATTCTCCAAAACAAATATTAAGTCCAGGCAGCTGACGATTTCAGAGAAGATGATTTTAGAAAATCTTTTGAAATTTTCCGCTATTTGACCTCAGGTTTGACCTTAAAATTCCGTCTTCCTGACTTCCTACCTGTCATAAAAACCATTTATATAAATATTTCCAATCATTTCCATGTTATGGCCCATTAAAACATGCCAAATATTGAATATATGGGATATATAATAATAATATATCTTAAATGAATTTTTTTACATTAAATGATCAATATGATCAGAAAATTTGAACAATTTCATCAGACCTTGTCACAAGGATGGTCCATACCAAATATCAACTCATTCTGGCCAAAAGGTCCCCAGAGGAAGATTCTTTAAAATTGCTAATAAGAATGAAGAAAGCAATGGCAAACAATGAACACGATGGCGAACAATGAACGCTGCACACCTCAGTTGCCAATAGACCAAAGTAAGTAGCGGTCTCCCCAAGTCAGTCAGACGAGTTAGGAATCTGCAAACATTGAATTAGATATTTTACCAGCACTGAAATGTCTGCTTGTTGCGTGCACGGCTGTCAGAATCGATATTCTATTGGTGGACTCAAGTTTTACAGGATTCTGAGAGGATCACATCCGTATAAGAGCAATCAGCGGCGTCTATGGTTGCAAGCTATCAAACAAGTTGACTGGACTGAGGACAGGATCACAAATGCTCATGTTTAGTGCTCATTTTATATCAGGTATGTCATCTATTTACTCACTGATTTCACTGGAAAGGCTCGTTTATATGAACAATTGTTTATAAGATGTAGACCACTACTTTAAAGCAGCTAAAGTTTGATAATTAGTATTAGCTTGTCTCACGGTTACAGACATTAAATGAAATATGTGAGAATAACACATATTGTGTCTCTGATTTCGAGACACAAAACACCAAGTCTATGTCGTGGTATTTAACATTCTGCTTATGTCCGCAGATAAAGTAGTCATAAGCATCCAGTGACTTGTATGCTTGTAGTTTCTCCATAGTGTACACACTAGGTTTCTGAATCAAATATATGTGTATATATATATATATATATATATATATATATATATATATATAAAAATCAGGCCATGGAATATTGGGCCACTAACTAAAATCATCTACCCACTCAATGAGACCATACGGATCTGGAAGTTGGTCAAAGTCAATTTGTTTAGGTAGCATTCGCGATCTTTGATGGCTAATGCCCTCGCATAGCTTGATAAGCTGTTGTGGTCCGCCATACTTCCGTTGCCACGCTGCGCGCGCAATCTGCCTACGTCATTGTTGTTTGCAAACTGTAAATGTGTCTATAATCCATCGCCCGCTGCCGTCGTTTGGCCCGTTGAACCAAAAAAGATTTTGAATTTAATGCGCCTGAAAATTACTGTATTTTTTTTTTAGGGCTGTGAGTTTTATACATCACACCAAATACTGTAATAGTCTATGCAACTCCTATGGATATTTTTACATTTTTGTGTGGATAACGTTGTATTATTTATTTTTTTAAATCTGGGTAAGGTTGCATTGTTATTGCTTTGCTTTATGTGGGTTATGTTGCATTGTTATGGTCTTGTTCTACACACTGGAATGGTGCTTAAACATTTCACAACTGGTTGTATTTGTACAACTGAGTATGTGACAAATAAACTTGATTGATTGAGACTGCATTAACCAGGACTGAAGATCCTTGCTCATTTACCCCACATCACACACTCCAGCTTCTGGAGCTTAGGTGGCAAAATTGGCACATAAGGGGAACAAATGCTTCCCATTGAGCAACAAAGTAGAAGTAATTTCCTCTAAACAACCAAGGTGATGGAGCCTGGTCAGGCATAAAAGCCTCACCAGTGGTCTGAAGATTCACGTGAAATGTCTTAAAACCTGCTGAGAGGGAAACTGAACTTCAACATGGACACAGGAGGGAGATGAAGTCTCAGACTTAGGACACAGAATCAAATGCAGTTTATTCCCATTTTCATTCCATGAAATCTATGCATTTGATACACAAACAACAGTTCGTATAAATATGCAAGTTATCTGTCAAACAGACCTGGAAGTCTCTGGAATGAGAAACGATATGAAATGCTTTGCCAACAAAAAACCTGGTGAAAATGCAGAATTTTACCCAAGTTGAGAACTGGTCAAAGTGACATGAATTCTGATAGCAAGCTCAGGAAAATCGCCACCTTCCAATTATGAGCGGCAGATGAAAACAGTACAGATTAATGAAATGTAGAGTCTTCAGAATGGAGCAACAACGTCTAATTATGAAGAAAATGGGTATAAAGACAGGGCCAGGCAGAGATTTTTGTTTTAAATTATTCCACCCCTCAAATTATCATAGACTTAAAAAGTCTAATTCCAAAATTGGAATTAAGAATATTCAGAAGACCCCTCCAACACATAAATAACTGCCACTACATGCTACGCGTATACAAGATCCGCATCACTGACGCGCGAAATGAATTCAGTAAGTTAAACATTTTCAGACGGACCTTGAGTTAAAGACATCAAATGATACAGGGTATTCATAGGAGGAGTTCAGATTATATTCCCATGCTTTGCTTCGATTTGCAAGACATAGCCTAAATATGCAAAAACACTAAAATCTACGAACAGGCGAATTCACATCCGCGGCACTGCACTGCAGTTTATGAGCCGCATGCATCCTACGGAGTTCAACATTTCCGATCTTAATTATCCTGTAGGCGGTTGCATTTGTTTATTTTCCAACAAATAATTTTAACTATTGCCCATTAATTTTGGTGTCCACATCACCAAAATCCCCCAAATAATGATAATAAAAAATATAGCCTAATAATAATAATAATTTTTTAAAGATTCGGATTGAAGTAGCCGTCTTGTATATAAGCAAGTAGACTTCAGACGAGGTCATATTCAACTGGCAATACTCCAAGTCAAAACGTGGTCAAATTCTGACACATTACAGGGGCATCTGGGAACCAATGATCGAAATTACACAGAATGTTTGTTAATCACAGACTGTCTTGGAAGCGGAGACCATGTTCAGACATGATTCTTTTACTTAAAAAAATGAACAAAGTTAACTTGTACAGCAGGCAGGCAAATAAGAAAAGCAGAGAGATTTTCTCAGGATCACACGAGGTAGGTTTTGATAATCATTCTTTTTAGAGTCCATCCATTGCCATTTTCATGGCGGAAAAGATTCGTTTTACCCGCTCCTAAAAAGTGCCCAAGGCAACCACTTCCAGCCAAGATCCAGTACTGCAACAAAACCGTAGCCTACATCCACTAATTTCAATTTATGACAATTCCAAAACCGCAACGCAGTATTATACCCATTTCAATTTACATAGGTCAACTCAGTGCCTTGACGAAGCTGGTTTCAGTTTTACTGCGAATAGCAAAATACCTTGATATTACTAATTTCTAGTTCGTGCAATCTTGCGTTTATTCGATAGTTCTCAAGTAACACAACGTAAATTGTTGCCTATAAATTTGTAAATATCGCGCTTAAATATAAGATGTTTATGTACCAAGTAAAATTACGGCAAAGACAGGCTAAGCTTAAATGCTTAGCTTATCTAACTTACTGAATTTGCGCACCAACTCACCAAGATGACGGACGAAGTACGTAGAAGTGACCCTCTTTGAACTGTCCAACTCTGCTTCGTTCACTAAACACAACGATCTGCTTTTGCCTTCACGTATGCATGAACTGTTTCGTTTGGAGTTACAATTGCATAACTCAAAACAGAGTAATTCTTCTCTGTAGACGCACGACTGCCCTGTCGCGGAGCAATTGCCGCTCATGCGCACTAAGTTGGATCTACAAGTGCACACCTTAATGAACTCAAAGAGGGTGTGTAAGAGCGTGACGTTCAGCGCCGGTTCTATTGCAGGTATTCGGAGCCCTCTGGCGTCAAATATTAATGAATGACGCATCATTCTCAAATGGGGTTATGGCAGTTGGACAAAGCAACGACACTGCGCACCGTATTATCTCTTTGACGATATCACTTTACTCAAAAAAGGAAAAACAAAGTTATGTTTCACTGGAAATGTTTGCATAGGCTAAATACCGCATAAAATATTTTTTTCGGATTCAATCTGGCAAAAAATGAATCACAAAATTATCATTTTACTTTTCGCACTATGATGTGGGACGTCAGAATCTAATCCTGTAGAATATTTTGAACAGAATTCCAGGGGGCAGAATATGGCTTTCTTTCAAATGAGAGGAGACAACCATTCAGTCAAGACCTTTACAACACTGTGAGTGGACTGTTAAGCCCATCAGCAACCTTTGCTCGTCCTGATACGATGCTGGCAAAATAAATGTTGAACTGTGGCCATAAAGGACTGAATTTTGACATTACTTTCAACAAAATGAGTGAATATTAATAAATTAGAAAAGGATGGTTCAGATGAGTTGAAGTCCTCCCTCATGACTGAAAAAAAGTCTGTGGATTTTAGTCTTATGACAACACAGTTTATTGCAAATGTCATTTGACTAACCACTCTTATCACACCAGTCAACAAATCTGTCTCAACAGGGTAAATAAAAGATAGATTAGCCTCAGAATCAGAAAAAAAAACAATACATCTGCTTTTGATTTCTAGAGAGCTCAATATCATTTAAGCATTATTGCATGTTAAGCTCCAGACAAGTGTTTTGATGTTTACGAACATCCCTTCCAACCCACTGGGGTTCAATGCAGGCCTTGGGACATTTAAATATTGCACTATATGGCCAATAACATGTTTCAGGGACCAGAGAAAGTATGTTTGTTCAGCAATGCTGGCTTTTCAGAGATTGTGCATGTGAAAAGATCAATATGATAATGTAAATTTTTCAATTATGAATCTAGATGTTTGTTTTCAGATCATGTTTGTAATTATTTCCTTCTGATGTGCCACATACCACAATAAATGCAACCACAAACAGTAGTTAAAATGTAAAGAAACTAAAGAATAACTGGATAACTGTAAGCATTTGAAACACAGGCATAGCACTGCTGTGCAATGTGTTTTAGAATGACCAGCGAAGTATTTTAAATACCAGCAAAGAATGTAGATAAATGGCCTGGACAGCTTATTTATTTATTTGAAATTACGACCGTTTACGTGCTTTCTTTAATCGCATATACTAGTTCTCATGAGACCAGTCACACCGCTTTGAGAAATACTATATATTGCACCACAATGCCTTCCCAGCAGATTGCAATATAAAGACAGAATCTAATGCTATTTTTCATATGCAGCTTAACAGTATAATTTTCCGTCACATGAGAAGTTTCGCACAATAGCTCAAGGAACACTTGGTTGTACTGCTACTAGACTCCAGATTATATATTGGAGGGTGAACGGATATTCAACCACGACTGTTGATTATTAACAAGCGAAGGAACACTACTGATGCAATTTTTGTTCCTGACGTTTTTTTTTTTACAAAAACAAGACCATTCTGGAGAGTGTAGCAGAGATTTGATTGATAAATCCCATGAAACATAGTCTGGTTTGTGGCCTCATATAACTAAAGCATTGAACAAATAGCGCATAATGTGCATCCTTTTAAATGTTTGCCTTTGAAGTATGTTCACAGGGTCTTTTAGGGAGTGATCACTTCAAATAATGATCACTTCAAAGACCATCTATGAAAATGGTTATCTAATAATAGAGCCAAAAGCCCAATAAAAGGTTGATTAGATAATGGATGGATCAATCAATTGGGATAAGACTTCTCGTTATTTTGGTTTATAGGCAATTTCAGTGGTGTTGTCCTTTACTCACATTTTGGTGAAATTATTATTATTACTACTATTATTCATACTATTAATAATAATAATAATAATAATAATATCATCATCATAATCATAATCATCATCATCATATTTTGTTATAATTTCACATTTCAAGAGATTTCAAGAGCTGTTTGTTACACAGACTCAAAGAACTGACAAGAGCAACATACTGATCCATGACTAAGTTCAAAGGGCCATGGCTTGTGCAATCCTCTGCAGGCAATTTGAGCAAACATTTCAGTAAGTTTCTCCTTGAAAGCATGTAGTCTGGGTCTAATGGACTCATTTCCCCTCTGTTGTAGCTCAGGATCTGTTGCATTTCATTCAGGTATTTTAGATGCATACACGTATGCAGAATTTGACCTTCAATCGGATATAGGTCAATTATATTTATAAAGATGGCATACATGCATAAAGTTAAGAGATGCCCAAACGTAATCGGTTTATGTCAATTTAATATTAATTTGAAGTGTTTAATGAATTCAGGATGCTGAACATTGAGTATATATGAAGAGTCTGTTTCCAAAATGCAATAAATCCATTTTACTCATTTTGAGAAAATCAGCTTTTTGTATGTTGGGGCCTATTGCATTTTATAGGAAAGCGCAAACTTTGACCACAAGAAAATACACCTTATAGTATGAGTATGCATTTTTGCACCATGTGTAAGAAGCACAGGGCTATCGCTCTATGATATTATCTCAAATTTTAAAATCTTGGCACTTACGGCATTTTGGAAACAAACGCTTCATGTATTTTCCATGAAAAATGAAAACTTGAGCTGTTTCAAAGTGACACGCAGGAAAGGGCAAGGAAAGGTTTTCTCTCAATGAACTCGCAGCATTGCATCACTCACTCATCAGATATGGAGCTTGGCCTTTAAAAATACAGTGGTGTTCTCCAGTGCCTCACGTACCTGCTGTGTGTTTGAGAGAGAAGACAGTTCAGTCTCTTTTAAAACCAAGTTTCCACAAGCCACATTTGCACAGAGAGGGGCTAGAGGAGACCCAAACATACATTTACATGGAAAGCAAGATATGACCCTCCATATATCCCTTGGCTGGCATGACAGCAATTACATGCCATCTCAGCAATGCCCCTGACCACAGGCACTATCACAAACAAGACTGGTTTGGTCCCCCAATAGCAGTGTAACTGAAGAAGACATCTGGCAGCTTTAGAGTAGGGGCTGTGATGTTTGCAGGGATCCATTATTTGCCGTGCATACTCTTTCATTTAAACTCAGATAGGTATTAGGAAGGATGTGCAGAGTACTCAGGCATTCTGAAAAACGGATGAATATTCTGTCTGATAGAATACATACTTTTTGCCTCAAGCTATTGTCAAGACAAAGCAAAAACTCCTTTACACAACCCTGTGGCCTTCAAAGATCCGAGAAACCTTTATCTTTATTGGTCTTTTTGTAATCTATAGGTTCCAAGGGAACAGCATTCTTCATGAAGGAAACTTGGCCATACTAAAACGATTAAGTATTCTTTCCACTTTTTTTTTATCAAAATAGCTGTGAATTTTTTTTACATCTCCCTGCCCATCTAATTATCTTTTTAATTTGCATGCTGAAGTTCCATACCAGTATTACTCAGTACTGTGTTGATATTGCATGAAGTTTTTGAGTACTCCACCTGATTTATGACAAAGACACAATATTAAGTAAACATAAAATGCGGTTGACTACTACTTAGCAACATGCTGTAAATATTAAAATGTTTGACATATCTGAGTGCACTTCCATGCTGACAAAGCTGTGCATTCACCCAAGTCAGCCTCTTCTAAATTACAAGCCTGACAGAGTCTATTATTGCTGTCTGCGTCTCTTTGCATTTGGCCTGTGGTGTCTGTTAATCTGTGTGAACTCTGCCCCCTCATACTCTACGAAGCCAGATGTGTTGCGGCGTGGCCACTCCTCTCCCTCCGAGGTACTGCACTTTTGATTGGTTTGTTTTAGACCACGCCCCTTTTTACACTGTGTCAGACTGAATGTCCCTTATAAAAAGATTCCACCACGCCAGTTACCTCTCTCACCTGAGGCTACGGTCTAACATCGAGGCTGCACTATTCCCACCGGCACCATGTCTGATAGAGGAGCCTTCGACACCAATGTAGTTACCCTCACACGATTTGTTCTGGAGGAGGGGAGAAAAGCCAAAGGTACTGGAGAGCTGACAACCCTTCTCAATTCGATGTGCACAGCCATCAAGGCGATCTCAAGTGCAGTGAGGAAAGCTGGCATTGCAAATCTGTAAGTAACATTCTGCCACACCTGTTGCTTGACTTCTTATGGGGGATGCAGGAGTTATTAATAATGCACTCACAGCATGTATCTCGATGCCATTCATTTATTCCAGGTTGTGTGCGGCATTGTCAGCCAAAAATAATATGAAATAAGAAATAATAATGCTGCAGCAAATAAACATGAAACATATTTGACAATATTGCATGTTGGCACCAAAATATCTGGGGAAATTAAATAAAATAATCCCATGACAAATAAAGGAATTGTTTGTATCACAAACTATACCAATAGATAAAAATATACTGAAGGTTAGTAAAGTCAAATATTTACCAGGAGGTGAACACTGAATAACCCTGGCCACTCAGCGAATATTTCTCCCCTGCCTTTATGGACGTAGGATCTCCTCTATCTGATCTACCAGGACACTGCCTCTACTTGAGAGGAGAAAATATTTACCTGACCTGTGTTTCTTATGCTGATAAATAACTCCAGACATTTATTTTTCTATCCTTTGTCCCCCAAATCTTCTGAATAAACTGAAACCTCACGACATTTACAAAACAGCAAACAGTGACTTGCTACTTCACTTGTGTTACTGCCTTGAAACTTGATACTTATGAAATGGTAACATAGCCTGCTTTTCTGGAGTTTTCACAATTCTGTTGGACCTGTTTATTTCCAGGAAGGTGCCAAGCAGGCAGTGATGCGTTATCTCAATAAATGATACCATGGTCACTGAAGAATATAGGCTCAGTTTCAATGGAAACACGCTGTTTGATTGGAAAAGCAATCATTTTTTCATCAAAAAGTTTGAATTTATAAACATCTGTTGTCATAGAAAAAAGTGGAATGCTTTGTTCAAGTTTTAGGTGGTAATTTCAGACAATATCTAACTGCATACATGCTGCATTTGTCCATTTCTTTCACAGCCTCATCACTGTATATTTTTGAAACAGTGACGTGACCCGCTTTTCTGGAGTTGTCACATTTTCATGAAACCTGATCATTTTCAGGAAGCTACCAGGATGTGATGACTTTCCCAAAATGGATCATTCCCAAAACACTGGAAAAGATGCTGAGTTTCACTAGGAACACTGCATTTGATTTGCAAAGAAAACCTATTTATATTCATATCCCCGAACGCCAAACGGCATTTCGGGTATATTATGTTTTTGGTCCGACCGCCGCCGCCGCGCTGCCCTACGTGTTAACGCGATAACTTCAGTAATATTTCAATTAGAAATGTCATGTTTTGCATATAAGTATGTATCATAAAGAGGAAGAATTGATTCGATTTTGGACAATTTACAATTTCTAGATTGAGCACCAAGGACCAAAAACTGAAAAATCACTATTTTTATCATATCTCTGGAAATATTCGTCCAATTTACCTCAAATCAAGTGCAAATGAAAGGTCGTCACCAGAGGATGTGTGCCACGATGACATTATACCTGTTTTTTTTCAAAATTTTGACACAAGGTGAAGCTTTGTCACATAAAATTCACCATTTTTCCCATATCTTTGGAACCATTGGTCCAATTCACATGAAACTATGTGCAACTGCAAGGTCATGACCTCACAACGTGTCACATGATGACATCATACCTGGTTCAATATTTTGCCACTAGGTGGCGCTTTGATGGAAAATGGAAAATTACCATTTTGGCCATATCTTCAGAACCATTTGTCCCATTGACCTGAATTAAGTTCAAATGAAAGTCTTTTCAAGGTCTATTCAAGGATTGGGGAATTGGAGGATTGGGGGCGTGCAGGGATATAACCCCAGCCGTCGCCTCCGAAGGAATAAGCCTAGTTTTTTTCACCGAATTTGTTCAGTGCAGAAGTAACTTTTCATATGAATAAATGGTGAACCACTCTGACTTTCTTTTAAGCCAAATGGTTGCTGACTGAACATATACAATATTCTTGATTCAAGTGGGTGTGTTTGGTACCCCACACGATCTAGTCACAAATGCAGCAATAATGAATGAGGGTTCATATTCTCACCAGATTTAGAGAATGGTGTCAATGATGTCATGTTGAGCCATTGGGCAAACGAGCAAAATTTCAGGAGTTCTGTCCTGCAACCAGAATCTATTTCAAAATTTGTATTGGCCATACTGATAGTGTGTGATGTCATTACAACATTCTAGATGAGTATACAACTGCTTGACATAAGCCTCACACTGCAAAGTGATTGGTGCCTATTGTTTTCACACACGACTTTTCAAACAAACTTCATCTGCTATGGGTGTAATTTCATCATGCCTGTCAAACTTTGCCTGTCAGTCCAATGATGGTCATTCTCTCATGTTTGCACTCTTGAAGCTATGGCATTGCTGGGAGCACCAACGTGACTGGGGACCAGGTCAAAAAACTCGATATCCTCTCCAATGACTTGGTCATTAATATGATCAAGTCATCCTTCACCTCTTGTGTACTGGTTTCAGAGGAAGACGAGAGGGCCATCATTGTGGAGCCAGATAGGAGGGTTTGTGACATCTAACTTAAAATTCATCACCTTGTGATAATCAATCAGTGGAAAAAGCACAACTATTTTTTGTTTTACAGACTCATTTACTCTTTTTCTTCTTATTTTTGTTGCTTTATTCAGGGTAAATATGTGGTCTGTTTTGACCCTCTGGATGGTTCTTCAAACATCGACTGCCTTGCATCAATTGGAACAATTTTTGCAATCTACAGAAAGGTTTGCTATTGATGCAATACTACAACACTGAGAAAATTTTGAGTCTCACTTTCATGTTTATTTCTTTATTTAGTTTTAAAATTGAAGTTAGAGATTAAAATGCAAAAGACATCATGGCGCTTATACTGTATAATTTCATAAGTATGTAAATGCCGAGCCAAATGAGCACATCAAAAAGCCATTATCTTCAATTTAAACTCAAAATATACCTAGACTACTGATGATGAGCCAAATGAGAAAGATGCCCTGCAGTCGGGAAGGAACATTGTGGCAGCTGGGTACGCCCTGTATGGCAGCGCTACCATGGTGGTGCTGTCTACTGGCCAGGGGGTCAACTGCTTCATGCTGGATCCTGTAAGTTCTTCTTGCATTCATTATATAACACACACCCACAAACAATACACACCATTTCAATTTCAGCCTTCATGGCTCATATAACACTTGCTGATAATGAACCCATGCATAATTTCAAAGTGCAAGGTTTGTATAAATAAGTTGCACACAAACCGTGCACAATTTCCCACAGCAACTTGTTTGCATGATATTTGCATGTTAATCACCCCCATGGCTTCCCTATGCATTAGCTGTAAAGACATCCACTAAAAAGCATTGCCCCTGCTCACTACACCAAACATGCGGCCATACCAATCATTTCTGACCCAAGCATTTAACGTCAATCAAGACTCACTTTTGCCCGCAAAAGCCCTGCTGGAGTAGTGCGGGCAAATGACTGAGTTGCAGGGGGGTAAGTTGGTGATGTAGCTGTTTTCAACACAATGATCTGGCAAAAATTTCATGACTGACAAAATTTTCCACTCGATAGCTCACTCCTGCCAACTCATGTATCAGCTGTAAGCTAACATTAAGGTTACTTGACAGAAAAAAAGCTGACTCTCAAAAAACAGTAAGGTTTCGTGACATAAATGGCTGATGAAATCTTCCGCTTGCTAGATTGCTCAAGTTTGCTGCCACTGTAAGCTGACAAAAACCTTTGTCAGCTGATTGAAAGATAATATCAACAGCACGTTATATAGTTCCAACTTGTATCTTTGTCCATAGCATCCTCTGTATTAATATTTTGGGGTGCCATTTCTGCTGTTGGAAACATAATTATTCTGCACAACCAACAGCAAAGTTATTTCAGGGTAACATCTAAGGCAAGCCCCTGGTTTCCAAGAGGCAGACTCGGACAGCCAGATTGTAGGAAAAACATATGAGCTCGAGTTATGACATTGGTATCCTTATTCTCCAGCACTCAGCATCGCTAAACAAGTCTACCATATGCACGTCAGTTGGACTGAATAATGAAGTAAGGTTTTGATACAAAGGGTATCATTATGGTTCTTTTTTTTCCTTAGGCAATTGGTGAATTCATTCTTGTAGATAAGGATGTTAGGATAAAGAAAAAGGGCAAGATCTACAGTCTCAACGAAGGCTACGCCCAGTACTTTGACCCTGCTGTTACAGAGTACTTGAAAAAGAAGAAATTCCCTGAGGTACTGTAACTTAAGAGTTTCTTGCTATTGACCTATTTGAAATATTCTCCGTGCAAATGAAAAGAGTTTATATCCAAGTTCATGCATGAAATCATCTAGAAACTATAACTTCCTTATGGCTGGCATTCAGCACCTCTCTCATTACTGAATTGGGACTCACTGTGCATGAACACCATGACCATTCAATTCGGAAGAAGTGTTTATGAAATAAAAGTTAAAGTGGGCATATTTTTTCATTATGTTTAGGATGGCAGCGCCCCCTATGGTGGGAGGTATGTGGGCTCGATGGTTGCAGATGTACATCGGACACTAGTGTATGGAGGCATTTTTCTGTATCCTGCGAATGCGAAGAGCCCAAAGGGCAAGGTAAGAATACTCTACTCACGCAAGATTAAATGTGGATAAAAATAGATGGCTGCTGACATTGTGAAACGGAATTCCAAAAAAAGCTGGCACAATCATTTCAGCCACACGTAAAGCATTTTCTGACCATAGCTGGCATGCAGCATCAATCTTAAAGTAGCCTATATGAACGTCACCATTTAAAGCAGCATTCTTCGTAGCTCTTCAGATATTGCCTGTTCTTCCCAACTGAAAATAACACTTCAATGGGTGTGTTTAATAGTTGAAAGTTTACCAATTGACTTTGGTTTAGTGTTCTTTGGCTCTCAGTATAAGGTGTCTATAAAGCTTGTGCATGCAAAAAGAGCTCACCTTTTATAGAGTGCATCATCCTGTCTATTTCATTGGCCAGCTGAGGCTGCTGTACGAATGCAACCCAATGGCCTTCATCATGGAACAGGCCGGAGGGATGGCCACTACTGGGACCATGAACGTGCTGGACATCCAACCAGAGTCCATCCACCAGAGGGTGCCTGTGGTGCTGGGGTCCCCCGATGACGTGCAAGAGTACATCGCCATCTTCAAGAAGCACGCCCAGTGAGAAAGTTTCCTCACATACTGTAGCATTGGACACTAACCAAAGACCAAATGCAGGAATGCGGAACAAGGAACTGAGACATAAACATCGTCAGACAACAGCAAAGCCAACAGGAGACTAATTGCGTCAATACTACACCATGCTGCCATGTCTGCCTGGGTTTAGTTCCTAGCATTGCATTCCTCACAAACACAGAATGTAATGGGGCAGAAGGAACATTCATTACTTCAGTGATGAAGATTTGATCCGAGTTGTAAAGGGTCATACGTTAGTAATTCGTTGGGATGTAGGACATTGCGAATAAAAACATTAAAATAAGTCTCAACATTTTTATTGATTTACTTTAAGGCTGAATTAATATCAAATTTGATCTTTACTGCTTCCATAATCTGGTAAAGAATAACAAATTTAAAGCAGTTGGAGGATTCATCCAAAAATTCAATTTGCAGTGAGGTAAAATACTATACTCAGCAACAAAAGTTTCTGTGACACCATTTATGTGTATGTTATTAATGACACGCAAAGATCTCAATGCAATCAATATGTTTATTTAACAGGAGAAACACTGACTTTTCAATGCCAACGTCACTCAAAACGAAAAATGTCATTTTCATGCGTCATGAAGCACTTGTCTGACGTCTAACCAATTGTGACCTTCACACTTCAATACCGGGTGTGACTTCCTCGTGCCATGATGCAAGCGACGCATCTCCGGCGCATGGACCGAATCAGATGTGCCAGAAATTGCTGTGGGATGTCATTCCAAATCTGACGTAGACGTTGTCGCAATTCCTGGAGTGTAGCTGGCGGGTTATCCAACCGCCGCAAACGTTGATCCATCTCGTCCCAAAGATGCTCGATTGGGGACATGTCTGGGGATCTGGCTGGCCATGGCAGGACATTGACATGTTGTTGCATCAGATACTGCTGTACAATCCTTGCAACGTGTGGTCTGGCGTTATCATGTTGCAGCGTTATTCCGGGACCATGTTGCATCAAAAACGGTACCACCAATGGCCGTAGCACTTCATCGCGATATCTTTGACCTGTCAGATTTCCATCAATAACAAGCAAATCTGTTCTGTTTCTAGCCGTGATCCCTCCCCAAATCATGACACAACCACCTCCAAAACGATCAAATTCCTGAACACAGTTGTTGGCATAACGTTCTCCACGTCGACGGTATACACGTAAACGACCATCACATCGGTTAAGCATGAATCTTGATTCATCGGTGAAGAGTACAAGATCCCACTGACGTTGGATCCACCGTCGATGTTGTTGTGCCCACTGTAGACGCAGTCGTCGGTGTTGTACTGTGAGTATTGGACGTCTTGCTGGCCGACGTGGGACAATGCGAAAATGACGGAGACGGCGACGGATTGTCTGTGCAGACAGTCGCCTCAAACCAGGTATCGTTCTTGCAGTTATGGTTGCAGGTTGGAATCGATTTCGGAGATGGGTTGTTCGAATCCAGTTGTCCTGTCTGGGAGTGGTTACTCGTGGACGGCCGCTGCGAGGACGGTCTCTGACATGTCTTGTCTGCTGATGACGCTGCCATAAGTTCCAAATGGTGTTTCGGTGGACATTCAGGCGATGAGCAACTTCCCTCTGCGAGGTTCCGGATTCAATCATCCCAATGGCCCTCCACCGATCATTTTCAGACGGTCTTGGCATTTAGAGGGTAGAGTTCCTGATCCGAAATGGCTGTGTTTTCGATAAGTGATGCTTCCGTTGTTCATCAGGCACAATGTGAACATTCCAAAAATTCTCCTCTTTTATTGCCATCCACAAGCATGATTTACGCACATTTTCACGTGCAAAGTCATTTTCTCGCATTTTCATGATTTCCATTTCAATGTTGTGTTTACGTGTACTGTTTCAGTCTGATATCACCATGTATGACAATTTCATAATTGCGTTATGAAAAATAATTAACAATATTGGTGTCACAGAAACTTTTGTTGCTGAGTATATATACACTGCCCTCCATAATTATTGGCACCCGTGGTTAAGATGTGTTCTTTAGCTTCTAATAAATTCAGTTTTTTTCTAAATAGTATAGGACCACAAAGAAAAAAAGAGGAAAATCCAACCTATAATTCCAGTGCATTTATTCAGTGGGAAAAAAATCCCTCATTAAGAAATGATTATTTTACATCAAATCATGTGTGCCAGAATTATTAGCTCCCCTGATGTTAAATACTTTGCACAACCCCCTTTTGCCAACAAAACAGCCCCTAATCTTCTCCTAAAATGTTTCACAAGATGGGAGAATACAGAAAGAGGGATCTTCGACCATTCCTTTTTGCACAATCTCTCTAAATCATCCAGCGACCTGGGTCCTCTCCTCTGCACTCTCCTCTTCAGCTCACTCCACAGGTTGTCAATGGGGTTGAGGTCTGGGGACTGAGATGGCCATGAGAGGAGCTTGATTCTGTGTCTGGTGAACCATTTCTGTGTAGATTTGGCCACGTTTCGGGTCATTATCTTGCGGAAAGACCCAGTGACGACCCATCTTCAGCTTTTGGGCAGAGGCCACCAGATTTTGGTTTAAAATGTCCTGGTATTTCAAAGCGTTCATGATGCCATGCACCCTAACAAGGTTCCCAGGGCATCTGGAAGAGAAACAGGCCCACAGCATCAACGATCCTCCCCCATACTTCACAGTGGGCATGAGGTGCTTTTCTGCATACTCATCTTTTATGTTCCGCCAGACCCACTTAGAGTGTTTGTTGCCAAAAAGCTCTATCTTGGTCTCATCTGACCAAAGCACACGGTCCCAGTCAAAGTCCCAGTACGACTTAGAGAACGTTTATGATTGTGAGTGAGTAAAGGCTTTTTCCGTGCATGCCTCCCAAACAGCTTGTTGGCATGTAGATGGCACCTGATGGTTGTTTTGGAGACTTTGTGACCTCAAGATGCTACCATATGTTGCAATTCTTTAACAGTGAGCTTTGGAGAACTTTTTATTTCTCTTCTCATCCTTCTCACTGTGCGTGGTGGCAAAATAACCTTCCTCGACCAGGCTCGTTTATCACAGTTCCAGTTGTTTTAAACTTCTTAATGATTCCTCTGACAGTAGATATGGGCAAGTGCAGGCGAGTGGCTATTTTCTTATAGCCATTGCCTGACTTGTGAAGGTTGACACACATCTGCCTTACTTGAACGGTGTGTTCCTATGTCTTTCCCGTGTTGAAGAGTGAATAAGAGAAATGGCCACTGTGTCACGTCATATTTATATCCCAGGGAAACCGGAAGTGATGAATTACTAATTAAATGTTCCTAGATACTCTGATCAACTTTGTAAACTACTGTAGAAATGACAGAAATACTTCAATTACATTTATTTCCTAGGAATTGTTAGAGGTGCCAATAATTGTGGAACAGGTGATTTTCTGAAAAATAATTATTTCTTAGTCAGGGATTTTTTTTCCCCTTAAAATTCACTTGAGTTGAAGGTTACATTTTTGTGTGAGAGTATGCTTCAGCAATAAAAATTTAATTTATGTTAAGGCTTTTAACAGATCGTAACCAGGGGTGCTAATAATTATGGTGGGCTCTGTACATGCATGAAGAGTAGCTACACTCCACGCCATCACCAATTGCTCCCAAGTAAAACCTGACTGGAAATAGATATTTGGTGATTTTGCGGTCACTTCTACATATCTTCCCAAGAATAGTAACTCCATAAAAATGACAGGCATTTTGGTCACACTTTGTTGAAAGAATCATCAAATTAGTCACCCAGTGGCCAAGAATCATTGAAATGCAGTGCATGATATTTTGAATAAGCACCAACTCTGGGTGCTCATTCCTTTTTCAATTCATTCACCTAAATTTAGTTACAGTGAGTTACAGTGAACAAATTGAATGGCAGTCACTTCCACAAACACAGGTTGTTTAATAGCCCCATCTGTTGGACACATTCATTGTAGTTTTTTGTATTTATTTTTTATCGTATTCAGAATTTCTTTATCATCCAGAAATTAAGCATTTCTATCAGGTGTAGAAAAACAAAACAACCAACATTCATACATTTTTCGTCAACCTGCAACCATTTTATTCACTTTACAGAGTCAAAACAAACCTTTGCCATTCGGAAACATTTTTACAAGTCAAAAAACCGCAGGTATTGTAGACAGACAAATGGCTCAATGCACAAATGAAATGAACAGACAAATGTGCATATATGTTGCCTCCCAATTTTTCCAGAAACAAGTATCAGTTGAAATATGACATAATAGACAAATCTAAATATTTACAATTTTAGAACTTGCCCAAAAGTAGAACAAATACATTCTTGAAGCTGTACTGTAATTTCCGAGATAAGTAACATTAAGTTGAAATGCCAATATTGCCTTCATGCTTAACCATGAGTAAGAATTAATCCAAAAGTATTTCAGGCCATTTGAAACATCAGGGCAATTTAAGTACAGTGCAACATATCGTAGCGATTTCAAAAATATCTAAAAGAAAGCAAATAAAATTCACTACAACCATTAGGATTACATTTTTGCAACAATGATGAGTTGTAAACTGCCCAGCATTGACCACAGCAGAAATGCTTCCCACACATGGTATATGTTCCAGTGTTTTGCACCTCCTTGTAATTTTGCTCCACTCACAGAATAACAAGGCTCATCTTAGCAGCTACACACATGATGTACTTTAAACCAAAGAAATCAGAAACTGGTGTAAAGAAAACACTGGAGTAAACATAAAGAACAAAAACAAAAATGAACACAAAACACTGCACAACGCAATCACTAAAACATTACATTCAAAGATAATATGTAAATGATGACAGCTTTCACATGTTATCATGAATTGCACATAACCACTAAAGCTTGAAAGTGATCAGTCAGGGAAAAATAGGTCACTTAATACAGAGCATTCAGGAAGAACATGCACAGACTAAAACGTAAACATAAACTGTTCTGTGTGCAGGGACATACAGGTTCACTTATTAAGGCAAAGGGTATCACCATCTACGAAAGGCCAAACCATCCCATCTTAAGCCCCAGGGCTCAAGATTTTTCAGGGTTCACCAGCACAAACCTGGAGCCTTTGATGAAAATTATTCAAAATAAACAACATTTTGACTTGAAAATAGTTGTATGTTTCAATCATTATTTGGAACGTTGCAAAATAGAATATAAAAACAAACAATGTGTTGCCAGAGTATAACTGAATGTGTTGAAATATTTACATCAGGAGTTCAGAACTTGGTCCATATATTAATGAATGGAAGCAGAATAGGCAGTTTCAAGGGGAACTGAGAAAGATGAACAGTATTGTTCACACGCCATTCTGAAGTAGAAACTGCAACATGTTCAGTAGGAACTACTCCAGATTTCAAGAAAGAAAAGAAGTACTGCAACATAATTTTTCCTCCATATCAAATTCAAAATTCATGTAATTTTATGGATACAATCTTTTCTATAACACACATTTAAATACTGAAGAGACGGCACTAAGAGGGAAAATAGGACAGGGAAAAACATGATACAAAAAGACCACAAAATTTAAGTAAATACTATAGGATATGCGCAAAAGTGTCAATTGGACTTGGCCTTTTGCAGCATCCTATGAGCAGCATTTGCAGTGTGTTGAATTTCCACGCAATTCAATTCACCTTCATTTTACAAATTTCGTAATTCAATGTTTAAATAGTATCAAAGCAGCACGCAAATTCACAAATTATTAGGGGGACGGGAAACCCAAGTGCTCTTGCACTTGTGAATTTCCTTACTCTCCGCATTAAGTCTTTTCAATGCAGTTTAAGGATGCATTTAGAAAGGACACTTCAAAGTGATCACTGATACCGGCCCCCAAGTATACATGCTATAGTAAGCTCACACAAAGGCTTGAGTATGCACACGCATAGCTGAATCGCTATCATCACAAAAATGAACAGCATTGGACAGGTGCAATTGGTACTTTTCATGAATCTGTCTGGCCATGATTGAAAATACATGAGTTCTGCACATTTCCATTTCAAGTTTTGCCGTTAAAATACTTTTGAGTATTTTGAGACAGCATTTCTTCTGAGGTATAAATAGTAGCAAAACATTTACAGTAACGGTAAAACAACAAACCATAAACAAGACAACACAGAGTTCACTCAGGTACTGATCCAAATACAAGTGCACTGATGATTGACAAATTCATCCAAATCACAAGACCAAAATTCTAAAATGAAGGATTAAATTTTTTGAGAATTTCGGACACAGCGGTAAAAGAAAAAAGTGCACTAAATACGGGTCCACCGGCACAGAAGGAAAAAGCATACCAAGAGAAAATGTGATCCAAATCTAATGAACAAATTGGCACATAAAAGAAAAGCGTCTGGATAGAAAACCAGAATATTACATTTATGAACCATCAACCAAGAATGCAATCGCCTCATTCATTACTGCTCATCTTTTTCTAACATGCATTATTTCTGTGCTGCTATAACATTGCAGTAACAGAAGTCTGAAGTAGCCGAAAGGCAAGTAAAACAACTGTAGATTGTACTTTTGATCTCTTGAGGAATTAAGTGGTTTATCCATTAAAGGGGTCATACTACGCCGAACAACAAAAAAAAAAAAAGTCCGTGGCTATTCTTACGACTAGTCATGAGAATAATTTATAGACTATTCTTATGACTTCCAGTTACGCATGTGAAGCCACTATCATTGCGGACTTTCCAGATGTTCAATGCAATATCATCATGGCGGAGATTTCAATTTCAGAAGGAGCAGAATTTGATTTGTTTCAATCACTCTGTATTGCCATAACAAAGTGGGAAGGTGTAATGTTTATATACAAGGTGTTCCCGTACAATCGAGGCGGCTCAAAAATGAGCCCCAAAAAGGATGTTCAAGTCGGATTTATGTTACTTCTCGATCGACTACGCTTGATGAATGGTAGGCAAATTATCAAAATTTAGCCCTGTACAGTACTGACCGTCAACTCCTAATGAACAACCCGTGAAATCTTGAAATTCAAAAAGTACCTTGGACTGGATACTATCTTGAGCATCGCTCATCAACCTCCATCCACACACCAAATTTTTGCAAGTTTGGAAAATGGAACTGCACGCATGCACAAATTGTAGTCGTAAAAATAGCCCCGGAATTATTCTTACGCCTCGTCGTAAAAATAGCCACAGCCAAAAAAAATCCTGTTTCCAGTAATGTCAGAACAGCTCATTTTAGGCCTTGTGAGCCCAAGGAGCTGAACACACAGTTAGTACAGCTATAACTATATACTTTAATAACCTTAAAACATGCATATGTTAGTAAAAAGATCACAGAAATAAAAATATTACACAGTGAAATGGGTACAATATGACCCCTTTAAAAAAAACAGACAACCATGCAGACGTACATAAGTGGATTATCAAATGTAAAAATCGACATCTGGTAATCAAGCCTCATTTCGACAAAAGACAAATTATTCATTAGAAAACAATTTTTGTTTTAGACTCACAAGGAAAAAACTGAACCAATCTCCCAAGGGAATTTTGCAAAGAGTGGGGGTGACGCCGATGACCCTGCTTTGGGGTACTAACCGCTCAGTGAGTATTCCGGGCAGGGCTGGTTGTGGCGGTAGTGCATTATGAGCACTGCAGTCTGATGCCACCAGTAGAACATCAGTACCACCAGGATGTGCCACAACTGATGACTGGCGCCAAGGTAATTTAGCTGCCCTGTGAAAGTGAATCAAATTAATTTTGTTATACAAAATAAAATAGGACCAAGGGCAAGACCTTGGCTTACTGGCAAGCAGTCTTACAGCGATGATACAAGTTATATCATGTGAAGTTCGACATTTGAATTAATGAAAATCAATGTCAAGGTCACTAAATAAAAGTACATTTACATTTATAGGATCTTCTGTAATACAATCCTAAGCTCTGAGGCAGTCTTGGTGATAAATGTCATTATTATATGTCAATATGAACTTTAAAGGTCACAGAATGTCAAGTTGTGGTCAGCAACTGGACTTTATATATGACTTTCTACAACGTAAATGTCTCTATTCAAACCTTGGCTCAATCTGTGACCATTTTGGTAACACAAGTTATTGTAACTTCACTGTTGAGTTTGACCCTCAAAGGTCACTGACAGTCAAGTTGAATGTCACCAAATGAAAGTTCATATGTGACTTCCTAGAAGTCAGTAACACAAACCTAGGCTTCATCTGTGGTCTTTTCAGTGACAGAAGTCATTGAATTTTCTCTAGGTCAAGTTATATGTGAAGGTCACCAAATGAAAGTTCATACATGACTTCCTATACGCCTCCAATACAAACCTATACTAAATCTGTAACGATTTTGCTGACATGAGTCATTGAAATTTCACTGTAGAGTTTGGCTGTTGAAGGTCACTGAAGGTCAAGTTCAAGGTCACCCAGTGAAACTTCATACATGACTTATTATATGCCTGCAATACAAACCTAAGCACTATCTATAATAGTTTTGGTGATAGAAGTCATTGAAATTTCACTATGTACAATCTGACTTCGAAGGTCGCCGAAGGTCAAATTCAAGCCCACCAAATAAAAGGTCACACATGATTTCCTATAAGTGTTCAATGCACATATGTTCTCAATCTAGAAACCTTTGAAAATTGTAACATTTTGCTTGACCTCAAGTTTGACCTTTCAAGGACATCCGAGGTCAATTTTAACGCAGCCAAAATACAGGTCATATATTACTTCCTATATGCTAGTAATACAAACTTAATCTCCATCTGCAACTTAACTTCCACCGGCAATTTGGCCCATTCTCCAAAAGACCCAAAGTTAAAGTACAGCGCCCCCCAATAGACCCACTTTCGTCCATTCAATCAAAATGGCACTCGCACTGTAAATAAAGTGCATCAAGGTGAGTAGATTGGCATATTTAGAAAAAAAGTTATCAGACAGTTTTTGAGAAATAATTTTTTGAAATTTCAAGTCATATTTTTTAACATTGTTAATATATTCCCTGACCTCAGGTTTGACCATTCAAAGTCATCTGTGGTCACATTTAATATTGCCAAATATAGGTCATATATGACTTCCTATATGTCGATAATACAAACTTAATCTCTATCTGCAACTATTTGGCCTCCACAGGCCATCTTGCATATTCATAAAGTACAGCGCCCCCAAAAGACGAATTTACGTCGATTGAATCAAAATGGCGCACTGTACATTGACGGTACCAAGATAGGTTGATTGCCTGATTTAGAAAAAAATTTCTCATGCAGTTTTTGAGAAATGTTTTTTTTTTTTTTTAATTTCTCAGTCCCATCTTTAACATTGGAGCCAAAATTTCAAGGGCCCATAAAACGGACAAAAATGATTCAATCAAAAATCCAAGAAAAATCTCTGGAGATATGGTCTAGTATGTTACTGCAAATTTACACAAAAATTCATCAGGCCAAAAAAAAGATAAACATGTGTTTGCCACCAACATGGCAATATCCCCCGCCGCCTCCATTTTATGTGTCCGTACAGACATACGGACGGAGCCATATGCTATATCCCTCGCTTCGCGCTATTCGGCCGGTAAGCTAATAAAATGGATTTGCAATTCAGATCAACCATGGTGTAGGATTTTATCCCTGATGATTGTTTCCCATACTGTTTCCACTACCACACTATATAAGTCCATGTCCTAGTCCAAGTTCCACCTTTAACAATGAACATGACAAATTGTGAGAACAGTTTATAAATTGAACTTGAGACATACAGTATGTACAGAACATAAAAAGAACAACTTAGGACAAGGCATAATTACCTGGAAAGTAGCGCTCCGGAACTTTGGTGACATAGAAAATAAAGGCAGCTGCTGCTATTAAATACATAACCAACACTCGTGGTAAAAACTCCTGAGGAGAAACAAAGAAACCTGTCAGAAACTAAAATCCATCATCTTGCTGTAGTATGCAATCATAGTCTAAAAATCAGACCTGGAAAATTAAGTTTTTAACTAGCTTAGTTCTGTTATCGTTCAGAAGAATTTCAGAGAGCTTCTAGTGAACTCTACATAAAACCTTTGCCGAGCAGGACCAAGACTGCTTTTGATTTCCCTAAAAGTGGATTAAGCCGAAGAATCAGAGTGCGAATACTGATCTCCCTCACCTGCACAATGAGGGCCCCAAAGCCCCCATTGAGCCACACCCAGTGGGTGGCAGGAATGACCCCATATCCAGCTACAGAGCAGAAGATGACGGTGCGCAGCAGATTCCACTCGCGTGTGAGGTAGTGAGGGTGAATCTGGGCAAAGAAGACCGTCAGGATCATGGCCAACACTGTTATCAGGTACACCTGCCTCCAGTACTGGTGAGAAAGACAAACGGCTCCAGTCAATGCACCGAACAATTTAATTTACACCATTATAAAAACATACGTAAAAACGGAAAAAATAGTTCAAGGTTGCGAGCAAAACTCTCCAAGCATCGTGAAAATAAATGAGAAAATAGGACCAAGGGTCCTGTAGCTTACCGGCAAGCAGTCCAACAGCAATGATACAAGTTATGAAAATTTCATATGAAGTTTGACATTTGAATCAATGAAAATCAATGTCAAAGTCACTAAATAAAAGTTCAAATACATTTATAAGACCTTCTGTAATACAATCTTAAGCTTTGAAGCAGTTTTGGTGATACAAGTCATCATTATATGTCAATATGTATTCAATATGTCAGTTGTGAACTTTATAGGTCACAGAATGTCAAGTTTGGTGAGCAAATGGATTTCATATTCGACTTTCTAAATATCTCTATTCAAACCTTGGCTACATCTGTGACCATTTTGGTGATTAAAGTCAGGGTAATTTCACTGCCGAGTTTGACCCTCAAAGGTTACTGACAGTCAAGTTGAATGTCACCAAATGAAAGTTCATATGTGATTTCCTCGATGTCAGTTACACAAACCTAGGCTCCATCTGTGATCATTTTAGTGATGCAAGTCACTGAATTTTCACTTCGCCACATTTAACCTTTGAAGGTCAATACGAAGGTCACCAAATGAAAATTCACAGATGACTTCCTATATGTCTCTAATACAAACCTAGACTCCATCTGTGACCGTTTTGGCAATAAAAGTCATTGTAATTGTATTATGTCAAGTTTGACCTTCAAATGTCATCAACAGTCAAGCTGAATGTCACCAAATGAAAGTTGATATGTGACTTCCTATGTCAGTAACACAAACCTAGACTCCATCTGTGACCGTTTTGGCAATAAAAGTCATTGTAATTGTATTATGTCAAGTTTGACCTTCAAATGTCATCAACAGTCAAGCTGAATGTCACCAAATGAAAGTTGATATGTGACTTCCTATGTCAGTAACACAAACCTAGACTCCATCTGTGACCTATTCAGTGACAGAGGTCATTGAATTTTGTCTATTCCTTCGAAGGTTAATATGAAGGTCACCAAATGAAAGTTCATACATGACTTGCTATACGTCTCCAATACAAACCTACAATCAATCTGTAACAATTTTGCTGACATAAGTCATTGAAATTTCACTGTATAGTTTGGCCATTGAAGGACAAGTTCAAAGTCACCCAATGAAACTTCATAGATGACCTCCTATATGGCCACAATAGCTCTATCTGTAATAGTTTTGGTGATAGAAGTCATTGAAATTCCACTATGTGAGGTTTGACCTTCGAAGGTCGCCCAAGGTCAATTTCAAGGCCATCAAATTAAAGTTCATACATGACTTCCTATAAGTGTTCAATGCACACGCTCCAAATCGTCAATATTTTCAAGCCTAGAAAACTTTGATAATTGTAACATTTTGCTTGACCTCAAGTTTGACCTTTCAAGGTCATCTGAGGTCAACTTTAACACAGCAAAAAAATAGGTCATAAATTACTTCCTATGTGTCAGTTATACAAACTAAATATCTACCTGCAACCATTAACCATCCACAGGCGATTTGGCGATTTTATATACCTTTCAGCATTCATGGTACTTTTAAAAACATGCAGATGTCCCATACCATATGCATTAATGCATCCCCATACCATCAGAGATGCTGGCTTTTGAACTGAACTCTGATAACAGGAGGGGTGGTCTTTCTCCTCTTTAGCCCAGGGGACACGACATCCATGATTTCCAAAAAAAATATCAAATTTGGACTCATCTGACCACAGGACACTTTGCTGCAGTCCATTTTAAATGAGCCTTGGCCCACAAAACATGGCGGTGCTTCTGGATCATGTTTAACAATGGCTTCCTTTTTGCATGATAGAGTTTTAGGTGGCATCTGTGGATGGCACAGCAGACTGTGTTAACAGACAGTGGTTTCTTGAAGTATTCCTGGGCCCATTTAGTAATGTCAATGACAGAATCATGCCAGTGAGTGATGCAGTGGTGTCTGAGGGCCCGAAGATCACGGGCATCCAGTAAGGGTCTTCGGCCTCGTCCTTTACGCACAGAGATTTTTCCAGTTTCTCTGAATCTTTTGATGATGTTATGCACTGTCTATGATGAGACGTTCAAAGCATTTGCAATTTAATGTATTCCACAATTTTTTTTACGCAAGCCTTCACAGGTTGGAGAGCCTCTAGTGGTGCTCCACAATTTGGTAAAAATGTGCGATTGCGATTACAGTGGACCATACTGCAGTTTGCGATTGCTATTATAATATAATAATTTTAAAAAAGGTATCTTGAGGCTACTTGCTTTGTTATCAAGGAAAATGCAAAGAATAATGATTGTTCTGCGCAGCAAATATCCCAGTGTTAATTCAACTCCAATAGAGTTTACTTGAGTCCATGATGGATGGGTTGGTCTTATATAAACTCTGTTGGAGAAAATCAACTCAAACATGCAAACATTAAGGCACAAAAGAAAAATACAAAACAAGTTTGTAGCACTGTTTTCAAATTAACATTTTCCAAAAAAAGAGGTTTTTCCTTTATTGAAAATAAAGATATATCTGCCAAGTGCAAATACAGTGGCACTACGGTAAACTTAGATGCCTTTCTGCAGGCATTTTTGTAAACCTATTAAGTACTTCTAAATGCAAAAACCTAAAACCTAAAAGTTTGTAGAGTACTGTTAAAAAAAGGCATTTCTGTGAAGTAGGAAAGCAGTAGCGCCATCGGGCTTTAGCGGCTTTCAGTCGTCTCTTTTTCTTTACTTCGCTGGGCTTCACTGGCCTGCATTCTTCATGCTTTTCTCTGCGCTGTCTAGTGTGGGCCGTTCAGTGGCAGTTGTGGTTAGCAACCGGAACCAGGGCGAGGGAGACAGGATCCGGAATTCGATGGATGCGCCAAACTAATAAAAATGCAGTGAAACTTTTTAATTCAAAGAATATAATTTTGTACGTCCATGTTTAAATGAATAAAATGTTTCAAAACCGGAGACAGAAATCGATGGTGCGCCAGAATTTAAAGTTTTATTTTAGAGAATACTTTTTTTTTTGGTGAATTTCTTGAATTCCCGATCTGCTCTCTAGACCGGAACCAGAATCCAAACAAAATTCAGAGTGAATGGAAACCAGGCTCTTCGCCCTAAAGTTTGAATGGAAAAAAACATGCATATTCTCGCAGACAGTATCGGCATGGTTGTAATGACTGATTCGGGGTAGGGGGGCAATTATAGCAACTCTGTGATTGGTTGAGCCCCTAATCGAAGAAATTTGATGTACAACTTGAGTAAGACATGACATCACCTTGTTATGAAAACATTCAGGCAAAATTTATATCCAGCCATTGGGAAAGGAATAAGAGGCCTGTCAGCCTAAAGGGCTACGCTGAGGATGACTGAAATGTCCACGTCTTAACTTAATTTCAGAAATTCTTGAAAACTATTGCAATATTAACACATATGACACATTAATGAAAGACTGAAAAAAAATCAGCATGAACATTGATTTTCAAAGTCCAAAATGCTGAAAATTTCTCAAAAACCGGGATGTAGAATTTTCTAATTTTCGCAGGGGATCAGCAAAACATCATAAGGAAGGCTCACAACAAAGAAGACAAAAAGTCATCCGACAATTTTTAAGATATGAATGAAAGACTAAAAAAAATGAGCGAAAACACTGATTTTCTAAGTTCAAAATGCCAAATTTTTCTAAAACCGGGTTGTGCAATTTTCGAATTTTCACAGTGAATATTCAGAATACCATAAAGAAGGCTTGCACCAAATTAGAACAAAAGTTCTCAGACAGTTTTTGAGATATTCAAATTTGAAGCGAAAAGTTGATGCTGGACAGACAGACGGGCGCCGGATGACTCGGCATTAGAGAAGCTCTGCTGACAGCTGACTATGGTCACAGCAGAGCAAAAATGTTATCAGACAGTTTTTGAGATATTATAGACAGACAGAAAAAATGACCATAAAGACTGATTTTCTAAGTCCAAAATGCTGAATTTCTCAACAACTGGGATGTAGAATTTTCCAATTTTCACAGTGAATATTCAAAATATTGCAGGGAAGGCTCACATGAAATTAGAAAAAAGTTATCAGATAGTTTTTGAGATATTCAAATTTGAAGTGAAAAGTTGACGCCGGACAGACAGATGGACCCCAGACGACTCAGCATTAGAAATGCTCCGCTGACTGTGACTACCTTCACAGCAGAGCTAAAAATCATCAGATTTGTACATCTACTACAGGAAAAGCAGTCATCTTCTCAGTTTTCATCCTTGAAGGTTTACAGTGTTGCAGGTTTATTAGGGTTCTGTCTACCAAGAGATTGAAGCCAATAGTCTTTTATCAAGTTTATTGTACTGGTAAAGCTCTGAACAAGTGGTGAACAATAAAAATGAAAACCAACTGCTGAAGTCTGTGGCTCTGTCTGGTACCAGCATGGCAAGAGGGCCTAAGGATGGAAGCCCGGAGATTTATCCTGAGACAAGGTGGGCTGTTCTTTGCAGCAAAGATTGAACTGACTGGATACAAAATGAAAAATGGCAGAGAAAACCAATAACTGATCAAAAGCGTGGGATTTGAGGTACATTCAAAAGATAACAATGGGAGTGGATTGGTTGAATAGCCAGGTACAGACAGAATGATGGGTCAGGGGGAGGAGAAGATTGTCTCCTTCAATCACAGTAAACAGATGGTCAACTTACATCAATGCAGTAAAAAGCGTAGAAGACTCCAGGGACATAACAGCCAAGAATACCAATAGAGATTCCAGCATAGTCCAGTGCCATCCAGCGGCGACAGGTCTTCTCTGAGCGGTGGCAGCAGAACAGGTGGTAACCAACTGAGCACAGCATGCAGACCTGAGCACAACAAAGATGTTTAGATAGACAAGTCCACATCCTCCACATCCGAACAGCCCAGAGTCTGGATATTTTTAAGTCCCATTTAAAGACCCACCTCTTTTCTCTTGCCTTCAATTAGTGTCTCCTTCAAGTGTCAGTGAATAGTGTCCCATCATGGTAATTCCAGTTATCTTTTAAATTCTATCTTTTTAATTTTACCTCTTTTTTTTTTCCTTCTGCCTTAGGTGTTTCCTGTGTGATTTTGTTTTCTTTCTTTTTGCACTTAAGCACTCTTTTGTGAAGCACTTTGGTGCGGCTCAGCCGTCTGTAAATGTGCTATAGAAATAAAAATTGATTGATTGATTGATTGATTGAAGTCTGTGCCTAACAAGCAACTGCACCTTAGGACCACTCCCACAATCAAGTGAATCTGGTTTGCCAATCATGATTCCATAAGCATAACATCAAAAACAGGGTACGTGCATAGGTCTTAAGACAATAATTCAGGCTATGAAATCACACAGGACACAGGTTACAGGAAATTCAGCATTTTCCTGGCCAGAGCAAATGCTTAAAATGGTACATGCTTTCCATGAAAAGGTAATGCAGCTGTTTCAAGCTGGAACATATCAGCATAACAAACTTATTTTTTTCCTATAAATCTCGTCCATAGTTTCTTAGACACTACTCCCGGAGAAATTATGTTATGCAAAACACACAGTGCTTGCTAAAGCAACAGACTCAGCTAAACAAGCACACCACATCATTAAGGATAACCCAGACTAACGTGAAATCACATCAACAATGTACCAGCGAGCAAGACCGCTTATTATTTCCAACATCACCTAGTTATCTTGGACTAACATTAAATCAGCTGTCCTCTGGGAGCAACAGAACACAAACATAATGGTAAGCAGAGCTCTACAGGGAATTCAGGCGCTCACCTGAAAGCAAAATAGCCCTATTGAGTAGATGACGTAGTCCTCTCTCGTTGCCCCAGCTGAAGGCAGCACTGATGTCATGTCATACAGGCCCAGTGAGAAGAAGAGGAGGAAGCCCAGCAGGTGACTCCAAATGTTAACCGTCTCGTTGGACAGGATGAACATACTAGAAGTGGACAGTGCAAAATGAGTTCCTCATTTACGACACAAGTAGTACACAAGAATTTACTACACAAAACATCAAACTTTCAGCACCAGAATCTTTCGCTTCCTGGCCAATTATTTCAATATTTTAACCTGCTCAGCTATACGGATTCTCACAGAATTGGATCACCTCTTTGAGTATAAGCACAAACTACAAATTCTTGTGCCAAAAAGCAGGCAAATGGGCCATGACAGAACTGCCAGGATGGAATATATCCTTAGCATTGGCCATCACCAGTTTAGGATTGACACTCAACAACTGGATGGTCAAGGTGGGCCCAATTATGCACCCACATGCGCTTTATAGGGAAAAATCCTGCTACTTGGATAAAATGGAACTGAGATCATTCCCACAGCAAAGTCACGTGGATGTTCTACACACCCACCTTTTGATGCAAAGCTTTGACGGTAGGTGAGCTCTGTATCCATCAGTGATGTAAGGGTTATTTTTCAAGAACACCGGAATTTGCTCATAGGTGTACAAGCGGATTCCTCTCGGAACAAGCACAGGCCAATATTGGTAGCTGCCCAACTCTATGTAATGAGCACTCTTCAGAAGTTTCTGAGGCATGATGAGAGCATCCGTCCCGTCTGGTATGGTACACGGATGGGCTGGAAGACACAATGATAAGGCACAGCACTCAAAATCCCCATCCTGTTCATATGGAATTGTAAAGATTTTCAAAAATTTGCGATGGTAACGAATAGACAAGCTCGTAATGAGTAAGCGAAGTTATCCGGCCACTGTTTCCCAGAACTCCAATCTCAAGCTATTAAACGCAAACGTCAGCTCGCCTCCCGCAAACAACGTCCACAGCAGGCGTGGCCCAAACCACGAATTTTCCAGCGAAATTAGGTAGCAATCGACTGAATGCAAGTTAGTCAACGTAACGTTAATGTAAAACACTGGTCATTGCCTGGTTGTCCACTATTAGCAAACTAGTAACAAATGCAATTATACATGGCAAGTGAATACACAATAGTGATATAATAACCGCTAGCTAGCGGCGTAAAATGAGTGGGTTACGTGAGAATATGACCAACTAGTCGGGTATACGTCCATAACCTCAGGGCGCGCAGACGTTATCTTCAAAGGCTTCGCACCGACATCAACTTAGCTAGCTAACTTTAGCCATCCTGACTTTCAATCATTTGTCACTGCGGAAAGACTTGGTCCGCCAGCTAACGTTCGCAAAGAAGATCCAAAAGTTACAAGTTAGCTGTATTTTCCTGTATCACTGGTTTTGAGAAAGAAAGAAAAAACTTACCATTCACTTATTCTGAACAGGCTGCATAAATATGCAGAAGCATTTGCACGCATACGACATGCTATCATTTAATAAGCATATGTGGCTGGCTAGCTAACTGAGTCTGACCGTACGTAAGGCTATACAGTGCTCTTCTTCTTCTTCTTCTTCTTCTTCTTCTTCTTCTTCTTCTTCTTTTCCTCTAAGCAGATATATTTCATAACTGCATATCGCCACCAACTGTACGGAATTGCATACTTTACTCTATTGAACTGCTTTTCTTTAAATAATAATAATAATAACAATAATAATATAAATAATGAATAAATAGATAAATTTTCAAAAAACCTAGTCACTAAATCCCATTATTTAACATCATCTCCTTCAAATATTCCACTACCACTTTCTGTGGGCTCTTACTTCTCTGCAGTATGATCAGCACCGAATCTTCCCTCAAAAATTTTCTGTATATCTTCCCTCTTAACATATATTACACCTAAAATCTATCTTGCTGCATCCACCACCGTCTTAATTCTCTCAGTTTTACTCTCTATCTCGCTAGTACAGTTTAGGACCATTGAAATAAAAGCCAAAAATCTTCTGCCCAACCTAATATCATCTCCTCATATTCCTTTTGTTTCGTTTCTACTGTCTGCACTTTGGCCTGCTTTTTCCCTACCATTTTCTTCTTGCTCAAGTCTCTCTTAGTTGCTTCTGTGTATAAAATTTTACCCTGTGCTCTTGTCCTATCCAACTCTCTTTCCATTTTCCTTTTATCACACTGCAATGAGCCCATCTCATGATTTCGCCAACAGTGAAAGCATGCTTTTGCCGTTCCACATTCATCCTCTATACATCCCTCTTGCCCACAACGTCTATACCTGTGCATCCATTTTCGACAGACAGCCGCCATGTATTGTACCGCCTGAAGAGAGTCTAATGCAGGGGTGGGCAATCACGGTCCTGGAGGGCCGGTGTGTATGCAAGTTTTTATTCCTATCAATTACCCTAACTAATTAAGTTTATTGATTGCATGCACAAATATAGATTTTCGCAATGATTCGATCAAGGGAAAATGTTTTATGAAGGGAGACAAGACTAGTCTTTGTTGTTTCATGATAATTTAAAGAAATGCGCATGAAACGTCAGATTTCCTAAATGGTTTGCCTAATTGAGACAATCAACTAATTAAAGACCAGACGTTGGTGTGAAAACCAGGGACAGATACGGCCCTCGCTGCCCACCTCTGGTCTAATGATAATGCTGGGAGGTGGTCAGACTCTCTGCTGCTCTCACCCCTACAGAAAGGTCATTCTACCACATGGAAGCCAAAATAGACAGGAGACATGACTGGGAAGTGCAGATGTGGAGAAGGGGAGGCACCAAGTGTCCAGAGGTACCAGAGCAGAGAGGTCTGGCAGGTGCGGAGGGTTTGATGAAGATCAGCCAAATGAGACTTACAGTAATCAAGCTGGGTTGAGTAGGACCAGGAGCTGGGTTCAGTGATTAGACTGAAAGTTCTGAGGTTCTGATATGTACCTTTGCTTGTTAGTCAGTTTGATAGCTTCTTTTGATGCTTGATGAATATCTCCTGAGGATACAGGTTCAGCTACCTAAATCTAAAGAATATACACTATCTTCATTTGATTTATGTCTGGGCCATGACATGAGCAGTCTATTGCATCTCCAGGGAACAGCAATTCACAGTTCATGGCCATGTACAGTTGAATTAATGTTGCATGTTCAGTGAGTGATTCAATTTTAATTTCATTAGTCGCAGCATGAGCCTGCTGTCACAAGCTCCTTTTGTCATTGAATTAATTTATTTTTAATTAAAAGGTAATTATCTCTTCACATTTAGACATTTGAAGACAGGCATTAATTGGTACACCATCTGGTACAGTTCATCCACAGACCATAGGTCTACTTCTGTAGTCGAAAGATTGAATATCAGTTTTATGATCACGTATTACAATCATGCATTGGGAATGTACTTTCACTTCTCCAAAGCGTAAGTCTGACAATTAATTAATCAATTATCTCACTACAAATTAATTGCATAGTTTGGATGCAGACTGTAAGAGCAAATTCATCCTGCAGGTGTCACTCTACAGCCATTTTGGCTGCCAGCAGCACCAGCTTAATGACACTAATGTGCTATTATTTTTCTCCATGGCAGCCCATCTTCACAAATGTGCTTTTTGACATTACATTCAATCTGTGCATGCAGTCTGAGACTGCAACAGATACGGTATTGTATTTTATTTGAAATGGTTTTCACATCACATGTGCTGCATAACTGATTTTAAACAGAGAGCATTTATTGAATAAACAAGTATAATTTGATTTGTGGCAGTAAGGTTGGTCTATAATCGCACAAAATGTTCTAACAATGTTGCTTTGAAAAGTGAAGTGTACAGCACTGCCATGTACGTCAGTTTCATGGGAAATAAATAAATAAAAATAAATAAATAATGTTGACTGTTTATGCAATAATTTATTGTTGTAATATGTTATTCTTGGGTTGGCTCAGGTTTTCCAAGATCTTCAAATAAAAAAAAACTCAATCTCAAGCTTTTCTCAGTCTTATGATTTCCCCACAAACAACTCTGCCACTACTTTTACCAGTGTTCGCTCACTTCACAAAACAATCTGCCTCAGAACTTTGCAGAATCCCCAGGTTACATTCCAGGGGGTAAATCTGAATTTCCCTCAATTTTATCACACTTTGGTTACACTGCAATATCATCCCTTCCAATCATTTCCAGTGAGAATGAGCTTATGGTTTCACATCCGCAGGTCATTGCCTGGACAGGCCGCACTGACACATTTGCATGTCAGATACAGAATCATAGCAGCAGGTGCTGAGAGACCAAAACATTTTGAACATGCTCAGCATATATGATCTAATCCCTTCATCAACCGCTGTGATCTTTCTGGACTGTATTATTCTCTGAAATAATGTGATTCTATGTTCTTAGAATAACTTTTTCTCAAAGATGACCAAAAAGTGGGAGATTTCTGCTGTCAATTGATTTTAAAAGACATTATTTCTGATATGTGGTTTGTATAATGACCTTGTTGGTGTAAGGCATACGATTTACCCTGAAAACTGATCTATTTCACCTTTGCCTCATGAAAGTACTTGTCAGAGATTATCTTTGCATGCAAATAAACGTGCTTCATATGTCCGTCTGGACATAATACACTGAGGATTAATCTCCCAGTGGGGGCTTAGACAATGGGAGGGGATGCTGGATTGAAATGGATGACAGAACCCCTGGCATGGCACCATTGGACAATTCATAGAGGACGTGACTCCTCATTAACACAATGAAACACAACGGCAGAAGAGATTACTAGTGATTCAAAAAAAAAGAAAAGAAAAGAAAAAACAGATCAACTGCCAAACTTCACAAGATAAAAAAGAATGTGCAATATTTACATATAAATGTATAATTGCATATTTCATTATGCCGGGGAATTTTAATAATCCCAATCTAACTGTCAATATCATGAATCATTGCACAGTACACATAGGATGTATATTTACAAAATTTTATGCTCATACAAAATTTACACACTTAAGTTTTTATGGATTTAATCACAAGGCAACTCTGTTGTCATAGCAAATTAGACACAAAGCTTTGCAGTAAATTAGAGACACATGATTGTAGAACCCAGTCAAGGGGAAAGTGCAATATGAGCCAAAGTAACTTATCCGAGTGCTCTAAAGACCAGAATGAAGCTTTTAGCCCTTTGGTTTTATACCAGTGGCTTGCATTGATGGGAATGTATTAGTCATGATTTCTCATCATTAGTAATTATATCTATCTTTAGTTGCTATAAAATCGGTCCAATCAACAAACACTGCAGGCAGGGAAGAAGGGAAAAGAGGCAGCCAAGCAGTATGTTTCAGTGTTTTGGTTCTGACAGGGTGTAAGAGGTCAATTACCCAAGTTTTTGTTACAAACCTGACCTCACTCTATTTATAATGTTAAAGACATGATAACAATTCTTACATGACCGGAGAAGTTTTATTGGGCAATTTCATTTTCTGAAGTTGAGTACGGCATCAGGGTGGCACGATGGCACAGTGGTTAGCATTGCTGCCTGAGTTTGAATCTGGCCTGGGGCCTTTCTTTGTGGAGTTTGCATGTTCTCTCTGTGTTCGCGTGGGTTCTCTCTGGGTACTCCAGTTTCCTCCCAAAGACATAATTGGAGACACTAAATTACCCACAGGTATGAGTGTGAGAGTGAATGGTATGTGTGAATGAATGGTGTGTGCGCCCTGCAATGGATTGACAAGCTGTTCAAGGTGTGCTGAAACTGCCTTTGCCTGTAGTGACCCTAGTGAGGAATAAGCAGGTATAGAAAATGGATGGAGTACAGCATCATATAGCTTAATGTATTATGACCAGGCGGAATGACATTGCACTCATTGCATGAGTGTTGAAAGAAATAAAAGTAAAATAACTTCATCTAAGATATTCAGAGTCATGAAATAGGATTGTTCATGTCATCAGTGGATGATGCTACGTTCATTTTGCCAGCCCAGGTGTTCTGTCACATCTTACCCTTCTCCTCCGTTCCCCACTGCCTTATTGTTGTCATCTGTGGCTAATCAGTATTTGCTTGGAGGGATAATTATATGATGATGTTGCCTGGACACTAACAGATTCAAAAATGTCAGTGGGGCCCACTTAGTTGGAGAGGTGGGTGATTGACAGCTCCCCTCTGACATCACAGCTCCTCTTCAGCTGGAACAGCTGGGTCCTGGTGAAAATACATCAGTGGGTGGGTCCCTGGGACAGGTCATTAACCCAGAGAAAAATAAATATCCCCGCTATTGCAACAGCCGCAATTCATTTAGCACAGATGAGGGAATTTCACCCTAGATTAAGTCCGATGGGCCAATACCGGTTAGAGGAGGCCTCAGTGTGAGTGCCTGATGAGAATAAGAGAAATTTATAGTCATCTTGGCAAAGGCCGATGTATTAATAAGGAGTCACGATTTGGCATAGAGAATGATACGCCGCCATGTTAACCATTTGATTGCAGGCCATTTAGATTTTTAGACTAAGTCTAAATAAGTGTTCAAAATTCTATTGTTTCAATTACCACAGCAATTGTTGCATCAGCACTACGACAATTTCCCCAATCTCACATCTGTGATCTCATACTGTAAAGAGTTAAATAAAGCAATGCTTAATGGGAACAACAGGCTTTAACAGGCTGGAGGGGGGATAAGCAAATTGTGTTCTTTGCTCTAGAACAATAATACAAAAGTTAAAATGTATATTACTTTTCTCATATGGTCATGAATTGCAAAAAAGCCATCTAATATCAGAAAAAATGATTGAAATAACACTTAAAACTTCAGTCTGCATTCTGCACAATTCTTTATCGGAAGTTAATGAGGGAGAAAATCATTGAACTCTCAGTACATGTCATACATTCCTGATAGGTGAATAAAGGAAATTTCTTCAAAAGTGGCCATTCCCCAGATAGGAATTGTACCGTCATTGCCATTACAACTCCAACTCCAACTCATTTCCAAAAAGTTGGGCCATTGTGTTAAACGTTCATCAAACAGAATGCAATGATTTTCAAATCAATTAAAATCCTATATATAATTGAAAATAAGACAAAGACAATGTACCTAATGCTGCAACTGATAAATTTTGCTATTTTTGAAAAAATAACTGCTCATTTTGAATTTGATGACAGCAACATGTTTTTAAAAACTTGGGATGGGAGAATAGAAGTCTGACTGTTGTGTGATTCCAAAAAAAGACAAGTGGCAGAACATCTCACTCCTAATTATATTATGTATCAACAGATCAGTAACATGATTGGGTATAAAAGGTTTTTCATGCGTAGATATGGTGAGGGCTTAACCACTCTATGTAAGACTGCATGGGGAAATACAACCCCAATTCTGAAATAGTTGGGACAAAATGTAAATTGTGAATAAAATTAAAATACAATGACTTTCAAATGACACTAGCCAGTATTTTATTCACTATCGAACAGAGATAACATAGCAAATGTTGAAACTGAGAAATTTTACAATTTTATCCACAAAATGAACTCAGCTATTCAAATTTGATAGCTGCTACAGGTCTCAAAAAAGTTGGGACAGGGGCCTGTTTACCATTGTGTAGCATCCCTTGTTTTAAACACAGAATGGAGGCGTCTGGGCATTAAGGAGAAAAGTTTCTTGAGTTTAGCCATTGGAATTTGATCCCACTCTTGTTTAATACAAGATTCCAGCTGCTGGAGAGTTTTGCATCTCCTTTGACGGACATTTCGCTTAATTATGCACAAAATGTTCTCAATCGGTGAAAGATCAGGACCGCAGGCAGGTCAGTTCAGCACACAGACTCTTCTACTACGAAGCCATTTTGTTGCAATAGCGCCAGTATGTGGTTTTGTATTGTCCTGCTGAAATACACAAGGCCTTCTCTGGAATAGATGTCGTTTGGAGGGGAGCATATGTTGCTCTAAAACCATTATATACCTTTCAGCATTCATGGTGCTTTTCAAAACATGCAAGTGTCCCACACCATATGCACTAAGGCATCCCCATGCCATCAAAGATACTGGCTATTGAACTGAACGCTGATAAGAAGAGGGGTGGTTTTTCTCTTCTTTAGCTTGGAGAACATGACACCCATGATTTCCAGCAAGAATGTCAAATTTGGACTCGTCTGACCGCAGGACACTTAGCCACTTTGCTACAGTCCATTTTAAATGAGCCTTGGCCCACAGAGCACGGAGGTGCTTCTGGATCATGCTCAACAATGGCTTCTTTTTTGCATGATAGAGTTTTAGGTGGCATCTGTGGATTGCATGGCAGACCATGTTTACAGACAGTGGTTTCTTGAAGTATTCCTGGGCCCATTTAGTAATGTCAATGACAGAATCATGCTGGTGAGTGATGCAGTGGCGTCTGAGTGCCCAAAGATCACAGGTGCCTGGAATACAGAGGGGCATTAACCAATCCAAACGGCATAACCAAATATTCGTAGCGCTCGTCATGCATATTATACGTCGTTTTCCACTCGTCTCCATCTCGTATCTGAACCAAAAAAATCTCAATTAACGAGAGAATAACAAGGCCCCAAACAATTGTGCCCTAAAGAAGCAGAGCTTCCCAGAAATAAAGATAATATATAGTCTGACAGACCCTGACTACAGATCTCTCAAGCCAAAGCGACTAACTTGAAAGCAGACACTCCAGCAAAGGAGGCTTATATAAACTCTGGGGAAGGACCGCCAAGGAATAATCAGCCAGGTGGGTGAAAAATCTGATGGGGAAAGAATACGATGACGTCAGGGACGAGACTAACAAAGAAAGCAAAAAGCACATACACAAACCGTGACATTTTCCAACCTAAAATTACAAGGAATTATGAGATTTTATCCTCTATGATAGGGAATATCATTAAAAGATTCCAAGAATCCAGAAAATGTCTGTACACATGGGAGAAAGCCAAAATCTAACTTTGAAGGGCTGTGATTTTTTGGTCCGCAGGCAGCAATCCATTAGAAACCTATGAGATTTTGTGGTGGAAATCATTGCATGGACTCAGGAACACTTCTGTAAACCATTGTCAGTTAACACAATTTGTTGCTGCATCCATAAATGCAAGTTAAAAGTCTGGCATGCCGAGATTAAACCATATAGAAACATGAACCAGAAACACTGCCGTATTCTCTGGGCCCAAGCTCATTTAAAATGTACTGAGGCAAAGTGGAAAACTGCCCTATAGTTTGACAAATAAAAATGTCAAATTATTTTTGGATGTCATGTTTGCCATATCCTGTGGGCTAAAGAAGAGAGGGGTCATCCAGCTCATTATCAGCAAACAGTTGAAAAGCCAGCATCCATGATAGTATCGGGGTGCATTAGTACACATTGCATGGGTAACTTGTGAATTCATGGAGACACCTTTAATGGTGAACAATATATACAGGTTTTGTAGCAACATTTTCTGCCATCCAGATCCCTTTTCAAAAGGAAGGCCTTGCTCATTTTAGCAACACATTGCCAAACACCATACTCTACACGTATTACAACAACTTGGCTCTGTTGTCTAAAAGAGACTGGGTGCCAAAGTGGTCGGCCTGCAGTCCAGACCTGTCTCTCACTGACAATGTTTGGCGCATTATGGTATAAAAATATGACAAAGGTGGCTGCAAAGTATTGGGCAGCTGAAAGCCTACTTACAGCAACAATGGGTAATATTTTCTCTCAAATGACAGCAGTTCCCAAACACTTACAGGGTATTGATTGAAGAAGACGTGATACAACACATGGTAAACATGCCCTTTTTTTGAAATGTGTTACTGGCATCAAATTCAAAATGAGCACATATGTCCAAAAAAACAATAAAATATCTCAGTTTCAATATCTGATATATTGTCTTTGCACTATTTTCAAATTAATATAAAGTTATCATCATTTCGAAATCAGTGCATTTTGTTTTTATTTACATTTTACACAGTATCCCAACTTCTTGGAAATGGGGTTGTAATTGCAGCTTCTTCCAACTCCCAGAACATACAGTACCAGTCAAAAGTTTCAACATGCTTTGGCCCGTTTTTTTCTCTGTTTTCAGCTAAATTCTGTGAGGTTGTTTTTAAACCTCTGTCATAGCCTCAAATGGCAAGAGCTAGGGTGAAAATAGCTTGAAGTTACCTGTAAAACTTATGAATGAGTCTGCACTTTCAGTGCTAGATGTCTGGCTGTAAGGTCATCCTATGATGCATTTTTCCCAGCTGAATCCAGCATTCAAAATGCCTCTAACTTGGACTGTACACCAAACTATAATCTTACTTCATATTAATGGCACAAATCTATAAGTTTTACTGACAGCAGTAATCATCTCATCAGGCTTGTGGGTAACAAAGGTTTGTGCAGTAACAGCTGGAACAGCCGGAGAGGGGCGCTTGTTGGACTAATGACTTGTGAAACAATCAGGCAGTGGCCGTTTGTATTTAGATCGGTAAATATGGTATGGTACAAGTGCCAGACCATATCTGCTTCTCCAGCTGGGGCCACAGATGGTCTGGAATCTAAGCAACCTGGGGTGTCTTGTTTCGATTTCACAATCCACCTCTGTTGTCTCCAAGTGACAACTTTACTCTTTCTTCACCGCCCTCACCTTTCCCACAGCTCATACTGCGTATACAGCACCTACATAGAGCTTCTAGGGTTTTACATCTAAAACAAAATTACAGAAAACAATTAATGAAACACTGTCTTGGACAGTGAGCATTTAGCAGTAACACAGTTAAGAGGACAGTGGTAAGTAAGTATGTTAAAAACCTTAACCCCTAAAAGATACATTTATGCTTTCTCTTAAGAAGGTTCAATATGAGAAAAAGTATTTTTTTCATATTGTAGGACATTATCATAAACAAAATCTGTTAATGCTGGTAACAGCACTTCACTGAAGCACCATCACACGTTTATGGTGAAAAATATTCTAATCCAGGATGTTTCCATTGCCACAGCATTACATCTAATGGTAAATATCTAGATCTTGCACATTATTTTGTACACATTTCCTAGTAATGCAGTGGGATATATTTGGGATCGTTGGAAACCTTGGGATCTCCACTAAGATTTAATTTAGGTCTGAAGTTCCACAGGTTTGAATACAGCAGCTGCAGTTGACTGACATATATATGGATTGGTAAGTTTTATGGAGTTAATAAGGCAGTACCAATCTCATTTTTAGAATGTAATTGAAAAATCATTCTACAATCAATCCACTCCATTTATTTTAAGAAATGTATGTTGTAAATTTTTCTCTCATCAGTTTTTATTCACAATAATTGTGGCTTTAAAAATTATTAATCATAAAAAGGGAGGATATCATTTTGTTTGTATTTTTGATTTTTGCACACACAGTCCACACTAAATTAGCAATGCCACACATGTTTAACCAAAGGGGTTGAAGGTAATTACACAGCAGCATTAAAAATTCAGCAAAACTAAGAGCACAACTTACTTTACATTATTTTATACACCAGTTCCTCAGCTCCAGCTTGACCAGATAGTTCTTATGAATTTTAGGAAAACTTTTTAATCCACAGTACAATCTGACATAAAGGCTCTGGTTCAATCATTTGGTATCACAGCTTGAATTTCTAAAATTTAACTCTGGGCTAAATGACTCTGTAGGAGACATTGGCTGCTGGATTACAGAAACCAGGATTGTAGTTGGCAGAATCAAGTAACTGTGTCTACTCAATACTGTGTCAAGAGGGAAATTGTTCTGGGATGTTATTATCAGATGAAATGAACTAAAACTCAATCCTAAATTTCTCGGAAAAATTACCCTCTTTGTCTCTTACATACATTTCTCTTCCAAATCTCGCATACTAAAATCCTCGCATTTGCCTGACACCCACACATGTCCTCTTCTTAGTACTAATAATTTTTCCTTGACCACACTGTTCAAGCATCTTGGCAGCCAGGAAGGCAAGATGGCCCACCAGCCCTGTGGCCAATCTGACAGCTTGGCGTGAGCAGGAGATAACACACCAGCTGATCCAGTCTCTATCCTCTCTCGCCTGCTTTTACGGAGACGGGGGCAGGCGTGAATCTCTCAAATCTGTCTGATCTCCATCCCCCATCGCTAGTACAAAAACATGCCTTGATGACATAAAGCAAATGAAATGTCCAACCTGGGGCTTGTGCATTTGTCAATGAATACTGCGGAACAATCCTAAACCCAGATTGAAAGCACAGTGCTCAATGAGAGCTCAGCCGTTGGGGGGAACTGGGCCGCAGGTGCCCCGCAACGCCTGGCTTGGGTATGGCAAGAGTAATAAGCACACCATTTTTTCTATTAAATTGCAAAACCTGTTTTTAGTTTCATGCACCATCAAGGTGTTTTTACAGTAAATCAATAAATATATGGTTCCCAGTCTCCATCCAGCGATGTGTGTGCCACTATTCCTCGCAGACTTGCCAAAAATGCTCGTCAATACATCGCATTTGCTTGTAAACATCTAAAATTCGAAAAAATGGGGAAAAAAAAACAGCCATGTTAGCCCCTGCCCATGCCAATCCTCAATGCCTGTGTGCATTATCAGATTGATTGGCCAACTGACTGTGGAGAAAAATGGATACAGACAGAAGGATGGAAGGACAGAGAGTTTTTCTCATTTTGTAGTCGGACAATCTGTTGAAAGTGAATGAGTTTGAATAATTTATGATTTTTTGCAGCTATTAAATAGATTTAACAAACAATTGGGCTCACTGAAAATGTGCAGAATGATAAAATTCAGCAATAATACAGTATGATTCAATCAGCATGCATAACGAGGGAGGCTCTTGGAGAGCACAGACCTCGGCAGCATTCCACTCTTTTGTGTTATGCAAATCTGCAAGGTCAACCTTCATATTTGTAAAATTAGCTTAGTTTAAAATTAGTTTTGGCCCATTGAACATTACTACCACCAAGTGGATATTAAAATGTATGGCATTTATTCCAATCTTACAATCCTGCAATGGTGAAAAATCCTTTGAAAAAATTTCTGGATCTGGACGGTGATCCAAGCCACCACCAAAATCTAGTGGGTTGTTCTTTGGGCCATGGCCCACACTTCAAAAAATTATCATTGAAATAGATTAAGAAATTTGAGAAATATTGTCTCATCTAACAACTAACAGACACAGGTGGAAACATTACCTCTGCCCTTTGTTGGCTGAGGGAGGAAAATATAACAGAGAAAGGTTGTTTCCATAAGCATGGTGGACTTTTCTGCATGTGCTATGTCTGATTAAATGCGCGCAGATTGATGGCCACATCTTTTTCTATTTTCCACCTGCCAAAAGAACAGGGTGGTATATATACAGTGTGTCTCTGTGTGTGCGCACGTGTAGGTGTACATATACAGTATATATATTATTTATTTATTTATTTTTTACCAGGGCTATGCACAACTGGGTCTAGCTATGAATATTGAGGGCGTAGTAATATTTCAGGGCGTGTTCTCCATGTAATTTTGATGACACCAGTGGGAGTGTCATTTAAATGAGGCTGTGCAAAGTGATTTTTGGTATCTTTCTGATACTGTATATAAAGGAGACCTCATGACTTTCCAGAGCCACATCTAAGCTGAAGCATAACCTATTTCTAATTTCACCTGAAGGCACCAACGAACAGAATCATTTAATTGTGCCATAAATTTGTATTACTAGAACGCAGGCCACATTTGGCATCAGTAATAGAGCATAACTGTTGGGCCTGCGTGCTATTTCTCATAGCCAGCTTTACCTTCCTGTAGGTTCATATAAAGATATGATGGATTAATACTCAGAAAATGTCAGTTGTGACATGTCAAACTTAAAAAATATGTTTACTTGATTTTATTTGTTCAACCCACTTGGAACGGCCATATTTGGACCAAATACTGTTTTCAGTAGCCTGCATTTGTGACCACTGACAGAATGCAGTTTACTTAATTGCCTAAAGGCAAAGACACATTTTTTTTCAGTGCTCTAAGCTTGAAATTTACCAGAACATTAAATGTGTTCGAATGTCACACTACAATGGCTAAATGTCCCATAAACTGATACAGCTTCTTGATGTACCATATATCACAAATTAATCTTATAAATGGTGACGTCCAACACGTGCTAGGTAATACACTGTATAACTACCAATATGTAGAGTTGCATTAGATATCCAATACATACTGGTGCAAAATGAAATAAAAAAATGAAGTTTGTTTCCAAAACAAAAAATATCCATATTACTAATTTTGAGTGAATCAGCTTTTTCTATGTTGGCGCTTATTGCATTTTATAGGAAACATAAAAAGAAAAACAAGATAGTTGATGAGATACAGCAAAATGTTTGAAGTTTTTGGCGATATTTTTGGGCCAGTGACCTTGAAAAAATAGGCCAGGGTCACCTTTAGGCATGTCATTTGTAGGGCTTTATGAGATGCATGTCCAAGTATTGACGGGCGCGCGCATACACGCACCCACGCACGCACGCACGCACGCACACACGCATGCACGGACGGAGCCCGATACCATAGCTCCCGCGGCATACCATAGCTCCTGCACCGCGAGCGGCGGGATCTAAATATTATGTATCATTAAATATTATATATATTTTATATATTTTGCATATTTTTTTAGTGCTTTGTTTCTAAGATTGTTTTGAATTTTTGATTCATCTTTTCTCCACAACGTTAAAATGTGACTGATCATTTTTCCATTGTGGACTTCAAATACTTTTGTAAGTGGCATTTTGGAGGCAGGACTGAATCAGAGAATATACACACACACACACACAAACCCACACACACACACACACACTGACAGTTTATTTGTTGAGTCAGTGATGAACATTTCATCATTAGTAATTTCAGATTGATGTATATGCTAGATGCATGTTTTTGATCAGATTTCCTTTTATGTGCACCTAATTACCTAATTACTGGCTATCATTCTGCATGACCATCAATGAGATATTCAATGTCCAAGAATGTAGCGAGGCAGTGCCCTGTCACTCAGTTCACATTTAACTCCACGGTTTTAGAATGACTATTCAGCTTTACATTTTCATTAAGATTCTGGTCACTCCTCGGAGTTGCAGTTTGTTCTTCTCATGGAGGCTTCCTCATGTTTGTTTATAATCATTCTACTGATGGGTAACAGAGTATTAATGACAGTCAGGCCACACCTCAGCTGGATATCAGGAGGTTAAGTGACTGGATGCGTATGGAATCTGTCCCAGCTAGTCCTTAATGACGGAGCTAATGAGGGAGAACGGCATAGTTGTTGAGCAGGGCAAGCTCTGTTCCTCAGCCTTTCCATCTCGCTTCTGATTTTGACTACATTAACATCATAATCGAGGCTGTGAGGACCTTTCTATGGTAGTTTATGTAACATTGTGCTGCCCCCTGCTGCACTGGACGCTTCATGACTCAAATTGCTGATGTGCTTACTTTTCACCTCAGCATTTACTATATTACACCATGTGCTATACTCACAACAATGTCAGGTTGGTATGGGCCTTTTTAGAAATAAATATTGTCAAAACTAGTGTTGGACTGAAAGCTGTTGTTGGATCTTACAAAGTTCAATGAATGCCATCTTTTCTATTTTGTGTATTCATTTTTTTTCCCATAATTTTTGAATCAATAAGTTGAAGTGTCTAAAGCGATGCATTTAATTCTAGTGACACACATTGCACTTCATATTTGAATCTCCCTGATATACATTAGTGAGCCAAAATATAACCACACACAGAAGGTGTAAATAATGTTGAATATCTTGAAGTTTAAAGACAGTGAACGGATATTGGGCGGTAAATGGACAGCCATTTTCCTAGGGAAGAGATGGCATAAGGATGCCCTGTAGGAGGAGGATAAGCCAGTGGATGGACTCTGTAAAAAGTTCAACTGCAAAACACTGGATCCAGGAATGCATGTAGATGTCAGTTTGGAGGAGTATGCAAAGGACTGCCAGCATATTAAGCTGGTGGTCATAATGTTTTGGCTAAGCGCTGAATACTGAGTGTGTATAAATATTTTACTGTTCATATTCTGAGCCAGATGTTCAGATATACAGCTTGGCTTATTCCCAGCTTCCAGATTTTATAAAGTCAGGCGTAAATCATTTCGAGTCAAGCAATAAACGGGTAATATAATGCATGTCCTCACCATAACCCACTAATGCACCACTTTCAGTTCTTGCCTAGCAGTTTCGTACTTATAATTAAGAAGATATACAAGCCTTTCCTTTTTTCAACGTATGGCTCGATCAGATCTGTTTAATACAAGCTTGCTTATGACAAAATGCGTCATAAATCCAAAAGACTATATTAAATGCACACCCTTGGCACATTCATGAGCTGGAATGAACTGCGTAGGTTTTGTCAGCACTCCTGTGTAGGAGCAGTAATGTGATTGCTTACTAACTTTTCACTAAGTTTTCACTCATCGACACTGGCTGGCATTTTATTCAACAGGAAAACATAGGTTTGATGCGTGCCCAAATTACATCGATATCTTAAGGTAACCAAAATAGATCTGATCAAACATTGCACCACTACTACTCAAAGCATGTGCCATCATTATGAAACTTTAAAAAAGTAATTACAAAACATGTGAAGCTGAAATCATTTGACTATGTGTTCTTTGTAGTGACATATACATATGTTATGTGACAGTTGGATTTTGCGCTTTATGGCATCCAGTCGATGGTGAAATGCAACACACTGTACACTCCCCCTGGATTGTCAGAGGGTTTATGAGCAGTGCAGTGTGGGTGTATATAAGCTGGTAAATACTTATTTTCACAGTGCAGGAAAAAGCTGCAGTCCCATGAGAAGAAAGTGTTTTTTAACTATCAGCTTGTAATACTGCATAAACGACAACCCCAATTCCAATGTAGTTGGGATGTTGTATAAAACGTGAATAAAAACAGAATACAATGATTTGCAAATCCTTTTTGACCTACTGTGTATTCAATTGAGTACACTACAAAGACAAGATATTTGAAGTTCAAACTGATAAAATTCATTGTTTTTTTGGAAATAGTCACTCATTTTTAATTTGATGCCTGCAACATGTTCCAAAAAAGCTGGGACCGGGGCAACAAAAGACTGGGAAACTTGCAGAATGCTCAAAAACAACTGTTTGGAATATTCCACTGGTGAGCAGGTTAATTGGAAACAGGTGAGTGTCATGATTATGTATAAAAGGAGCATCCCCGAAAGGCTCAGTTCACAAGCAAGGATGGGGTGAGGCTAACCACTTTGTGAACAACTGCATGAGCAAACAGTCCAACAGTTTAAGAATGTTTCTCAAAGTGCAGTTGCAAGTAATTAAGGGATTTAATCAACAACAGTCCGTAATATCATCAAAAGATTCAGAGAATCCGGAGAACCCAGATAGCAAGCACCTCCACTCCGGATCTGCCCCGACTCCAGCTGATCTGGCTCAGAGCCGGGGCACATCCGGAGCGGAGGCGCTTGCTATCTGGGAAATCTCCACATGTAAGCGGCAAGGCCGAAAACCAACATTGAATGCCCGTGAACGTTGGTCCCTTAGGTGGCACAGCATTAAAAACCAACATCATTCTGTAAAGGATATTACCATGGGGGCTCAGAAAAACTTCAGATAGCCATTGTCAGTTAACACAGTTCATCGCTACATCTACAAGTGCAAGTTAAAACTTTAACATGCAAAGTGAAAGCCATATATCAACAACACCCAGAAATACCACCAGCTTCTCTGGGTTCGAGCTCATCTGAGATGAACTGTTGCAAAGTGGAAAAGTGTGCTGTGGTCTGACGAGTCCACATTTCAAATTGTTTTTGGAAATCATGGACATTGTGTCAAAGAGGAAAAGGACCATCCAAATTGTTATCAGAGCAAAGTTCAAAAGCCAGCATCTGTGATGGTATGGGGATGTGTTAGTGCCCATGACATGGGTAACTTGCACATCTGTGAAGGCACCATTAAAAGGAACATACAGGTTTTGGAGAAACATATGCTGCCATCCAAGCAACATCTTTTACAGGGATGTCCCTGCTTATTTAAGCAAGACAATGCCAAGCCGTATTCTGGCCGTGTTACAACAGTGTGGCTTCATCGTAAAAGAGTGCAGGTAATAGATTGTCCCTCCTGTAATCCAGACCTGTCTCCCATTGAAAATGTGTGGCGCATTATGAAGCGCCAAATACGACAACGGAGACCCTGGACTGGTGAGCATCTGAAGTAGTACATCAAGCAAGAATGGGAAAGAATTCCACGTTCAAAGCTTCTACAATTAGTGTCCTCAGTTTCCAAATGCTTATTGAGTGTTGTTAAAAGGAATGGTGATGTAACACAGTGGTAAACAAGCCCCTGTCCCACCTTTTTTTGGAACATGTTGCAGGCATCAAATTCAAGATGAGTGAAAATTAAAAAAAAAAACAAAAAAAAAAACCAATAAAGTTTATCAGTTTGAACATTAAATATCTTGTCTTTGTAGTGTACTTTGAATATACGCAGGTCGAAAAAGATTTGCAATTCTTTTTATTCTGTTTTTATTCACGTTTTACACAATGTCCCAACTTCATTGGAAAATGAGATTTGTGCTACGTAACCATCCATCTATATTCTAATCTGCTCATTCTTGGTGTGAGTTGTGGGGTAGGGTATGGCAGGTGTGGGAGCCTATGCCAGTATAACATTTCACCAATCATAGGTATCACACATCATTCACTCATGTTCTCATATGGGAATACAGCAGACTCCAAGTAGCCTCACAAGCAGGCGTTTGAACTTTGAGATGAAACCAGAGTGCATCAATCTACGAAAACCAATGAAGAACTTACAAACTCACAAAGCCCAGGCCAAAATCAAAAGCTTTTCATTGAAACCATGAATGTGATCCTCAGAAAACTCTACCAAATTTATATCATGAATGTTTATTGCTCAAGAATCTCCGACAGACCCCATGCTACCAGTGTGCATATGTGTGACAGAGGCATCACTGGCAAATGAGGTTAGAGAGACAAAATTAATGATCTATGCTGAGGATTTTGCCATAGAGGGATCGATAATCCTTAAAAAAAAAAATGCAAAGTCAATGTTGCAAATGCGCGAATCCTTCTCTCCATACCCAGAATAGAGCAGGCTCTCTCGACTGTGGAATTGCCCCTTCACAGCTTGCTTGGCCATAAGGCAGGGAGGGTCTCAGTGATAATGGCAGCAGAAGGCCCCAGCACTCGCCAGCTGGCAACTGTTTCCAAAATATGCCACTATAAAGAGGCACGCACTTTTCTGATGATGCCATGTGATGAGTGGCGCGCTACAGGGCAAGGGGAAAGCAGGGGGAAGATAGTAGAGGAGTTCGTTCAAAAGGAACATCTTGCCTTTTCACCCCTTTCTGTGCATGTCAGAGAAGAAATACCATTAAGCCCCCCACTAGAGATTTCTGCATAATGGGGGCCAAGTTGAATGTAACTATTCATTAATACGCAACTAGATATGATTACCAGAAGACTGGCAAGGTTTATTTTACCTTCATCACATTATGGATGTAGCTTGCATTTGATTCTTGATTCTTTGCAAACATAAAATGCACTAAAAAAAATTAATTATCATTGATCACTTGCAGCAGAAAAGCCATCTCAATGGATTTGCAATTAGCGTTCATCGTAATTCATTGGACGGTGACACAATGCTGTTATTTTGGCTCTGCTGGCCAAGTCAATCATTGAATCTGAATCCAACTAAAGATTTGTTTTACTTGTCTGAAGAGGAGACTGCAGTAAAAATGTCCCTGAAACAAGCAGGAAGTGAAGAATGTTGCAGTACTGTCCTAGTGGAGCTTCTCAAGAGAACGTACTCAAATAAAAAATATGCTCTTATTTCTCAATGGTGCATCTAATATGTATGAAACGCCCCCAAATTAAACCTGACTGTCTTCAACTTCATTGTCATTGTAAACTATCAGGGTGAAGGTACAGCATTCAAGTAAAACTGGATAAATGAATACAAAACAAATCTACAAACTATTTAATAAAAGCAAAAATCTTACACTTAAAATTCATGTAATACGGTAATGCATTAACCTAACATTTACAAATTACAATACACTTCTTCTATTAACCATCAAAGGACAATTCACAGTCACCCACAGCCTCATCAGAATCTGCTTAAAAAGAAAAAAAAAAGTCTTTAATCACAAGCTTTAAGGTAATTCAAGGACACATTATATTAGTAAGAGGAAAAACTCTCCAGTGGTCATATTTCTCATGCACGTTTTTATGCGCTTTTAAAAAAAAAAAACAAAAATAAAAACAAACAAACAAACAAAAAAATGGAAGGGGGTTCATCTCTTTGGCATTCGGAGACAGCTCTAAAGCTGATAAACTGTGCAGTTTCTTGCACCAATGCGGGGATTTTCTGAGCTTTTTAGATTTTATGTGTGAGTGTGTGTGCCCACATGGTCATATCCACGTCCATGTGTGCATGCTTTTGCATGTGGGCATGTGTCTGCAAGTGCGAGCATGTGGCTTTGCCGCCTTTGTAAAATGAGCACTTTCCTGAACTTATCCATGGTTCACACATCTCAGCTGGTACCCCTATGCCTGTTAGGACAGTAGACCACATGGTTATTTTGGACACGGTCACGGTTCAGTAAAAGGTTCAGCTGTGGCTTGGCTTTGCTCAGCCCACATAGGTCACATGTTATGCTACATCAAGAAACTTCAAAAATAAATAAATAAATATCTTTCCTAAGAGTTTTCATAAACATAAACACTTCAAACAGACCACCATCTGCTTTCACACAAGAAAGTACATCTTATACTACACCTGTCACACTTGAGTAATTATCCTGGAAAATGTTGTCAACTACACAAAGACCAATCCCATCATTGCAATGTGGGCTTAAGGGTGGTACATGAATACATGTAAAGTCAGTGCATTCCTCATTATACATGCACACTGAGCAGACAAAATTCCGTTATATTGCAGAAAGATTAAAACAACAAAGGCTCTGAAGTATATTAATGTACATTGCATTTCATGCAAAAAAAAAAGAAAAAAAAACTTATTTGCTGAAATGTACCTATCGAGGAAAAGAATCTTTCACAAGCATTCCAGAATGCAAATGAGTTCCTAGTCAAAAACATCCATCCTTGTCCTTTCTCAAGACAAGGCAGGTCACCCATCATTGAACTGGAGGGGAAAATCAACAAACAAACAAAAAAAAATGGAGCTGGAGCGACACTTGCAGAAACTGGAAAAAACAAGACAAGACTGAGGACACTCATTATTTCCAATGGTGGCTAAAAGTTTTTCCATTCCAATTTGAAGGCCTTATTGTTTGTCAGACCAGGGACCCAATGAGGGCCATTGTGTTTTGATTTTATTCACAATTTACACTTTGTCCCAACTATTTCAGAATTGGGGTTGTACATAGGGATGGGTTGAAATTTCATGCCTTTTAATCCACATTATTTTTTTCACCATTTTTGAGCCCTCATAATTTCATAAGTACTGGAGATAGCCAAATGAAATTTTTGGAGATAAAAAATACATTTGAGTTCTGCAAAGAACTTTTTTATGTAAACTTTTTTTAAATTATAGCATATGAACATCCTCATTTTTACCATCATTTTCATGCAAGGCTCATCTTGGAGCCACAATTCCTTCTGTGGCAAAATAATGTTTTTAACATGAAGCACTTAGATTCATCTGTATACTTAGCAGTGAGTGATGTTACTTCATCACCATACCCTCAGATGCAAATTAGAGGTAATGACATCATCATTACATATTAATGAATAACATGGAATCAAATTCTGTCAAAGAAGATCCAATTCTTCACACCACTATTTATTCTGTGCAAGAACTAAATAAGTTTGTTGACTGTTTATGTACAATGTGATAACAATCTAACATGCAAGCAATTGGTCAACACAAATTTTCCCATCTATACTGTCAATGTAACAGGTTAATTGGCAATATAAATACTCTTTAATCTGTTTGTGTTAACTGCTGCATGTAACCCACAACTCTGATACTTCAAGCCTCTGGATATCCGCTGATGATATATCCAACTGACCTGAAAACTGTCGCCCCAAGGCCATGCTTTAGCATTACACTTCCAAGTGATTTTCACTCTCTAGAATTTACGACGCACATAATGATCATTCATTTACAAGCAACCCAAACAACTTGTATAAATCCATTTTACTTTGTCTTTACTTTGTCAGGAAAAGACATCATGTAGATGCCAATACGCTTCATACAATCTTTCGGCCACTTTACTGCGCATTGGTTGTCATTGTGGAGATGGGCACCAGGTCTAGACTACACTCAGATGGAATAAAATAAATCAGCCATGACAGAACACTGTTTCCTCCCATGAGCGACATGAATGTAAGAGGTATAGTTAATGTGCATGGTTTACATGCCCGCAGATTATCTCCAAACCAGCTGGACCACAACCAAAGAGGTTTGATCTCATAATCCCTTCCATGTCATGGTAACAGAAACTAAATGTACTAGACTGACCCCTGGATCGACCACGTGGTATAGCAGGTTTGGTATTTTGGCTATTTTTGATACCTTTTGATATATTTAAATGCTTCTATGAGTTGAATTCCAAAATTACACTTATCCTCTGTTTCTTTTTTGTGGACTTCTATCTCTCCCCTGCCCTGTGATGTAGGGAGCCTGAGGATGGCCTTAACCTTGATCCTTTTGCACATGCCTGGTCACATCATGGAGCTGCAGACCCCACCCCCCCGAACCGCCAAAGCCATCTTCACCTTTTATTTTTATTAGTATGTCTACTATTTGACTCATCGTCACTGGTATACTCACATTCATCTGCATATTTTGTAACTAATGGACTGTAATAGCCCTGCATAACTATAGCTTGGTTCCCACTGTCGTGTGCTCCAACACGATTGCCACGACTGACCTCAAGATCTGATAAGATTTGATAGGATCACCACGATTACTCCACGATTAAGACAACGACTTCAATTGTACCGTGAATCTTGATAGTGGGAACTCAGCATTAGAGCTGTAAACAATTACTTACCCAGCCAGTGGAGCAGTGAAGGACGGGTTCCCTCAGTATAGCTGGGTACCTTGATTGATCTCCTCCCATTGGGAAGTTTTTTTTTTTTTGATGTTGGCTGGGCATCTGCCTCACCGTGAAGCGTCGTTGTGACAGTTTTTCTGTAAAAGCGCTATAAAAATAAAAATGAATTGATTCATCTCAGAATGATGGAAAAGGAAGAGCTAAGGAAAATACAACAGAAATGCAAGGCTTCTCCTCTATGCTTGTTTAGTCCCTTTACCCATGTGCATTAATAGTCAAACATATTGCAAATATTTTAATGTTTTAAATTACACTGATATTGGGGGATCATATACTTGTCTGCAGGGATTTCCCCGAAGGTTTTATTGAAAAGCCGATTAATTTCAGGGTAGGCATATGTCTCATCGACAGGTTTACATCCTCATTAATCAAGCAGAAAAAATCTCTAATGCATATTTTATCTACATCAACACTAAAGAACACATCAACACTTTAATCAGATTGGGGATGCATTGAGGAGGAATTATCTATAAAGTGGGCTGTTGCAACATCGAATAAGCTCATTCAGGATGAATCAAACCTTTTACAATAGATAACAAACACAGTCTTCTCAAACCGCTGCTGCTGCTGTGTTTCGTTAGGACTTCCACAGGTATTAGCTATTAGCCATCAAACAGATTCATATAGGAATGCATGAAGCAAAGACAAGTTGCTTTTGGCAGCTGGGATTGGATATGTGGCTGGATTGATTTGCATTACCGGAACTGTCACCTTTTTGGATGAGACTCTGTGGCTGACAGCTGATACCTGAATGTGTCCTAAAATGAACTTAATACATATGGAATATTGGTACCTTACAAATACAAATGAAATGTATCATTGCTGTCTATTAAACTGCCCCCTGCAAAGCAAGAGAAGATTTCAATACTATATGTCTAAATGACAAAAAAAAAAAATAATTACAATAAAAGTCATTACTGTCAGTACCATAATTTGTATAGTGCTTGCTTCTCAAGATAATTAAGTCTTTCAGTCACTAACGTAGTTTAAGGATAAAATAATGCCTCAGCATTGTTTAATTTTTAAGGGGATTAAGTACACAGCTACCATACATTTAAATCTCTAATTATATGTATGAGCATAAAATTTCAATACGCAAGGAATCGTATGATAATATGGCTCAGTAACACATTTCTGTTACAAAGACATTGAACTGAATCAGAGGAAAATTTATTAGGGCAACAAACTACTAACCATAAAAGATGGTTTAAAGCCTTTTATTACCTGACGTTCTGTGAAATAATGACAGTACATCCAAATACTTCACTATTTTCAATGTAAGTCTGAATTAATTGTATTTGATGTTACAACTACCATAAATGAGAGAATAAATAAACATAAATGAATAAATAAACGAATAAGTAACAAAAATTGGTGGCCCAGACGTGCACAATGAGTGAAGATTTACCACAGAAGAAAAGATGAGAAAATGAGTTGTGTCATATAGTTCAGAGGTGGTATGCCTGCATAATGTGGTGGACTGTCTCATCAATGTCTTCATCCAGGATAAAATTACAACAAATTTGTATCTCTGTGTACGGGTTGTGCCTCGGACACCGCTCAGGTGCACGGAGGACAGGAAGCTGAGGACTGGAGTCAGGTGCAAGGATGGACTTGGTTGTATTTATTATGCCTCCTGCGCAGCAGAAGGCAGGAACGAAGCAATACCAAACAAACAGGAATCCTTAGAAACACTATTGGTAATACAGACTCTGGGCGTTAGCTGTAGTAACAATATATTATAAACAGAAAACAAAACAGGAATGGAGGTTCCTGGGTTAAGTACTGAAATAAGCAATAACATCTCTAAGTTTTAAGAGTTAGATATACAGTATATACACGCGATACGTGGGGAAATGTGTCCTTACAAGACTATGAACACAGCAACGGTATGGGGCTTACAGGACGTCACAAACACCGACTTCGAGACTCTGTCTTATATAGCACACTACTACCACACAGTGGAAATGACAAACAAACGCAGGCAATGATTGCAGAGTGAAGAATGCAGTCCAGCTCTCAATAGACCGGTGAGCCGGAAGGCTAGAGGTGTGGCCTTACACTATGGGGGGATACTAACAGAAACAATTGAGCATGGGAGGAGTAGCTACCTTTGGGAACAGTGTTTAAACACGGCCATGGCAGTGTTTAAAGCAGTATTACATACTGCTATAAGAGCAGGATATCATATGCGGTTATGGGAGCACCAAATTATATACTGCTATGGGAGATGCTAACCTGCTTGGCTCAGTGCTGGAGTGTTAGTGGTTTAAATCACAGAGAAGCCAATATAAGATCAATGCAGAAGCCGGGAATTTGAGCGAGAATCTTAACCCAACCTTTCTAAGGGACAGATCAGCACCTGAACCTTAGACTGATAATCAGAACAGATAAAACCTTCACTGTGATAAAACATTTAGAAACACCAGATAATTCCCATTTTGATTTGAAAATAGATTTTTTTCTCAGCAGTATGCTATTTTCTCAAACTACTGGTGTCAAACTTCCAGTATATTAATATTCATTCTTATTTTATAAGTCATCTTTCCTCCAAAAGTACCGTTGTCACCTGTATATGATAATTCAATACATTGTTGTCACCTCAGAATATTTTTAAAAATCCACGGCAGATACAACAATAAAGTTAGCCACAGTGATATTTCCTGTGATTTTTAAATGATGCAGATCATAAAAGATTAAAGGGGACATATTTTGCTATATTTCCATCCTTATATTTTGATCTTGGACTCCCCTAGAGTACTCCTGATTATTCAAAGTCCAAAACAGGGTCCTTATTTAGCTCATACTGCCATCCTCAAAAAACCCCATTTGTAGTCCATTGTAGTCTCTGCCTAAAACGCCTCATTGGTGTGGCCCCTCTGCTATGGCCCCCATTCCCAGTGTGCCCACTTTCTTCTAACTAGCCAGCTCTGTGGAGGGTAGATCTAGGCGGGACGAGGCAGCAGAACGCAGTTTTCCGGGTCCGCCTCCCCAGAGTGAAACTGAGACGCGCCTGCCATCTGAAAAGGAATCGATGGGCATATTCCGCAATCAAACGCAGTACATGTGTATAGATCTAACGCAATGGCAAAAGTAGAGGATGCAGTGCAAAAGTCTGGCAGCTCAAGCTCAAATTTGCTGTCTTCCTACGGCTTCTATGGTGTGTACACCGGTGTTTCTACTCTATAGCTAGGATTGAGGGAAAGCTAGAATCTACCCCATATAGACACATTTGTGGAAAGGGTTGACATACCCAAGTGTAGAACGGAGACTGTAGAAATCCGGTGGGTCTCAGTTTAGAGGGAAACATGTACAGTGAGGAGCAGCAAAAAGTGGACCAACAACTTATGGACTGCTTCGGTGTGCATTCACTGCAAAAATGATAAGATAAAAATACTAGGTAAGATGAATTTACTTATTTTAAGACTTAAATCACTTATTTCGTTGACCATTTTTCTTAGTAAGAGGAAACAAATGTCTTGCTTTGAGGCAATTTTTAGTAGCTTGTCCATGGGGTAAGTAAATTTCACTTGTCAAGTCAAATAGTAACTTGTTTTAAGAAAAAAAAACTTAAAACAAGTTACTATTTGACTTGACAAGTGAAATTTACTTACCCCATGGACAAGCTACTAAAAATTTCCTCAAAGCAAGACATTTGTTTCCTCTTACTAAGAAAAAAGGTCAACGAAATAAGTGATTTAAGTCTTAAAATAAGTAAATTCATCTTACCTAGTTTTTTTATCTTATCATTTTTTGCAGTATAAGGACCTGCTGGTTTGTGTGCATAGCTGTGGTGTGTCATTAGTGTGGAGGAACGAACAGCTTCTACGCTGGTGTATGATGAAGGTGCGAAAGCTCCAGGCGAAATGACCTTTTTGGAAATTGCCCGTGTTAATGGTCTACTTATTGCGTCGGAAGGAGCAGCGTTTGCTCGCAGAAAATGGGCAGGATAAGCCGCTTTCACGCCGGACACGAAACTAATTTTTTGTGCGACAGATTACATTCAAAGACAATGCATTGTCTTTGCATTTCCTTTGAATGTAATCTGTCACGCGAAAAATTTTTTTCGTGTCCGGTGTGAAAGCGACTTGACATGCCCATAACGTGTATTTGTGTCTTTGCATAGACTGTATGTATGCTGAATGTAGCTAATCTGTCGCGTGATAAATTCGTATCACGTCCGGTGTGAAATAGGCTTGACATGCCTATAACGCGTGTATTCACGTCTTTGCATTAATTTTGACTGTAATTTGTCACGCGAAAAATTAGTTTCGAGTCTGGTGTAAAAGCTGCTTAACACTATCATAACACGTGTATTCAAGTCTTTGCATTGACTTTGAATGTAATCTGTCCCGCGAAAAATTTGTTTCGTGTGCGGTGTGAAAGCAGCTTGACGTGCCCATAACGTGTATTTGCGTCTTTGCATTGACTTTGAATGTAGCTAATCTGTCGCACAAAAAATTTGTTTCGCGTCCGGGGTGAAAGTGGCTTGAAATGTCCATAACGCGTGTATTCGCGTCTTTGCATTGATTTTGAATGTAATTTGTCGCGCGAAAAATTAGTTTTGAGTCCGGTGTAAAAGCTGCTTTACACGCCCCATAATGCGTGTATTCAAGTCTTTGCATTGACTTTGAATGTAATCTGCCCTGCAAAAAATTCATTTTGTGTCCAATATCAAAGCAGCTTTATGGAAAGTATGCGACAGCTTGAGAGCTTGGTTATGGTATGAACATAATACAAGTTCAACAGACTGTAAGTTCCGTTAGCATGGACAAGTTGCGTACGTGGAGCTAGTGAATTGATCACTTCTACAGGAAAGAATTTCCTATTTAATCTCCGCCTTTTTTGGCTTTTTATTAGCCACAACAGTTTCTAAAGAGGGATGAAATTATGTCTCTGTAGTGCAGAGAAATTGTTTGTTATACCAGACCCGTTAGAGCTTCTGAGTTTCGTGATTGCTTTCACGGTAGAATCAGAGAGCTAGCCCATAGGTATCCGGATCTGCATGATCCCAGTCATGGATAAGTGAAGCGATCACAAGCAGCCGTAAACAAACCCAAACAGGTATCCCAAGCTCTGCAAAACCTACGTCTGGTCTAACTGCAGCCTTTTCAGCCCAACTTTGCGGACACATACAGCACCTCTCCGGTTAGCTTCAGCTGTAGTGGCTAGTATCGGGCAACGCTATGATGAAACTGCCACATTGATGCTTACTGAAGTAACAAGCATACCGATCAGAATTACTGCATATAAGTTAACCAGTATCTTATTTTGGCACGCAAACTAACATGCAGTACCTGGTAACCGCGTGGTCATAACCCCAGAGCCAAACCCTTGCAATACAGGTTTTACAGACAGCAAGTTCCGTTACCGTGGACAGTTGTACCAAGCATCCAAATTACAAACAAGTATTAAAAGTTAGCTTCAAATGAGGTTTATGTTTACACACCTTCTGGAGAGTTTCCCCTGATATCACTTTTGCATAAGTAGGACACAATAGTAACTCGACAACGTTAGGTGCCGTGCAACGGCCACAATCAACTGGCTATCACGTCAGGTTAGCTTATGCAGTCAAAGCAACTTACAGCTTCTGTATCTGTGAGTCACGGACAATTGCGACCAATACAGGCTTTATCTTCAGATATTTTAGAAAGCCTGCGTTTGAGGCCAGATGTTAGTGCTAATTATCGCTAGTGGTCCTGCTAGTGACCCAAAACACGTCAGCTTCACTTACACTATTTACTATTATATCGTTACTTACAGCTTGCGGCTCCGAGCGCTTGATTGATGCAACTGCTTCAGGTTTGAGAAGCAGCTGAAACGCCTATCCTGTGTCGAATTATCCTTTATTGACAAAGCTGTCTTTGGTGAAATGCTGAGCACAAACAGCTAACATTCCCTTTGGCCGTGGCGTGATTTTCTTCGCGTCCAAAATTAAACGGACAAACAGCTTTGGGAGAAATACTGACAAAACTGCACCTCAAATGATCTGCGGTTCTTCTTTTGTATTTCCAAAAGTGTAGACGCTACTAAGGCATAGTATGATGTGCTGTTGTTAGTGACTGCTAGAATAGTTTCCAGTATGGGCAGGTCCAGGGCCGTGATTGGGTCTGGCTTGGTCTCTACTAATTGGACGGCACAACCTAACGTCAGGTTTTGCCCAGATCTCGTGAAGATCTCAGGTGGAGCTGTTCAGAGAGGAAATCGCGTTCACGAAATCACATTCTTGGATAACAGCAGAACCTCCATCTTATGTTTAGAAACTTTTCAGAGGTTGAGTATGGACAACCAACATTGTAACATTACTAATATGTATTAAAAGAAGGATCAGCATAATAGGTCCCCTTTAATATCTTTTGTTTTTTTTTTCTTAAATGTTGAGAATTTTATTATTCTCCACATGCCATGATACAAAGTTCATCAGTGGTTGTCATGTATTTTTTTCATGACAAGACAACCATCATGAAGGGACAAGCTCTGATTTTTGTAAAATAGTACAGGACTAAGATGAGCAGTTAAGGAAGATAGAACATATGCACAGAGCAGATCCAATGGATTGGCCAACTCTGGTGTCTGATTTGAATTAAAGCAACCCGGTCACAGGCATCTAAATACACACACATGCATGCACATACATGCAAATTCTCACACATACACATTCTCTGTTTCTCTCTCACATATACACATGCACACCCACACAAACACATTCACAAACACACACATTCACACAAGCACACAGTCCTGTTACTTCAGATTTTAAGTTAATTCAATGTTACATATACTTACAGTATGTGAGGGGACAAGTCCAAATTTTATGAACAACAATAGTAATCTTCCTAACTTATTTTATAAAATATGAAATTGTGTCCCAATCTCCCATCGGCACAACTAAATCTGTGTTTGGCAATGGGTTATGAGCCAATTGCAGCAATCTGGTATGGGCAGTTTAGCACAAAAATACACCAACAGTGAAAAGCAACACTATCTTACATAACTGTACATTACACCCAAGCCCACAGGATTTCACAGATAAGCAGAAGTCCAGCACAGATTGGCCGAAATGGCTCAAAAACAATAAATCAAATAAGGACATTGCCTAAGAGCTGGAAAAAAAAGTTGAATATGAGATTTGGCAAGGCTGAAGTTTCGTATTTCAAATTATCATCATTTTGAGTAGATAAAATGTATTATACCTTCCAAATAATGCAACTTTTTATAGAACTGCAAGTGTACATTTTAACAACATCGAATCATTCTGCTCTTCAGAATTTTCATTACAAGTTGTTAAAAAAATCTTGACTCAGACTCAAGTGAACATTTTGCAGGTTGTGCTGTAGAACAAGAAGGTAGATGGGGTGGAAAAAAATATCAGAAGCCCCTTTGATAATGGCTTTAGCTTTGAAGACTCAAAACTGCAATCGTGAAATCACCTCCACAGAGAAATGCAATTAATTAAAAAGCTAATTAGCAGGACGTGCCTATTTAAAAGAAATCTACCCGGAGGCACTTTGGTATGAAGTTTCCAAAAAATGATGGGCATACAAATAAGGTTCAGATAGGACTAATTACTTGGTGCCAATATTGGCTCCAAAAATGGCAAATCTAATTTGGTGGCGAGGAGCAGTGTGTCACAGATGATGACTACACGTGCCAATTAGCAAAAACAGCAACAAGTGAAAATGAACTGTGGCTGTAATCAAAGCACTGCAGCAGAGACAGATAGATTTCTATCCGATATATTTTCAAATAACCACAGTACTAAAGCTGTAAACTCAAGCATAGAATATTCAGATCCCCCACAACGAGATGGCTGATATCTGGCCTGGATACAAAACACTGTGTAGGGTCAGACAGATGGACAGGACGACGAATGGAAAGATTTAGCCATATATTAAATTTAGTTGAGAAACATTGAACGGTTTAGGAGTTCTGGCCCAGGAGGACGAATGGAAGTTTGAAAAGGTACATCGACACAATATGATTTATCCATCGATCATATTTCATTGGAAAATATTGGTGTCAGAAACGAAACATGCTGAATTGATGGACAGACGGATGGACAAACAGAAGGACAGTCCACTTTGTGGCGGGGTATAATAACCACAAAATCGAAACAATCCATATCTAACCTAGTCTCAACGAAGATACCACACAGTCAGCCACACAAACCTGGTAAATACGGCATTGTTTCAGATATTTTGACCATTCCCCGTATATATCAATTGAAACAAATACTGATTGGGAACACTTAATTTACATCAATCTCAGAAAAGGACTCAGGGTGTCCTTCTAGCTTGAAGGAAGTAATGTAATAGATTAACGTACATTATCCTGGAAGTACCACTAATCACATGTACTATGATGCATTAATTGAAAAATCTTTGAAACCTTTGAAAAATTGAGCATGAAAATGTAAACTGCAAAGCAAGGACAATGAAGCCCACATATCTCTTGAATACTGTATGATAAGCTTGCAATATAATTTTATTCACAAGTAAAAATGAAGAATCTCTTGACCCACATAGTGTATTCAATGAATAAAAATGGACTGATCTTCAACAGTGAATGTTAAAAAGAGAGGTACAAAATGTGTCCTGATCTGTGGTGCAAACTCGGATCTAGGTACCAAACTTTTGTCATTCAGCCGCCATTTTGCCTCGGAACGTCATCAAAATAGGCAGTTATATCACACTTATTACAGACACTCACCGGAAACAGTCTTGTTGGAAATCAATGACAGACATGTAATATGCAATGCACAACATGTGGAAAGTTTTAAAAAGACAAGTCTTCCCTTGACCGGCACCAAATTGCACGAAGACACTTCGTCATTTGGACATCGAACAATCTATTTAAAAGAGTCAAAAATCTATTCAAAAACCTACTGCTGTCAGACAACAGATCATGCTGATGCAACAGTGAAAAAATGAAGACGTTGACTATTATTGTGACCCAGTGTCTACAGGGGAAGGTCCTTCATTTACAAACTGAAAATGAAACTCTTCTGTTCCCTTCTGTTTATCCTCAGAGGGCAGGAGCCCAGTGTCATGTTTTATTGGTTTTAATGGGCAAAGGCTGCATAATTAATTTGTATATTTCAGCATAACAGATGTTTGATTTTGGCAGAAGACGTAATTGTAAAACCCATGGCTGAGAGGCAGATTGTTCTTAGGACTATTTATGAACACCATTGGGCCTCCTGGCTGCCGTCAGGGGAATGTAGCCCCTTTCCATACTGATATTATCACCTGCTCCCTCTCGGTTGCTCTTTGTCTGTTTCTGCTCAGGAAAAGCCTTTACTCTGCATCCCATCCTACTGGGGATGACCATACAGACCAAAAACAACAACAACAATAACAACAACAACAGAGAATGGAGACAAACAAAGCACTTTCTACCATAATTGCAATCAACACACTACCCTCAATGATTCCACAGACAGGTGTGACTATAGTCAATGGAACTGTTCTCAAATACAGATTAAACTATGGAATGGCTGAGCAACAATTTACATATTGAACAGGACATTACACAAAAGCATAATCTATCATATGTCTCATATCACACACGATACAGTGTCCTCCATACTGTTTGGGACAGACAAAAAAGTCTTTTTTTTGGCTCTCTATGCTATACAATACATTCATAAGATTGGAAATCTGACAATTCACATGCGGATCTCAGGTTTATTAGAAATTCCCCCAAGATTAAATCATTTTTACAAATATCCTCCATCATTTATAGTACTGGACATACTGTATTTGATCTCTTGACAAATATTTTCACCGTGTGGTCATTATCACATTATTCCAAAGATAATTCAAGGGATATTGAGAACGAACGTTGTCTGAATGAGGATAGAGGCAATTCCACTATCAGCATCTTATTCTACGCATATTTATCTTAACATTTTAAAATATGACCATATGATATTATATATATGATTTAGTAAAAATACTAATGTGGCAGAAGAATTGTGTGTTTACGCATTATCTTGGGAATATTGCCATGGAATGGATAAAACTTGTTAAGGAGTAATTTATGAGGGCTCAGCTTTTGATCAGTCAGGATAATCAGGAAGACGCAGTAGTCTATGCAGGTTTATTACAATAATTTTTATTATTCAGCTCTATGTCTGTAGAATATAGATGAAACACAATGCACATAGTAGCTCTGTGGACAAGGGCAATTTCCTCAGTGTGCAAATAAATCACACTCTGAGGCTTTTACTAGATTTCCGAATCATCTGCTGTGTTATAGACCATAAGACTGAAGGACTGTAACTCACCAGAAGATTATGCAAAAACTGCTGCATCGAGATATAATCCTGATAATTGAGGCAGTTTAGGCTTACATTTATGTACATTGTCTATTGTCTGTGTATATTGTCCTTTGAAAGAACAGCATCAGGCATGAGTGTGAAAGCAAAACACAGCATGCTTCATCCAATCATTGTGCAATGTCTGCATTAGCTTGAATAGGTGTAAAAGGGACAACATACAAGTTTACTCAATATTAGCACATTCAACCAGGCAAAATCAGAGGTTTGCTTGTCCTTACTTGACCCATTCAACTGGAACACACAAGGTCATTATCTCAAAAATTATGCATTCCACATTTTTTGACAGCTTTATTTTGCTCAGTTATGATCCTCATGATCCAAGCAGTGAGAAAGTGTGGTGGGGGAATAAAATGAGATCTGAGTGGAATTATTTCAAAAGCCTGTTCTGCATCAGTGCATGCTTAGGTGCCTCAGCCAAGACCAAATCTTCCCTCTGACCGCAGTGTATATCTGCTTGATATGCTACACTTTAGTAGGATGTCAGCCAATTGATAACAAGGCCTGGGGTGCATTACTGGCATATACAATTACAACATAGTGCAAGAGACAGCAGGTTTCCTTTGACACCAATAAATAATATTTGATGAATGAAAGAAAAATAAATCATCTATTCTCAGCATCCCACCAAAATAATAATACAAAAAAAAAAAACAAGTATAATTTCAATATGCTGGCACTCCCATAGGAAACTTATTTTATTCAGGAAACCAGAATTTGAGCTGCCATTTGACATCAAAGTCAAATGTAACTCCAGATAGGAACATCATGAAATATTCTACCAAGAGAATGCTGCAATCACAACAAAGATTTTAGAATAATCAAGGGGGCACACTGCCACAAGTCCTGCTCAGGTCGGAAGGTTTTGAGGACAATGTTGCTCTCAAGTCAAGCCTGGTGCCGAGCAGCAAAGAAATTGCTGACACCTGAAACCAAATCCATTGAATAATCATACTTTATGCTTTTGCAATGACATCCCACTAGAGTTTGAAAAGCAAATAAACAAAAAGAGAAATGTGGGGCACATTGTTACATTCCAAAAGAAAAGCAAGTTCTGATGTCGTCAGTTAAATGCAACCCCAAAGCAGAAAAAGTTGCACTGGCATGTTACATTAAAACTATAACTGAAAGCAGAGATTTGCAAATTACCTTTGAAATTTGACTTTGTAATACCACTATTCCTTTTCACGGCACATAAATGTTTAGTGATGAAGTGTTTCAGATTTAATTATTCTTCCTGCAAACAAGTCTTAAGTTGTGTTACAGTGAGGGCTCTTTGTTTTTCCATTCTACGTTTCAAAACTAAACAAGTCAGTAAAACTGACAGGCCAGTCCTGCACCCACACCCACCTCATGGGTGGGTCATGGCTTTGCGCCATCTTGTTGGAATATGCATGGCGTCCTTAGTATATGCTGCTTCTCAGAGCACTTTTCAGCCTTAATGGTGCCTTCGCAAAAGTGCAATTTACCCTTGCTAAGGGCATAGGCACAACCGCATACCATGGCAGAGCACAGCATTTGGACTTGTTGCAGGAAACAGTCTGGATGGTCTTTTTCTTCTTTGGGCCAGAGCACACAATATCCATTTCCTTGAAAATTGACCTGAAATAGTTATTTGTCCAACCACAATACACATTTCCACTGTGTGATGGTGGATTGTACATACTTCTGAGCCCAGAGAAGTTGGTGGCGCTTTTGGACAGTGTTCACCAGTGACGGTCCATCAGCAGAAACAAGGGCCGGCAATAACCTCACCTTTCACTTCTTGATGACAGACACCTCTCGCAGTTTAACTCCCCGATTAGAAACAGTTGCTCAGACTGATTGGTGGAACCTGATGGTTTAGCCTGATGGTGGTGCTAGAGGACAGGTCAACTCACTAATAAGTTTCATTATCAAGGGGTTATTTATGTATTCAACAAATAAACAAAATGCCTGACACAAAAACTTGGTCAACAATTTTATGTAAATCATCAGGGATATTTGGAGGCAAATATCCCTGGGGTCAGATTGACCCCAAGGGTAAAATGTGTTAGTAATATTTAAGGATAATAGGAGGGTTAACAGGCATTCATGGATGAAACTACTTTTTGAAGTACTTGACATAGTTTTCCCACTATGAAAACCATGAGGGAGTTTTCAAAGGCCTGGAACATCAGGAGTATTTGCTCCTGATGTTCCAGGCCTTTCCTGGATGCTACTTTTGTATCTAATCATGATTACAATCACCAGCTGACATGACCTGTTTCAAATCACATCATTATTCAACTTAAAAATGGTCTTTTTTGGCTCTAATTACTAATCCTAAATTGGCCCCATATCAACTTTTTTGGAATGTTTTGGGGGCCTGAATAGCAGGAGTGGATGTACAGTATATTAATAAATAAATCACCTGACAAAACGTTTAATGTTACTGTCCACAATGGAATATTTGTCAAAGCACATGTAGAAATCACGGCTTTCGTTTTTATGCACATTTTGCATACTGTCCCATTTTTTTCCAAGTTGAGGTTGTACTAAGTAACCTTTTTATAATACATTTGTCTATTAATGGGGGAAAAAAAACAAAGGCAACAAATACAGTTTGAGTCCACGGCCAAAGATTGAGCAAGCATTAAGGCCTGCATCTTTCTACAGAATAAAATTAGTGTGAAATGATCACTAAACTGCAGCAAATTTGCTGGGCATATTAGTAATTAATGATGTTATTCTTTACTTTCTGTGTAGAGAACCAGTAATTTTAAGTATTTTTCACTGTAGTCAACCAGTATGTTGTCCATAGTCATAAATCCACCAACTATTACAGCCTTCATGTATGTACGCACTAACCTGAAAACTATCAATTACTCCAACAGTACAAGGTACCACACTGTTTGACACAAGGATAGAACCAACTGATTGTAAACAAGGTCATTGGGTCTACTTATCAAGAAAAATAAAATAAAATTAAATTCATGAGTGGTATACATTCCAACCAGAATCTTCTGGTTTTCAGTAGATATGAATTGAAAGTTTATGCTCTAGGTCAGGCAATCTTCAAGACGTATAAATTGAGGAGTTAAAACATTAAAACCACCCACAGATTGAGAAACTAGTTGATTATCTCATAACAACTACATATATCAAGGTCTGCAGACAAACCTTAGTTGTTAAGCCGACAGTTGGTTCTCAAATGTGTTCAGTGTGGGAGGAATGGACCTGAAAAGGACCAAATCGTTACGACCAGACAACTAGGTTAGAGCATCTCCAGAGGCAGCAAGACTTCTGGGATGCCTTCACTCAGCTGTGATGAGTACTTACCAACAGAGGTCTGAGGAGAGAAAAACCTAGAAGCAGCAACAGGGTGTAGAGTACCCAAGGCTCATCGATACGCAAGGGAAATGAAGGCTATCCCATCTGGTCCAAACAAACAGACGGGCAACTGTGGCAAAAGTTGCAGGGAATTTTAATGATACTTATGTGAGGAATGTGACACAACACACAACACATCGCACCCTGCTGTGCATAGCACCAATCGCACTGCCAATTCTAAGCCCAGTTCACCACTGAAAACACCTACAATGGGCATGTGAATAATTGAAGAAGATCCCCTTGGTGCAAAAAGTCCTATTTTATTTTGAATTATGTGCACTGGCCAAGTACGAGTGCAATATTAAACTGAGGATGAAATGGCACCAGGATGCACTCTGGGAGGGACACAAGATGCTGGAGGGAGTGTGATGCTCTGGGATGTGTTCAGCTGAGGAACCTTGGGTCTGGGAATTCAAGTGGATATCAGTTTGACAGAGATGTTTCGGCAGCACAAGGGTGACTTAAATAATATTAGGCTGGTGGTTTTAATGTTGGGGGATGATCAGTCTATAGCAACAGTGAAACAGCGTCACACGTGCCTCAGCGTTATCAAACCGTATGAGCACTCAGCTTTTCCGCGAGATCTCATCCCTCAGTATGGTCAATGCATCATTTCAACTACTCAAAAGATTTCTGCTGAAGCATCATCCAGTATGGGAAACTTATCTCCATAACGTCCAGTGGAAAAAATTTCCATTATCTGACACCATACCTTTTATCTGAGACCAACTTTCATCTTAACCTCTTAATGCTGAGCAACTTATTTCAAAGAGCTGAACATAAGCAGGATCACATAAATTTAATTTGGTTCTACTGGGTCAAATTTTACCAGTGATACCAGGTAATCGGTATAATTGGGACTCATTAATTGGTTAGACAACAAAAAAAGCCCAGAAACAAATTAATCTCTTTATTCTCTGTACAAGGGTAGACATCCTCAGGTATGGTATTACAGCACAAATGATTTCTCTCTCACCATGTATACTGTAGGTCCTCCCTCCAAAACATAGCCACACTTTCAGGTATACACCGTTAGCTGCATATACAATTTTATACTCCTGCCTTTACCACCAATTTGAGAGCGTATTGACTTACTGATTGCATGTAATGTGCCATTTGAGTAGATAGTGGGGCCATGAAGAGAGAATACTGGAACCTGACTATATCATCTAGAACTGAATGTGGTCATACATGATGGACGCGATCATTTCCTTAACAATGGGTCAAAATACTGCAAAGGCAGTAGAGTGGGGCATAGAGTCTTAATGTAGCAGTATGACTCAAGGAAGCATCATAAGAATCATTGAAACTGACAACGCAAAAAGATTACAAGTAAAGAATAAGAAATTGAACAGCAGGCCAAGAATCATAAGAGCTGCAGTGTATAACAGCTCTTTCTTAGGAGTCCAGCATGCTGCTTTAGAAGAACCAAATACATCATCTTGGACACTGTCTCAATGCATGATGCAACAGCGCGGGGCCGCTACCCAAGTTAGCATCATCATATATCATCAACATCATTTTCAATATGTGGGTGTAGCATCTGTATTCCAGCTGCTTTCCATTGCTCTATAAAGGCACTCACTCATTCTTAAGACAAACTCGTGAGGCTGTGTTGTCATCTCTCACATTTTCTGATTTCATTCGGCTGTGGTTCAGCAACAGTCAGGTCTGATAGGAATCACCTCTCCCTGCAGCATGACACAGCCAGCATTTTGATATTTCAGAAACCTACTTCAAATGGAGACGAGGCAGGGACTCAACTGGAACTGATGTGGATCAAACATATAATCACAAACGCATGTTAGGGGAAACCTACGTTTAATGTGCAACACCTGCAGGTTCAAATAAATTCTTTCATCTTAAAGGAAATAGTATTTATCCTTGATTCTATACTGCGGCACTTAAATGTAAAGAATTATTAAAAACCATATACTTTGCTTTCACAGAAAGCATAAAACATTCTGAGATGAAAAAATTCTCCTCGCTTTCTGGCAAATCCCTTGGGTTTTATGGAAATTCCGCATCCTGCTCAGACATGGTCTGTTATTCATTACCTCTGCAAAACTGAATGTATGTGAGGGATCATGGCCAGGATTAAAATACATGCACATTCATAAAAATAATTTTCTATAAATCAATTTTGATACTGCAGTTTCATACACACCTTCAATGCTTCTTAAATGTAATAAGCCTCACCTGTATTATAAAAGGAGTCCATCTTCACTGGCTCCATTTCTCTCTGATAGAAGAATTATGCATATTCGCCACCATCATTAGGGCAAAGCTGTGCAATTAAATTTACATTGGTGAAAGGCGCCAAGCATTAAGCACATTGAATGGGCCAAGGGTCCATGGAAGAAACAAAGAAAAAAAAAACACAATCAGTGCAGACCTTAGAGTTGTGTGAGAACTTAGACACATTATGTTTCCTGAAATAAACTATGCATTTGTGGTCAAAGCAAATTCATAGCACTCTTCTCTAGTCAGAAAAAATGTACTTTGTGACCACCCTGTGGAAGACACAGCCTAAAATACTGGCCAACCCAAGCAGTTGAAGTTGCAGGGTTGAGGCTGTAATTCAATAGCAACCCATCAATCATATGTCATAATGAGGCCACACATTATTCTGGAGGTTCTCAGAAGCAAATTTTGGAGGCTCAACAACAAAAGGAGGACAATCCTTAGACATATCTGCCAATTGTCAGAAATCCATAAAATCTTTCAATTCCACTTTGTCACCACATCATCAGTCCATCAATAAAATCAGCAGAATCATGAAATAACAAATGCAATGAACATCTCAGTTATAGATTTTGTCTAACCCAGAGGACAGAAAATAGCCTTTTCTCATGCATTTTCCATGGACATTATGTCGGAGGGTAGTTCTGCCCTCATGTACTTCTGTAAATGATTACAAATGGCACCATTTAGGATATGACTAATTCAGTTCTGGTGACAAGTGAGAAGAGGGTGGAATTCTCAAATCAGTCAAATATCCAGTCACTTCCATGCACCTCAGGGCAGAATTTTCCACTCAGTTATTCATGTAGCCTTTGGACTATGAAAGGAAAAGATATCAAAATGCCCACATGATGGATCTCTTCCTGATTGTAGTTGAAAGATGCTAACCCTTTTGTCTACAATAATTTTGCAACTACCATGAATGAAGATGTAATGAATGTCCTGGGCTCTCCTCCATAACTCTCTCTGTTACAAATTACAAATTTATAACCATTTCTTCCTCAGAAAATGATCCCTTGGGCTTAACTAATTAGTAATATATGATATGATATCATTGGGGTTTCTTCTCAAAATGAACATAAGGCTGAATGTTTCTCACAGACTCTCTTCAGTTTATGTAAACATTTACACGTTTTCTGCAATACTCCCGTACTAGTGAAAAACACAATGGCAGATATAAATTTCTTTGCAAAAACAAACAATTTCTCATCAATCATTCATGATAATTTCCAGGTGAGTGAAATCATGTCCGTAAAATTAAATGTGCTTCATGCAACTCTTAGAAATTCAGTTGTTACTGACACAAGTGGCCGTTAAGAGTACTGCAGCCAGCATCCTCTGTCTCGCCCTTGCACTCCGTCAGTGATAATGACTATCCTTGGCATCAAACAGAGAAGAGACAACAAACATTATCTGGCAGCCTCATGATGATAGATTAAGTAGGTAAAGTTACACCACTATTGTATTTTGACAAATGTTATTTTTTAAAATTGAACATACAGTATGAGGGGTAATATTGTTTTCTGCGTGCTAGACAGCACAATATAGACTAGTAACATTGTACAGACCCATTCTCATTACATTTTAGATATATTGACTTCATTTATATGATACTTAGCCAGCTTCATCAAACAACTTTTATCTTACCATCACTGGGAGGCTCTGCAATATTAGCATAGCATAATTCACTGGATGATTAGTGATCTAGATAGAAAATTATAAACGTGCTGCTACACTTCTTTCTTGATGCTAGTTTCCATCACAACTCTTGAAGTGTTTTCTCTGCCATATGGCTTAAGCACAGTGCCCAAGTCGGTTGTACAAGAAATACTGAAAACAAAAGATTTTAATGTGCTGTGATCAAGCTAAAATAATTACCTAAAATTAAAAGCTTTTCTGTTCATCTGTGGATGCATGAACTTCAAGGCGACCCCTGCACAAATGAAACCAAGTCAAATATGTACTTACATTTTCCAAAAAGAAAAGGTTTGCAATATGGCCATATTGGTTGCAGTCTAGTAGTTCTGCCTTTGCTCAAGTTCTGGAAAACCAGTTTACATTTTCAGTGGACTTTGCAGTGGATTCAGTGCTGTGGCGGAGGCTCCACATTAGCACACTCAATTTCCCTGAAATTCAAAAAGGCTCTAGCTTGGTAGCTTTCTGGGAGAGAGGCAAAGCACTTGGGAGCGTGCATAACATCACTTTCTCTTGATTTTTGTGGCAAATCCAACCTGATATGTCCACAAATATATCAGTACACAGGTTTTTATAGGCAACAGAAAAAAGTCTGGAAAGGTCAGGAAACTTAAATTACAGTCCGCTCACACATCGGAAATAGAATGTGATATGTGCATGTAAAAAAAAAAAATTACTCATAGCATTTTTAATTTATTCAATGTCTTAACATTGTTGTTATATCTTAAGTCCTTGATAAGTCCATCTGTAAACATATGCGTAGTGTAGACATCAATGTATACTTGGAAATTCACCAGCCGATCGTGGTTAATCCAGTTTGATGCATAGTGGGTTTTATTTTATGCAGACAGTATTTCGGAGAGATTTACACCAACTGAAATGACTAAAGAGGATTCTTAAATCCAGAGGCTTAAGAGATTCTTTGCCCAGATACAGATTAAAAAGCATATAGAAGAGGCAGCTTATAAATGTAACTGTAAGTGTTCTAATCGGTGCAAAATTCTCAGCTATACAGGCTTTTTAAATATGCTCATCTATTGAATTATCATGACTAAGCGACAAAGATAATACAGCATATGGTGTGCTATTTACACATTCATAACTACATAAAACAAACAATACCCAAATAATACACACTGCAGTTCACACGTTCAAAATCAGCACACAAAGAACAACATGGTTTTAAATGGCACAATGTATAAATAGCAAACTCTTTCTGTGTTGCAGAGTATACACACTTTTAAGGCAAAATGTACCCTTTCACATTCATGTAAGACAGTAAATGGATTTTTATGCAACCTTTAGACTGCATTAGATTTTTAATGACTTTGTTCATCAATTGGTTGCAGTGGTGAAAGTTGATAAAAATCTATGTCAGGACAGTGGTTGGTAAACTAAACATTGTTAGACAGCATGCACCCCAGGAGGAAACTTTTTGAATTTGTGCACCTAATTGTATTGGTCATTCAATAACTCTAGGACTGCATAATTGTTTGTTCCATAATAATCCGTTAACCCAGGGGTAGAGAACCTTCTCCAGAAAGAGCCACTGTGGGAGCAGGCTTTCACACCAACCAAGCCGCTACACGCCTGATTCTACTAATCAACCTCTGGAACGTTTGTTAAGGGCCTTGATTAGTAGAATCAGGTGTGTAGCAGGTTGGTTGGTATGAAAGCCTGCACCCACGGAGACACTTTCTGGAGAAGGTTCCCTACCCATGCATTAACCCTTTAAGCGCTAGTCGCAGCTATAGCTAGGATAAAAATAATCCGAATGGCTGTGGATCGCGGTTATTGCCGCGAGGAAGTTTCCAGCCACAACTGCTAGTCGCGGCAAAAGACGTTTTAGGGGGTAGGTGTGTTTCACCGTACCAATCACATTTTAGTATTTACGCTGCTACGTTGGGGATTGGTTGCTAGGGGCAACCTAGGGGTGTGCATTGTAACAATTTATTTGAACCACATAGACATCCTATGAATGAACCATTACAATATTCTTATTTCATGGATTTTTACCACGCGTTTTTTCAAAATGCCGGCAATCGAGATCTTGTCAAGAGATGGCAGTGAGTTTAACGCTGAAAATGCTGAATATCTACATATGACGTTTGCTGAAAAGTGACAGTGAAAATGAAGCTGACTTTCTTGGCTTTGAGGAGCAAGAAATTCTGATCTGATCGATTCAGCGCAAATGTGTCCCATATGGGAAATATTTTGATCGGTGAGTCGTTATTTTATAAAGTATAATTTAGCACTTAGGGGGTTAAAAAAAAGTGCACCCATTTAAGATCAACTTAAAGACAACTGCTAACTAGCCTCAGCGCAATCAGTGGTGAGTAGTGGAGGTTTGGAATCTATTTTTCGCCGTTCCGTTCATTAACGCAGCCTAAGGATGTGATTTTACTGAATCCACCTTAAGTCGAAGTTACAGTCAGTTCCTAGGCTAGGCTGCTGGGCCACGTTGTGAAAATATGATTAGAGCAGGAATATTTAACCTTCACTTGCCCATCATGTGTTGAGAAAATAAAGCTGAATTTCATTGGAAACTGAGGAATCTCATGCAGGTATGGTGTTCTGGCCCAGGCCAGCTTTCTCTCGCCACTGATTGATTACAACTAAAATGTAGAGAACTACACAGGATACTTCCCCTCCTGTGCTTAATCCACTATGCAAAGATATTCTTACAATTGTTTTCTATGGCCAGCATGCAGTTACATGCAAATAAACCTACAACACTGTCCCAAGTGCATTCTGCTGTGCTAGGAGGTCTCTCTTATTATAAAAATGATCAGAAATGTGGGTGCAGGGTGCTGTGTTTTCATGTGTGTCATTTGTGAAGAACCCCATTTCACAGGATCTGCACACATGTGGAACAGAATTTTTCACAATATATCGCAAAAAATGGGTTCTGAAAAGAGTCTCTATAAAATTGCAGTTGGCTGAAATCCAAACAAAAGTACAAGTCTTTGATTGTGTCAGTATTAATATGCATGTGTTGAACAGTGCTCTTACATTGATAGGTATACAAATACAATAAGCGAGAGAACATGAAGCAAAACTTAACAACAGGATAAAAATATTACAATTATGACAACAACAACCACGACAAAAAATACAGAAGTAATTTTTCTGTATACTAAGCACCAATCTTTCTAAACTCTCGTGGACCTTTGGCTGTGGGCTGATGTGTGGAAGACCACAGCTTTTTTGTTGGTCTCAGATGCATTGAGAAAATGTACGCATTTTTCTTTAGTTACTCAAAAAACATACTTTGTTCAGTTTATTAATCATTAAGGCAATTAAAAAGGCACCAGTGTGCTACAAAAGATAAAAAAGAAAACCTTGCAGAACTTGCAATTATCCAGTTGACATCAGTAGGAAGATACAGCACCCCATTCATTAGAAGGCCAAATTGCGAATGTCCTAGTGGCTCTGGACCCGGCTGAAGTTAATGCAACGTCCCTGAAATGAAAATAAAAGGACAAGAAATTCACAATGCATACCCATTAGTGACATCACAAAAGGAAAAGTTTTGTAGCCATAAGACTTTCATTTCTGCTTCCGTTTCCTTTATGGCTATTTACATATCACAGCAACATTTAAAGGTCAATAGCAGTAGACTTTCTTTCACACCCTAAAATTGTCAGTTTATGCCATTTTTTGAAGCACAGGAGGTATTCTGAAAGGGCTTTGTTCCCATTCTGCCAGGAGACGGCACAGCTATTACGCTGCAGCTGGTAGAGACATGCTGTCATGTTTGGCTCATTCAGAATTTCATTTCAGATCGGATCACAGGGGACAGTAGAGCGCCAGAGATGAACGCAATTGCCGAATACAACTACCTACACATGAGCCCCAGAGTAACAAAGGCAAAGATGAGGATAAACAAGGTAAGTTGGTAGACGCAGTTAAAAAGTATAAGACTATTTGGCCTGCGTTGCATTCAACCAATCGTGCATTTACAGCACAATTTTATGGCATAATAACTTGTCTTCATTTTAAACAAGTATACAGTGTACAGCAGATATTCATATTGTTAGCCTCATAGCACAACTGCCGAAGTTATATTTTTGCCAAATTGAGATATCGGCTGCCTGTTCTTTCATGCTGGCTAAAAAAAAAATTTTGCTTCCTTGTCTTCTCAAAACCTTAAAAAATGAGATGGGTAATTATGCTATGAGGGCAACAATATTAATTTGTCCAAAGTTTCTTTGTGTCAGAGCCTCCTACTTATAAATGAACGCTATGTAACACATTTGGTCGCTTTTCGGTTACAAGATGAGCAAGACCCCTTCTTTTTTTATCGTGTTTCAATATCTCTGCTCATATCCCTGCCCCCCTTTCTCCAGATATCCCTCCAATTTGACGAAAACCTTGAGGCGACATATTTGGTACAACAGTCTGCCGTTATTCATTTTTACAGCTAATATTTACAACTTCACCGTAAACTTAGTCCAGTGCACCTGCCCGCATCACCCTCGGCTGCATATGTTTAATTAAAATGAACACTCAACATATTAATGTAGTTAATCTCCGTTATTAAATAAATTCGAGAAGAGGGGGTGGTGCATGACAAACAGTCATATGGCAAGTGGAGGCCTTATTTTGCTAACATTTATAAGGTGGCAAAAGTTTAAATCTATGAATCAATTACAGATTTACAAACCAATATTAATTTAAGTCAAAAGTACACAGCCAGCCCCTCGTACTTTAGCAGGATATAAAATTCCCAGATGATAGCATAATTACAGCTGAGTCCTTCTAAAACTGAGGGCATCTCAAGGCCAGATCATGTTCACCACAGTAAAGAACATGTCCTATCATCTGCAATGAAACTGATGATTCCCTGATTACTGAGTAAGAGAGGGCAATAAATAAAATCAAACTTACTGCATTGAAATTGCATTACGGCTACACTGGTTTAGATAGTTTGATGCAGTTTAAAAATATTTAGCCAATGAGAGAACCCGCAAGCATTTGAGAGGATGGGCAGCCAGACAGACCAGTCAGTCCTCATCCAAAATATTGTGTAACCTGTCTGTCACAGGGTAGATAATCAAGAAGTCGCCAGATCGGGCTTTCTATCTCATTAGACCCAGATTGCACTCTTCTTTCAAGACATTAGTGCATACCATAGTAATAAATCCTTAGTGGCTTGGCAAGCTCATGCAGAAATATGCCTCAACACTCAAAACAACTGCAAATATGTGAGCGAAAGCAGTTTCTTAAGCTGAATTTTTTTAAAAGAAAATTTGAGCATAAATGCCAGTGCAATAAAGAGTGTAATAACTGACTGAAAGATATTTTTTGCAACTGTGGCACTTAACGTGATGCGGACGGTTTCTCCAGTATTTATATATGACCTTAGCATAATTCCATAAAGATGAGGTGACACTGTGCAAGTAGACTAGAATTATGACTGCTGATAATGAAGCTTTGCAATCACATGAATTGACAAGACTGAATTATACAAATTCCCTGGCAATCCAACAAGCCTAGAGGTCCTTCATTTTTGCTATCATTTTTGATTTTCATTCCAGTTTCCTTTTCTTGTGTATGAATAGTTGTTTTTTTCCCCCAGAAAACAATATTCGAGTGCTTTGGCTACATGGTAAATAAACAAGAGAAAAATAAAATCTTCAGAATCTTGTTTCGCACTGTGTATGTGCTTGTTTGATACTGGCAGAAGAAGTTAAATATTTGCATATCTGTTTACATCAGGCCAAACCTGGATTTCATTCAGGTCTGAAAACATTACCGCAAATGCACAAAATTGGCTCGAGCTGCAAAGCTGCATGTGCACGGGGCCAGTGGGTCCCAACCGCGATGGGTTTGGGTCCTTATGAAAAACAGGCAGTGATTAGTCACCTCTGGAATGCGTTCAGAAACAGCACAGGCACGACTCCAGACATTGTTATATTTCTCAGGGTGAGGATAGGAGAGAGCTGACACCAGCACTGCACTAGCCTTGGTTCTCCTGAGAAACCATGTAATCTTAATTCAAACCTTCTTTGCAGCATGTTCAATCCTTACTGCCTTAAAATTGGAATGCAGCACCATTTCAGAGTACTGAACCATGAACTTGAGCAAATTTGAGGAGAGAAGAGGCTGTTATCTGTGTCAGTGCCAGCTGACACTGGTCTGCCTTTGCTTTTGCAGAACTTACACACTTTCTTGACTGGTGCCTTAATAAACAAAATAACTAGAACATTCCAGCATGAAACTTTCTGTCTCCCAAAAGCAGCAGATGCAATGCAGTTAGTATTAAGCAGCATGAGCATCATAGCCCATGGATATGTGAAACTAAAAACACAATGGCAATGAATATATAAAAAGATTTGCAAATGTCACAACAAAACCTGTAAATATAAGGCCTTCAGTGTGCTCATCTGTGCCTCTGTACCAAGTGCATCATTCCTTCCCCTCCGACACACTTAAGCTGCGTTTACACGCATGAACGCTGTTCATTTCGCTGCAGGCGAATGTCAAGTAGACTGCGGTGCTGACGAGCTGCGGGTGGCAGTGCGATGGGTTCTGACGTCGGGCCTGCAGAATGCGGGCTGACATAGAGCAATCAGTGAGGAGCGGAGTGCGTGGGAATAAACAGGAGTGGTTGGGATGACAATTGAGATGCGTGTTATTGATGCTGGCAGGAGCTGGATCCTGTCATCCCAGCTGTCTCCCTCCCTGGTGGACAGTTCTAAAGACCAGTGCGTCCCTGGAGTGCTGCTGAGGCGCTCCGGCTCCTCAGAGGAATTCGCTAGTAGTTTATTTCTTTAAGTATTGTGTTATTTTATCTATATTTATTTCTTTCCTTTATGCGGTTATAGTATGTCCATTTACCTACAAAAAATAATTATTTAACCGTTTATATTGAAACTGCTTATACTTTTTATTGTTTATATTCAACTATTTGTATGTGACTTTATACTTTGGCATCATATTTGATTTAATTAAAAGCCAACTGAATTGAATTTAGAAAGAGAGAGAGAGAGAGAGAGAGAGAGAGAGAGAGAATAGAATCCTGAGTCATGACGTCTACATCTGAGCAATGTAGGACCACAAAACAACAACTTAACTCAACATTCCAATGCTGATTCCTCAATCGCAGCTGGAAAATGAATGAAACGTTTTCTCAAATGCGGAGACTTAAAATTCTAAGAGAAAAAGAAAAGAATTAAAAAAACCAACGATTCATCAGGTTTACTGTGCCTAGGTTATTAAGGACAGTTGGGAGAGAAAAGCTATAATTTCCCAATATGAAAATGACATGTTCACATTACAGTCATTTTATAAACACCACAAAATGTGTGTTTACACACAGACAAAATGTCTGGCACGATTTATAAGATTCCAACATCCCCTCGATTAACGGAAGCAGTGCCCTGCCTTTTGTGTATATTAAGTATTTTAACAACTCCTTTGACTTCCTCCTCACAGTGTCTGGTGGCGGTGGTGGCTGGATAGACCCTCCTATGTTAACCTCCCTGCCAGTCTATTGGTTTGTCTGCCCTCCCTGCTTGTCCGGGACATCTGCCCTCATTAACAGCAGTTTGCATCATCCTCCGCGATATCGCTGGATGTCATCGATGCCTCCCGTCTCTTTGTTTTGCACAAGAGTTGACAGCGGAGCCCACAGAGACCTGCGGCTGACAGTTTTACGTCTTAACGAGGGCCGCTGTCAGCACAGCGAAAGTGTCAGGCGAGTTAAACAGCTTTGTTAATGCTATGTGCAGGACTTTGCTGCGGCCCTTCCCATCTAAAGAACAGACCTACAGCCAGCACAGTAACTAAATGTCTCCATTTAAAAGCATTCTTTAAATCACTAGTAAACATCAGATTCTCTCACAAGCCAGAACAAAGGTGAAAGGGCAGGTAGTCCAAGAGTTCATAAATAAAATTGTGGTAAATGCGCTCACCATGCATCAAGATACCCGCCTGCTTCTCAATCCCATGCTTGCGAAGTACGATTAGAATACAAACCAGAATAGAAGTGTAGACTAAATTCAAGGCGAAAGATTACGACTGCATTAAACTTAAATATGACCAAAAATCCAAACACAGATATATTTACACTTACAAATGAACACTACCCTTCCAAAAGAAAAAAAAAAAAAGAACAGCGTTGTTGTTTGGATTTAAATAAGTAAATAGTCAAGAGCCTATGATTGAGTCATTATTGCACTGATGAATATGTTTTAGCTGGCAATAATTCTTTTATTCCTGACTGATACAGTGCGTAACTTCTCAAATCTTAAATAGCCACATCAGAGCACGCATCTCATAGTCGTTGAAAAGATGTTACTGAGTTTCAAGGGAGCAAATTGTTGGCCAGCATCAAGTGAAGAAAACAGCTAAGGAGGTTACTGTAATCACAGGAATTGGGTCAGGAACTGTCCAACAATTTATTAAAACCTGGAAGGATAGAGGTGAACTGTCAAAGTAGCAGAAGAAATGGCTTGGAGAAAATTCATGACTGACCTTGATCAGAGATCACTAAAATGCTCAATGAAGTCTCATTTTTTAAATAAAAAAATCAACAGTAGAACTTATGGCTATGTTTAATTATGAAAGTAAGAGCATCTCCGCACGCACAATGAAACAAGAACTTGGCGGATTGAGACTAAACAGCTGCATGGCCTCAAAAAAAATGAGTTAAATTTACGAGGGAGGATAAAGACTGGACTAAGGTGCAACGGAAAAAGCTCATGTAGTCTAATTATTACACATTTACCCTATTACCCTATTATTGAGTAACAGGCATGTCAGGGTAAGAAAGGAAGCCCATGAAGTGATGCAACCGTCATGCACAGTGCCCACTCCACAAGCCTCCGGAGGCAGCATTGTGATCTGGGGTAGCTTTAATTAGTCAGATATAGGCTGCAGCAATAAAATTAATTCAGCAGACTACCTGAATATACTGAATGACCAGTGCCCCATCAATGGACTTTTCAATCCCTGATGGTACAGGCATATTCCAAGATGAAAATGCCAAGATTTATCAGGCTCAAACTGAAAGAGTGGCTCACTGAGCATGAAGAATCATTTTCACACATGAATTGGCCACCTCAGATTCTGGACCATAACCATCTGAAAGTCTTTGGAATGTCATGGAGAACACTTAACCGAGTGGTTTGACTCACGCATCGTCAGTACAATATCTTGGCCTAAAATGAATGCAAATCTGGTCGGAAATAGATGTTGAAACATTGGATAAGATTGTTGAAAGAATACCACAATGAATGTGCGCCATGATCAAAGCTAAAGGTAGCCCAACGAAATATTATAGTGTGCAACCTTTTTTAGACAGGCAGTGTATATATAATTTATAAAACATGCAATTAGCAGACATAAACTTTACATGAGTTTGCATGGAACATATTACAAAAAATATTGCTCATCCCCTAGAATTAGAAAGTGTGAACAGGATTGAATACCATATCTTTAACACATAATTAACAACAATCAAACCTTCATAAACTTACAAAGATTAATGAGATATTGTACTGCAATAATGTTATCGTGGTATGTTTCACATGATGTACTAACAAGGAACAAACATGGAACAAACATGGAACAACATTTCCAAAGAACCACTTTGTATTCTATTTAAAACATTTCTTTAAAAATTGTACAAGGAGGAAAATTTTATGCAGATTTTTTTATAACAGACCTTTGTCCTAAACATTATTTTGGCGATACATTTTTCAGCTGACAACGTCATTAATTTGACATAATTAATTCCAGCTGAAGATCCCTCAAGAGACAGAGTTCGAGTTCAATCGTCAATGAGGCACTCTGTGGTTTGGCAACCAAATGATCATATCTTCTCTGTAGCATTCATTCAAACATCTACTGACATCTCAATCAAAAAGACAGAACTGCACAAGTGGAATAATCCCACACAAACTGCCTGACCTGACAGCAAGCGCCAACTATTCCAAATAGAAAAGTACTTCCATGGAAATGGAACGACAAGGTCGTCAGCAAGGCTCACTCCAAAAATAACAGCCATTTGAGAAAGAAATGTAGTTTTGACTTGTTATCGCAAAATCCTCTTGTGAATGTGATTCACTGTGGACTTATTACACAGATATATCTCAGACCCATCACCCACTCTGTTCTGCCTTTGCTCATCACTGACAGTGAATTGCGAGTGCAGTCATCTCCCTAAAAGTGAACCTGTCACCAGTGGCACTGGCAGACCTGCTCTTGGTTGGTTCAATAATGTTTAAAACATTATCATTATTCAGTTACACATTAAAACCAGAAGAATGCTCAAGCCAACACAACCAATCAACTATTAAGACAGACAATACAAGAGATTATGACCTGGGAAACCAAGCATGATATATTAAGATCCCCCTCCATGGAATGGCTGATATCCGCCCTTGAAACAATATATGGTGGAGGAAAGGAGAGTAGACAGCAAAAAGAAAAGAGAAGTATGAAAATGCTCATGAACATAATAAGATGCATCCGTGCATTAAATTTTGTGAAGATCTATTCAAAGCAGTAGTTATGGCTCGGAAAAGAATCATGACAAAGAAACGGGCGGCCGGACAGACGGACACAAGCGGAAGGACAACACTTACTCCTATATCCTCATCAACTTTGTGGCAGGAGATAAAAATAATGAAAAACTGAGGGCGAAATGACTTTTCTTCTTACAATTTGACTGAAACAACTACGTGTTAAAGTATCTGATTGTTCAAATTCTACTAGCACGGTTACTGAGGGTTAACACATCATTATTTACAGGTGATATAAGTTCCTGCCTTCAACTCACAATCACCAAGACTTCCATCCCAAATGAATAATTTCCGATGAGATACTGCCAAGATTGCGGACAAAACATGAATTGACGTGCAGACAACATAATGAATCACTGCATTATGTAATCACAATGATACTACTCACTCATACCCGTCATACACAGTGGACTACCTTTATCCTGTAATTCAATAAAAATTAATTGCCCAACAAGCGGGATTATTGCATCGCAGGACTAGGGCCATCATATTCAGACTAACACAAAAATCCGAATGAAATGAGGGAAATTTCTTTTGTATTAAGAAACAGAATTGATCTGAATACATCAGGCCTCTGAGAAGGACCTAAGTTTGCAGGTCATGTCTGATGGTGGTCTGGTAGACGGAACACAGCATGAGCATGTCCGTCACTGCCTCATAAATCCGCCCCTTCACTCTCTTCCCTACACTCTGTGCCAAGGTGCCACCCTGTCTGCCCTGCAGCAGTTGCTCTGTTCGAGGTCAGTCCACACAAGCCGCACCTCTGTTTAGTGCGTCCGTGATACCAGAGCGCTTGGCTGATGACCAAACAAATCTACAACAGAACCCCAACAGAAACTGGACGAAGCAAACTGTAAGGCAACAGACAAGTTTTACCTGCCCGAGTACGGAATTTCCGCCATTCCTTAGCCGACAATCTCACATGCCCCTTTGTGGACGGAAAACAAACACTGTGATACTATTAGCTCATACTTTGTGTATAGACCTAAGGTACCACAAAATCAATAAACAACCCACCCCATAAAGGCTGCAGTGTCTGCAGTCTGATTCATGCCTCCCCCACACAGTCATACCTATACCACACAACACGGACATGATGACGTGTTTAAAACTAGGGCAACTCAGATTAGTCTCAAGAACAACCAAAGCAAACAAGGACATTAATAATTACCTGAACCAGTCACAAAACAGTAGCATTTAAACAATCTTTCAATGTGCCACGGTGAAAGTGTTTAACATGGCCAGACTTTCTAAATTCCATTCGAAGGTAATGATAATGAACTCTTTACAGCCCTGCTGCATTAGGCAAACTGTTTCAGGTTTTATTGACCTCACTCTGAATGCAAGTAGTTTTCCCCATGGAAAATACATATTTTGTTTTAAGTGGCTTTGTATATGCAGCACATGGCAACAAATGTGCAAACACAGGCATTAAATCCTAACATTGTAACTTTTTACACGAACCACAAACCATAAAACAGTACACCAATGGTATTAAGGAAACCCCACTGACCATCTAGACACAATATGACACTTCTGAGTATCCTTCTTCACCTCTCACAGCAGCTCAAAGTAAGAGAATATATCATTTAGGAATTGGCTAGTTAGCATAGTTAGCATTCGGCTCCTCCGCCAAACACTAGCACTTCCTGCAGACTCGCTCGGCCAGCAGCGTCGAGAGGCCATGTAAAATAAACAGCCTTTAATGAGGTTGATGTCCTTGCCTCCACTGTCCACACCTGCTGTCTTCACCTGTAGCCGAAAAGCCGAGGGCACATGCTAGCTCTCAGGCCTGGCTCAGAATTGCCCCCGTCCCCCCACCTCCCACCCAAGACAGACTAAGGACATGCACTGTAACTCTTCATCTGCGCCTCGGGCAAGTTTAACCGAGCAGCTGCGCCTGTCCGCTGCTCCACCTAATGGGCGGAGAGCCCCTCGGGCAGAAAATTTGAGGCCGCGAGCGTGCTGCGGCTCGTGGCAGTACACTGTGCCAGGACCTCCCCGTGGGTCTTCGTGAGCAGCAGATGTTTGCGACAGTATGCTCCCTGACACCTGTATAATTTCGTGGCCCCCTGGCTGAAATATTCATGGCCCTGGAGGGACCCTGACTGCTGCAGAAAAGCCCGGCCCCTCGGCTGAAGGGTTTTCTCCAGGCTGTTCCTGAAATGCCACTGGGAACTATCAAACACTGACCTTGCAACTGTTGAGCGTACCTCAGTAAGGGTTGGTATTTTGATTTGAGCTCACCTCAAAGAAACTGTGTTCTGCAATTCTTTTTTTCAAAACAAAAAATAATACAGTGTAATACACTTTTTTCATATTATTATTATTATTATTATTGTTACTACAATTATGGGTTTTCTTCTTATATTCTAACACATTGTCCATTTCTGAGGCCCAGCAAGTATGTCACCATGAGTCACTGGATATCATTAGGACCACCCAGCTCAAGTCATTTAGGAAGTCACATGAAGACCACTTAGTGCATCTACTCCCTTTCATGGCACTGATAAGAGGGCAGCAGTATAAGTGCTTTGGCTGTGTTCAGGTTATTACCCCCATATTAGGCCCTGTCTGCCACTCTGTGTTGAGGCTTCCCAGCTGTAGGAGACATAACCATTAAAAGAGTCTCCAAGGCCCGACAGCACTGCTGCATCTCCATAGAAAGACCTGGTCGCTACAGTCTGAGGTCAGTGCAGAGTGCTCTTCTGCTACAAGCACATTCAACCCACACTAACTGCTTGGAGCTATTGACAGACTAGTGTTCCACTCTGTGCTCTACTCTAATGTGTAAAGTAGCATGCCAGAGCATGGCAGAATACTGAAAAGTGAGTTCTCACAAACAATCTGCATTCTGCTTTATGTTTAAGTGAGATTGTCCTACCTTGTCCTCTCCCCTGGGTCTCATGAGCGAAACTCGGTCATACTGCCGCCGTAGCAAGGCCCAAAGTGCATCGAGACGTCCCTGATAACAAAACAAACCATTGGTTCCGAACAGAGTGACAATTTACCACGACAAAAACTTGATAATGCTGAAATAATGCATCGGATTTCCTTGCTAGAGAAGTATGATATTCAGACTAATAGAAGTACATGACCTGGAATCAAAAGAGAGACATCATTGGTACAGTGTGTCGATCTATACCACTTGAATTTACCTTGATGGGTGTGTACCATTTCGACTCATGGTGCTGATATGTAGGTGTGGGTTTTGGTGTTGGTTTGGTGATCATGGGCTCGTCCACTTCCTCTGGCATAGTGACTACAGCATTTTTAGCCTTCTCCAGTCTGGCTCCCTCCTCTGTAGAGCCTTTATCGCCCCAACGCACCTGCCATGGTACATGAGTGATGGTTAAATGGTTCATTTGCATGTCTCATGCCAATATATCGCATAAAACACCGGTGATACAACTCATACTATTAAAACTACAACTACTACTAATAATAATAAAAAATGATAGATTTTGCTTGATCACCGTAAGTTCTCGATGAAAAGTTTAATAGTCACAATTACATCAATCAATTTAGATTAAACTTTTATAAGGCAGCTGTTCAATGCAAAACAACATAATTATGCCATCCAATTTTTCTCTTATCTTATATCGTACACAGGCCAGAACAACAGACTGAACATGTTGATGAGCAGCGAGAGGGGGATGGGAAAATGTGGGGGCTTCTGTTCTTAGGGCTTGGTCCGAAACAACATTGATTAAGACAGAGATGGTTTGAACAACAGATGAAGGAATTCTGGTCAGGAGACACAAATAGATTAATTTGAACTGAGAGCTAACAGTTGCAGAATTGTGACCCTGAATGCATACACTATGGAACCAATGAAATATCTCATCTGTGCTGTGACTTCATTAAAATACTGTATACAGAACCGAGTACCACCCTTCGATTTAAAAGTACCCGCCCAACAGCTGCACAAGCTTTGCTCAGGAACACTGAATGACGTGGATCTTGATGTCAAAATCAACACTTCTTACATGATGACAGGTTGAAGTCTTCATTTTTTTTTTCAATTTGTATTTATCCTACATTGTCTCTGCAAATGGGATTCTGGCATTTCAATACTCGCGAAAATCTGCATGAAATCCTTTCTTTTTGTTTTTTATAGAATATTGACATGGCCCAGTGAATACAGGGACTTTGCGCACAATAAGCGGGTGATAGCTGCTCCAGGTGGGGCCTCACCTCCATGCGTTTGATGCCTCCCGCCCCCCGCCCTCCGTAGTACGAGGCATCCACAGTGGGCCATTTCTTCTTAGCCAGAGGTTCTGGTTCAGCCTCCTTCAATTAAACATAATGAAATGTTGTTTTAAAGCCTATCACAACTAACAAGAAAATCATCCCACGAATAACAAAAGGTCGCAAGTGACATTCCTGATGAAACCTATTTTCGTGCAGAAAAACAGGTTTCATTAGGAATGTCACTTGCAACTTTTTGTTATTCGTGGGACGAAATGTACAATAGGGATACAATTATGAACTGCTAATGGGGAACATATAAATTCAGCATCCAAGTATCCCAAGTATTTCCAAGTATTCATAAGAGTAAGATATGTACAAGCTTGCATTTGTGGTAAAAAAAAAAAAAAATTGTGTAACTGGATAATGTTTGGATGTAGAGCATATGATTCTTAAACATGACGATATCAGGAAGTATGTAATAACATGTCAGTTCATTCTGACTGACAGCCCATAAAGTTGCTGCAAATAGGTTAACATATGAATCATAATGCTTTTAATAAGTAGCATATTTCCCAAAAGCTCAAACTAAATTTTACCATCAAAGACAGCTTAAGAACTCAATTGTGTTTTGTTGTTTGGCACCAATTTTCATTGGCGCAGAAATGTAATTAAAGAAAGTATATGTATTAGCCAATAGAATGAGGAAAATACTGGCTGTTGATAAGAGTCTCAAAAACATTTGATATAGTGCAGCGCTTAATGTCTCTTTAGGTCTGAAATATTGTTTGAAATATTGAGTTTTGTCGCACAGACCCTACTAATGGATTTGCAGATCCATGTAAAATGGCCTGAACTTTGAGTTTAAGCAGTCGGAGCTGAAGTGCTTGAGGGGCAGTAGATGAATAGTTGCCTTGTGCGTCGAACGGAAAAAAGCTATGAGACTCATACAATGGAGGCTGGGGATTCATGAATTATGTTTGTCCCAAAAAGTTGAAGTAAACAGCAGAGGACACACAAAAGGAGATTTCAGCCACAGCTGCAATCGGAAAAATCAGGATTCCAGTCGACTTACGGGTTCTGGGGCAGGCGGGGGTGGAGGGGGCGGATCTTTGATAACCTGGAATACAAGAAAATCCCTTCAGTAATCGGGACTCTGAATAATGGCGAATATTAAACCTCCCCTACGCACCTATCCACTTACAGGTGTGCATTAGTTTCATTTTCAACGTAAACCTTAAAATATGAAAAGAAGTTATCTTAAGACTGCATTGGTATGGTTGGGATTTTTACATCATTTTTTTCATATCTGGATTTATAAGCAAACAATTTAATTATTCAGTCAGTCAGAGTGCCCTCCAAGGTTTGGGTTTGGTAACTATACACCTTGGTGCATAGCATACTATTCAAGGAAAGATATGTGGTGAGGGCTTCATGTATTTTTGAAGAGAACATTCAAACACTATTCACATGTATGGGCAATTCAGAGTCCCCAATTAGCCTGACACGCATGTGCTAGGATTATCCGTATTAATTATACAGCACAAGGACAGGAGTGGGAATTTAGTAGGTGCCATTCTCCCCATCACAGGTCAATGAACCATCAAAATGATTTTGCAGATGTAATTTAGAGTGTGCATGTTGCTTTAAAGAACAAAGACCAAAATACTATGTATTACAGTTATATATTAAAATACTGGAAAAACGATCAATTAGTGATGTAATCTGACTTCTAGCTGATATACAACAAATCAATCAACTTCAATACTGAAGACACTCTCCTTCTGAACACCAGGGATAAAATGCCAAAACAGCCAAAACTTCCTGATAGTCGTCATTTCCTGAGCAGCACTGGTAGCAAACGCCTTGCGCAGAGCCGCATGTTACACTGGACCGTAAACAGGCCAGGTAGCTAGTCTCTGCTATGCTAGCACAGAAAACAACCCCTCAAGATTGTTCACACTGCTTATGCGCAAACATCAAGGAACATATAACATCAAAATTCTCAAATGAATTTGAATTCTTGAACAGAAATTGGATGACTTATGTATACATTCTGTCAATTGATAACCTGCACTCTTAGTTTGACCTCATCTGAAAAAAGGTAAACATTCCGGTACATTAAAGTCATATCCTGCTCTCATTGTATGCATCTGTACTACGTAGATAGTAAAACAATATCAATGAGGGTCAAACATGGATTCCCCTACTGCTCCAGGGTGCACAGAAAATAATAAGGCAATATTTATGGTAATGTGCATGAAAATGATTAGCTAGATGTAGGCCATGAAGTGCCGAAAAAGATCAGAATGAATTGCTCCACTTTTGTTTTGACTGATGAATAGCCAGTTGTGCTTGACAGTTTCATGTTTAATGCCAATATATGAGTTCTTATAGGTAGTACATGATATTTTTTTACATATTGTAAATGAAGTCTTGAAATAGCAAAGGACTTCTAGAACATTTTTTTAAAGTTTTATCTAGGACAACCTTGACATAAAATGATGTAATGCTTCAGTTACAAACGTTTAAGTGGAGCTCTGGGGAGCAAGGCCCTCATGATTTGTTCAGGTTATCCTTGCCAAATACAAATCTAATTAAGATACCACAAAATATGGATGGTTACTATGGCTACTCGTTAAGTCTATCCTTATGTGCACCCTGGTCAATCTGCTTCTTTTTTGATAAATAGACATGATTACAGGACTTTCAAATTCATATTATTTTTCTAGTTTGTTCTTAGAATCAGCCAATAATTCTAAGAACAAACAGTAAATTCTGATAATTCTGATCTATACCCAAATTCACCACACAGAAGTACAACATAAATTACTGACTACACAGGCCCTAATTTTCAACAGACCCCGGAAAAACAAAGCTGTGTGCATGTTTCTCCCCTCACATTGGCAAAATCAATTCCTTGGTGACTCCTCTATTTGTCCAACTTAGAAGGTGTAGTAACCATTTAAATTTGGTTCATGATGAAATCCAGAAAGAGATTTTTTCCCCCCATTAATTCTATCATAAGAAACATACCCTAGTCTTCATGGCCCACAGTGTCAGATATTTTCCTGATTTCTGTGGCAGCAGGACCCTGGTCCTCTCTATCACACACTCTGCCAAGACCCGAATTGTCTCTTCCTTTTCCCTCAGTTATTATTAGCATCCAGTGAGGAGCTGCCCGTAACCCATTCCCACCCTAAATCTGGAAAGGCCAAGTATTCGTCCCCACGCAGAGGTCCGTGTACAGCCAATTTGGAGAATACAGACCCAGTACAGTCACTTCTACTTCCTCTCAGTTAGGGGACTATAGCCATGTCTGTATAGGGTAGAGTCAGAGGAGGACCCGTCATTCATAGGCAGCTTTGACTTGATGTGCATAGGTGCCCAGACTGAGCATTTTCTAAATATAAGTAGTCAAACTTTTTTCATTTTCACACATTAATATGCAAGCAAATATGATTGCTTGAAGCTTTTGAACAGAAAGCGTTTGACGTTTTGAAACAACTGGGAGCATTTCCAGGTCAGGACATTTTAAAAATAGATTTCCTCATCTCAAGAGGGTTCACAAATGTTTATTTTCCGCTTCTTAAAAATATATATATAAAATGAAAATTAACCCTCTATTAACAAAACCCATTTCAAATTGTGTTAAAATTATTTCCCTATGCAAAAATGTTTATTTTGGGCCATTATTTGCAAAACAATAGACAAAAAAAATTTTGACACATTTGGCCCACCTTTCTAAATTGTAGCAAATCTGCTACATTGGGTAATAATGCTAATGAAAAAATTTAAGTGACATACCATTCAAGTTATTCTCAAATGTTTATTTGGCAATAAGAAACAAAACCAACAGGGTGTCCAGGCTGTTAACCCTTTCACTTCATGTAGCAGATATGCTACGCTGGTTAATAGCGGGTAAAGCTGGCAGCTAACCTCCCATGGGGGGTGGTCACGGGAGGAGAACAAATTAATGTAGGAGATCCATTATCAACAACAACATATTTTTATGCACGCTAACGGAGGTTGGAATTTGACACCAGAAGCAGTGGTGAATTAAATTTTAGAAATACAGTAAGTTCAGTAGCCTACAGCGGTTGACTGTAAGAACCAGTGACATACTCACCACAGTGCAGCAGAGAGGCCAAAACCACCACATGAGAGCCAGCGCCAGGAGCAACAGCAGCACCAGGAACACAATAATCACCACCGTGCCATCCCACTATCATGGGAGAGAGACAGACCTATTACATTAGCACAGGACACATGTTACCTCCCCACTGTACAGTACCACCAGCATGGGAGAGAGACCAACCGGGGCCATAACATTAGCACAGGAAGTACATCGCACCTTACCACGCGCTAGCTATTTAGCATAGCATGACATGAACTCACCCAAAAAGGCAATTATAATTAGGTGTCTCACTTACACATTCTGCGGCCGAAATGGTGATGGGACTTGTGATGAAGGACTGACCATTGTTCAAGCTGATCAGCACATCTACGGTCCTATTGATAAAGGGAAAAGATTACGATCACTCCAACTGATGCAAAATGACGTACAGCGGCAAACATGTCAGTTCCTGTAGAACAAGCACTGTGTACACAAGAGTGTTCATATATTTCATTATACAGTATGATGCACTCATGATTTTGTACATACACGATTTCATATCTTATAGTAACCTGTACAAGGGATTCCCATGAAAGTTTGAGGAAAGAGGTGCACCTGATTTCAACAGTGATGGGGGTCATGCCAGATGTCATGCTTAATACTTGGCCTGAATCCTTTAATTTTATGGTTTCCTAATTTTTACAATGACTGCATATTGTGCAGTCTGTAACTGTATTACCATCTATGATTACTGCACATGCAAGTCAATCTACCACCATATCCAGCACTCTATGTTAAGATGGCATGGGAATATTTCAAGAGAAATAGAAACTTTTCCTGAACAACTTTGGTGGGTAGAAAGTCTTCGCTAATCATCACTGAACACAGACCTTGAGCCAATACTTTGAATGCAACGGCTGCATAATAACAACTCAGATAGTTCATGGTGTGTCCAAAGCCTTGACTTCCCTGTTCATGACTTGTTTGCATAGTGATAAAGCTTTTTGACTGGCTGATGAACTGAGGTCACAAACTGATCTGGATTCAACTCACTGCAGGGTCCAATTGCATGTATTTATATTATATTAAGTACTTCTGAAAAAATCTGATGGTAAGTCTAGTAAATTCCCCCGCAATACAGTATACCTTCAGCCATTATAAACCAACCAACATCTGGAAAACAGGCAAATGGCAGGCAAAAGTCCAAAACCCCAAAATAATCATTTAGACAAAAATGTAAAATGACTTTGGAGGGATTCAATACCCAATGAACTCTTAAAAAGACTGTCCAGACATTGCCCTTTGGGTTCGATCTTCTGCTCACAGTTGGGGGCTTCCTAGCTTTAAATCTGCAAGTCTTTGCTCGTTTCAGTGATATGCAACAGGCCTACCTCTTCTTTCAACCTCCCATCCTTGAAGCGAAAATAACAAACAAGCTTGTTTGGGTGGGTAGGTCTTTAAATGATGTTTGGACACTGCACAAAACAGGGACTCATTCGAATTTCCACATTTTCGTTGATTTTTCTGCCCCTATCATTAGCTCTTCTCATTTCCTCAAATTACAGAGAATACTGACCAGATTCCAATACTCTAATTCACACGCACCTGAACAAAAGGATCCTGAAGTGAATTAAAAGCCTAATTTACAAACATATTACAAGACATAGATGAAAGAAACCTTAAATCTTTTGGTCCTAATAGATGCCTGCTTTTCTGACCAAAGGATTTAAGGTTTCTTTCATCCAATGGGCTGTTGAATGGCGGATAGCATTGTTTCTGCTGTTGTCTGTAGATTCTTCTGCTTACTCTGCACAGACTGTTTAGGCATCCGATGATTGCACTTTACACTTTGTGCCTGTACCTTGCCCAGTGATGCAAATTTGAACTCCTTTTAAATCCTCATTTTCATTTATTATTTATCTTATTTTATTTTTAATCTGCCTCTCTGTACAGTAATCTGCCCAATATGTGTGTTGATTGTCATCCATCAGCGTTTCGGTTGTCTGGTGTGTTTGCATGGTTTTTGTGTATCCTGGCTGCAAACCAATTTCCCAGTAAGGAGCAATAAAGACACGCTGACTTTGACTTTTAACTTGAAGTTAAACACCGTGCTCATAAATGAGCAACAAAATTGAATATGTACCATTTGATCAAATTCAGACAGTTTGAATTAATTCCGGCACAAAGAGGTCTTCAAATTTCAATGATTCGGCCATCTTATTACCAAATGCATTGAGTCAAACACAGTGGGCATAGATGTTGGAATAGATGCTGACAGTCTGACTGGTTTTTCACCAGTTACATCAAAACATACCAACTGAACCATGCGCCTCATACTGCGCATGAATTATCCACCATCAAACTGGCAAACGTGCGCCTGACCACGCTAATTTAAACATGGTCAGATGCACATTTGCATGCGTGCTTTAGACCATGAGTTTACCTCTTACACAATGGGCCTTGTGGATGGTCTTCTGAAGAATTCTAGAGGCTTGCACCTTGTGATAAGCTTAACCACTGTTATGCTTCCCTGAGCTGAATAATTAAATCCACACAGCGCAATAAAATCGATTAGAGATAATCAGAGATAATTTGCATGCATTGGTTTGGAGTGAGTTGATATTTTATCAAACAATAGCATAAAGTAAGATAATAAGAGCAAATTCAGTTGTATGAGAGAAAACCGCTGATTATATTTTTGGGAGTAAAAATGAGGTACTTCAAGTTTTGCATCTTTCATAACTTGTGGACAGATCACTGATGTGCCAAAATGACCAAGCCCTGAAAGTGATTCAACACAGAAGCAGCAATGCAATGCGCATATCAAACAACTCTGAGGGATGGCCTGATTACAAGACATTCATAAACTAGTGCATACCTCATTCTATTCCAAGATGTTAGCCATTAGCATGAAGTATGTAGCCGTGAATTTAAATGTTAAAAACCAAAACAGCTGTGCAAGTGAGTTGAAGAATGAGAACATTTAAATCGGGGCAGACTTCTGCTCTAAATCAAATCTAACAAACAGAAGAGACTGTTTAATGAGTCGAGATGATTAAGCAGGCTTAGCAGTGTTCGTTGTTGTAGCGACCCTTGTTGGCTGTTGAGGCAGCCATAGCTCATTCTCTGTGTACGCCCTCCTCTCTCTGTGTGAGGCTTCATAGCTGCAGCGTGAAACGAGTCAGCTGGCTGACCCATGTGTTTTTGAGAAGGACCGTGATTAAACCTCACTCTCCCAGGCTGACAGCAGGCCCATATATAAGCATGCTTGTACATGGTTTGCGAATTTGACATTCCATCAGGTATGATTTGAGAAGCCAAATTTGGAGTAAAAATTCCAAAAATAAACCAGCTAAACCTCTGAGTCACAGATAATAAATGTAATAAAGGCTTGGAGGGCTGGATCATGGGGGGTGGGGGAGCTGGGGTATCATTACGAGAGTCATTCACGCCATAATTTCCGCTCGGGCAAACCTGTTACAGTCCAGCCCAGTGCCTAGAAAACAGGCAAACAGGGAAGAACGGAAAATCCTGTGGGACAAGTACAAATCAAACCTTAATCAACCCTGTCTTATCATGTTTCTACATATGATGACAAAGTTGGACCAAATGAGAGCAGCAAGTCTTTGAACCTGCATTTGAGTTCTCGGCACAGCACTGTAGCATCCATCTTGAGGAATTAATCCATCACAACACAAGAGAGGTCAAAAGAGGTCACATATTTAAGAGGAAATGCCATGAAAAACTGACTGTATGAATGGCTCAATGCTCCCATTATAGTCATTTTCCATCAAAGCCTGCAGTTTAGAGAGGGGGAGTGGAGCACATGGTCAGCTATTAGAGGAAACACATACGACCTTGGTTGAAGGCCTGCAGAACTAGAATAAAGAAATACTCCATAATACCAACCAGGTAACGGCTATGAATGCTGGTCTCGATGAATACTTACTGACCGACTTCCTGGAGAACAGGCGCTGGGCATAGCAGGTAATTGTCCTCTACCACACGTGGCTTCTCATCTGGAAAATAACATATACAGTTCACACAGCACAATGAGTCACCATTCCTCATTCCTAAAACAAATTTCTAGAGGCCTTGTCTCATAAAACAGCAATTCAATCTTGATACAGAACTGACATACTCAATCAAAATAATGAGAGAACTCCAAGAGATTACGCGCAGGTTCAAGTGTATGTTCCCTTCACAACAGAACAACAGGTCTTTGTTTCTCTCATAAACTGGAATATTGTGGGACAGTCCACCCTCGATATTTTTTAAACTTCAGTCAGACAAACTGAATGAAGAGAGGGTCACGAATAAAGCATTAAATTAAAGCAACTGGGATGAAACTACCACCCACCTGAAGATAACAGCACAAGAGTCAGCTACACTAAGCACACATAATGCCCCACTACATTTCAAACATTATGGCCAGACCACAATTGCACAGAACCCCAAATCCCACAGATTCAGGGAGGATCCCCAGCGCCCATGTGGGCACAGGCAGGAAGGCTGTTTTTAGCGTCTAAAACATAGCTTGTGGGACCGCATAGAATAGAAAGGAAGCCATCTAGGTCAATGCCCATATTTCATGTGGTATTCTCATTAAATATTTACCACTGAGCTATTTATATTTTAAGTTCCAAAATAAATGAAGTTCTAAAATAGTCTCTCTATAGAACGTTTGTTTTACACTCAAGCTACAGGACTTCTGCATCATATTCATTTTTACAGTGTTTGCTGCGTGTATTTGTGACTCATAAGTTCAGTTTAATGACACAGCACATTCTAATTAAATTGAATGGAGACCAGTCCAAAATGGAGTTAGCTTACGGAAGATCTGTTCGTTGATGATGAAACTGCAAACCACTCCCTCTGTGCCTCTTCCTTGAGTAAACCCATTTCCCCTCAGCACAATTTCAAAGGTTTCTGTAGGAAGTGAATAGAACAAATCCACAAGGGTTAGGGTCTATTATTCATAGAAATATGAATAACACTGAAAGTATACCATCCTTGTAACATACCATTAACACAAATGCTGGACGGCTCCACTTTTAAGATTTCAGTACAAGACTTCTTTAATATCTACAAAATAAAGTAAAATATTGTTTATTTTTGGTATATCAAAACCATAGACAAGCAAGTAAACATTAATTTTTTTTCTTTTTCAGAGACGTACGGAACTGACTACATCAGCACTAAAAAAAAAATCCTATCTTTTAAATTGGTAATGCAAGCAAAAACAATTCATTAGGGATCAAAGTCAGACAAACTAAATCAAAAACTTCCAACTGTTATCTTCCCAGAATTAACTACAAAATTTTGGTCTCAATAATCACCCTAGATTTCACAATGATCCCTCCAGTGGTTTGGCAGAAGGAGATCAAAGTTAACAAAGTCACCGACGCCACCGTGTGATGCCATAAACTCCCTTTGGACCGTTGCACCAAGTGAACTAAAAATGGAGGCAAATCTTCCATCCACCTCCTGATTAATAAAGTACTTCCAGACAAAATAGGGTCAATCCAGGTCACATGCAAATTGAAAAAACCATCATCTCAAACTCCTTAATCACTGCAGCTTATCACAGCCACAGTCATAAATTTGTCAGGACAAAAATATGAGCAAATGAAAGTGCTGGAAAAAGGAGGGACAAAGCTCAACTCAGAGAAGCATCATTGATCATCATTATTTCAGTCAAAGTTTTAAGCAAATTTTAAATCAACAGTTTGTACAATAGACGGTTGTCAGAGTATCTTGAAAGTTCTGAACTCAGAACTGCTCTCAAAATTTCAAGTTTGTAAAGTGCAATATTTCTAAGACTTCAGCACATGACCTCACCTTCACAGCTTCAAAAACAGTTTGTCACAGGGACACACGGCTACTCACTTAAACAATAAAACTGCCTGTGAATAAACTAAAACTTATGCATTAATAACTCGAAGGCACTCAGAGAGCGCATTACCTCTACTGTTGCATTACCATTGAAAGCAAGTGTTAAACAAGTCTTAACAGCGCCCTTTTCATGCATAAAGAAGTCCTTTCGAATAATGGATCAAGAATATGAGTTGGATCTTCACCAGAATGTAATCACTTCCTCCTCAGCACAGTATCTATCCACAGGCAATATTTCATTCACAACCATGCATAATTTTTTAAGATGTCCTAATAACTCACAAATGGACAAACAAACACCAGAGTAAACCTATCACTTCCTGGTAGAGGTACAAAAGAACAGATACTGACACCATTCCACAGCCAAAGTTTCTCTGCCAAACAGTTGAAGTGAATGTAACTTATGAGACATGACAAAACCTAATAGTTACATTCTCCATTGATCTCATTAATCACTGGCCAATGACTGCACATCACAGAGTTAACAGTAATGAGACAGTCACATATGGAATCAAACTCACTCAACTGTAACATTTCAGCACTGCATGTTGTGTGACTTTCCATGTAGAATTCATGCCAACAAAGTGTGAAAGTTGTAACTTTCTCATCTTTAAACATACTTAGCCGGCAAAAGTGAAACTGAGTTATTACAGCAAAAAGAAATCTTGAACGGACTGCAGTAACCTTGGTAATGAAAATCTTAATATATTGCTGGCTGGGTCAACCATATGCCTGCGATGCATCATAAGGCATTGTAAGAAATTTTAGATACTGTACACCAGGTTCTTTTGTGAAAGCTCAGCAGTTTTCACCATGACTGGCGGGGGTCCACTGCAGCCTTTTCGTGAAGAATGTGCAAGAACAAGGATAATGGCTGCACTGCATTTCCCCACGTGCACCATTAGTACTCACTATATACCGTAAATCAACAGTGAGCCTTAGGAAAGTGCAAGCAGATAAAGATTAAGACTTTGTAAAGAAAACAGAAATTTAAACATTTAGTAGAAGCCTTAAAAATCTAAGAAAAACACAAACATTGTGATGATGAACGCCAATGCCTCATGAAACATTACAAGTGTAATCTTATGACAGCGATAAGCTTCATTCTGCTGCTCATTGAATTGTTTGGGTAGTAGGGCATCGAGTTAAGCCCTAAGGACTTTTTTTCCAGACTCAGTGCCGGGCCATTTCATCATCAGCCTGGCCTGTGCATATGTTCTGCTCCCATTTGAGTCAGCAAAATTTTATATAATATTCCCACTTTAATTTATAACTAAGATGAATGCCTATTATTCATTTGCTACATCTATGAATTTCAGGCCAAAGCTGTATTGACACTGTAAATCGCCAAATAAAATTAAGGAGCATTGTTGGCAACATACTGCTGGACCTCAACAAACATCTCTTAATGTGTTAACTTCTAGGTATAAAATGTATGATTACAGATGATATTGTATACCCTTACCGAATTTACTATACTTTTGAGAGCTTGGAATCCACCTAAAACGGGGAATACTTGATCTTTACCGTCAGCAATCTCTGCAAGCTGTGCAAAAGAGATATTGCAATATTAGCCTTACAAATGAACACATGAGCAACATAAGCTATGCGAGATGAGGAGAACTGCTGCATAAGCACATAAGCAAGTAAAACGCAGTTAAGACTTCCTGAAATCTACATAACAATTTCCTGTCCGAAATCTACAGCTTTCATCACATTAATGAAACAATAACAGGAAGTGTAGCCGATAGCACCCAGATAAACAACCACGTCCAGCTTTGGCCTGTGTAGTGGATACTCCCTCTACAGAAGAAGAAGAGAAGAATCCCCATTCCATGTAGCTATACCCCCCCCCCAACCCCAGCCATTATAACTTTATGACTAACTAAATGGTCGAAAACTTGACTTCAAGTATCACTTCTAAATTAAAAATAATTCTGCATCATTATTTCCTTCACAGCATCCCTGATAGACTGATGTAATTAAACTTTCCATCAATATACAGGTTACCTTTAAAAATTCTGGCCACGCAGCATGCAGTTTATTGGTTTAATTGCTGCAAAGTATATGTGTTAAAACGTAGAGGCATGCTGCCTTTTGGAGGGATATGATAGACAAGACAACATAAAAACTCAGAAAATTCACTGACCTGTTTCTCATCAAAGTCCTTTACACCAACACAATATACTCGGGCGCCCAGTTGTCTGGCAATGTCTGCCTATAGCAGATGAAAGACACTGGGATAAAACTGCGTATTCACGTCATAAAAAGAATTTAAAAAAGAACAAAAAGCGCCATATTATGAATGATCTTACCTCTTTTACCGTGTAGGGGAAGAGATATCCTTCCAGACGTCCATCGGTCAAGGCAATGATGATACTCGATGATCTTGAAGACTGTTCTTTAATTTGCTCCGTGGCCTAATCATTGATAAAATATGTTAATATCAGAACTATTATGCCATTAACAATTTGAGAGAATTTCTGATGTCTGCCAGTAACATGCAATTTTTTTTATTTCAAAATGTCTTAAGTATTAAAGTTTAATAGCAGTCCCAGTTTTTTCCTTTATCTTTGTTGCAGTTGGTGGCATACCTTCTTAAATCCTTCATGCATGTATGTTTCACTTGATGGTTTGACTTCACGCAATCGTTTAAGGCCTTGCTCTATTTCATAACTACAGATAAAAGAATTGCAGTGGCATGATAAATGAAAACAGGTTAAATCACATGGAAAAAAGCAATTAATTGCTAATGAACTGCAGTCATTACGTTCCAAGATTACACTTGTGAAAAAAAAACTGTTAACAGTGCATTAAATGTGTGCTTCAGTAACAGTTAGCAAAGAAACATGGCAGAAAACACCTGACATACAAATAAGAGATACAGACTGGTGACTAATTAAAGGGAAGAACCTGCACAACTTTGCAGACAAAGATAACACATGCAGACAGATCTGTTCAGTTTCCTGGCATAGTTGGGTCCACCTGTCCCCTTAAACGCAAATGGGTCACAAAAAAAATCAATGTTAGTCTGGTTGATCACCTTTATATCCTATGCTGAAGTATTCCTACCATGATGGGAAAGATCTCCACCAGAATGACAATGGTCTAAGCGCAACAGGGCACAAAGGGCCAGTGAATGGTTTTCTGAGTATGTAAATGATCCTAAGTATACACAACCACCTTGACAGTCACCAGATCTCAAACCAGTTGAACTAATATTAGAGATTTTGGAACAATATGTTTGACAGTGCCCTTCGTTACCATGAAAACATGACATGAGTAAATATCTCTTGAAAGAAAGGTACTCTGTCACTCCAGTAAGGTTTTACACTTGAAAATTCAATTACCAGCTGTCTTTTCAGATAGTCTGACAGCTCGTTGAGGCCCAACACCTTACAAAGACTGTTCATGTTGATTTTTCCATTAATTAGTCACCTGCTTGTATCTAAATCAGACAGCCAGACACCAAGGAAGGAAGTAGGTAGCCCTGATGTCACTGGGGATAAAAAAGATGAAAATTTCGAAGATTACATTACCTGTCTCCGGTTAGGGGCAGCATCACTTCTGCTCGAGCAGAAAAAACTATAAAAGAAACCCTCATCCTTGGGCTAGAATACAGAATGAGAACCAACTTTATCAATTAGGGACAAGCAATTAAATTTTCATTATTTTTATGCATATCGTGGCTGAATCCTCAGTTGCAATAAGCCAAGGGACATTCTAAGGGTCACATAATTTCAAAATAATTGAAAAGTTATGCAGTGGTTCCAAACATGGCAACATTTTGACAGTTTGTATCAATTTGCTCCATTTGAGCTCCAGGCTAAATGTAATTGCTACTGGGGAAAAAAACTGGAAATGAATGCTAAAAATAAACAAGGGCAATATGGAGTTTTCTGATGTAACTACTCATACTTATATGGGTATTATGACAAGTGGGGAAAGGCACAAGGAGATGAGTATGATGCTGTGGCATTCATAACTGCAGCTGTTGACTGGAACAAAATGAAAGAGAACTAATCACAACAGTTTTGGTCGTTGTATTGGTAGTTTCAGCTGTTTCCGAGCAACATAATAAAAAGTGGCCACAATCAACACTCTGCATATTGACACATGTTCTTGACATAAATGTGAAGAATATGTCTTTGGATAAACAAATATTTGTGGTTACCATGAAATAAGCACAATATACAACTGCCGATTATTATATGAAAATTATTGCACACCCGGGTGATTCGCATATTACACCCCTTTGGTGAACAATTATTTCTGCATGATTGACATGTGGTGGTGTATTGCTTAGCTATTGTGCAAAGAAAGAAATTACCAAAATGTGCGAGAGGACAACGATCACAACTTCTGTATAATGAAATGTGAAAATTGTGCACTCTGCAGAGTAGTCAACCAAGACAATAAAAATGAAGACATTACTGGACTGAATCAAGTATTCTGACTGTCCCAGAAGCTGAGGTGTGTATGGAATTCCTGGTACAAATGACTACAGTTCATTATCCAAATTATTTTCCAGTCACTGTATAGACAGCTGGGAACCATCACATTTGTAAAGAGTGTGGTAGGACAAGACAAAATGAAATTTAACAAATTTTCACATGTGCCCAATATCTTAATGAAGATTATTCACTCTGAAACTTTGATATTCTGATTTAAAATTTCTCAGAACTGCTAAATTCAACTGCTCAAAATGAAAGACTTACCTCACAAACCGATTGGTGAGCTGTTCAACGAAGCCATAAATCTCCCCCCAGTTGCCTGCAACACTTCCAGACCTGGGAGACATTGATACAGTCAAATAGCGACACAATTCCACTGACCTTGCAAAATTCCCTTCACGTAAAGCATTTAACACTGATAATGTTACATCACTTGCCCTGGCAAGGGTATAAATGGTTGCTAATTTTAAGGCTAAACCACGGCAAAGCAAGGACAAGACTCAATCACAGGTAACAATGCAAGTGAACAAGCCATCTCCAATCCATAAGGGCCACCCATCTCAAACTGTTCTGCGACTTCAGGAGGTACATTGGCACTCTTCTGGAGAATTGTGCATTATCCACAACTCCTCCATATGGATGGAAGTACAAGGACAGGGGTAAGGGTTGTATTTCATATCTGGCTTCAACATAGTTTTAGCACATCTGACTCATGTAGTTACAAATTTGTAAATTTAAACAAATGAGGCGCAACCCCCCCCAACACACGCACACACATACACATACACATACAGGTAAGAGTACAACAAAAGTAGCAAAAATTATTTATACAATGTTTTACAAGTACAAATTGAGTGCAACCATAAAAACAGACTGCACAGCTATGGAGCGATGCTGAGGTCTCAGGTTGAGCACTTTTCAAATAGTTTAATCTCACTCATAGCTCTTTAGTTGACAACGTGCCAGACTGGAAATGCAACACGATGAAACAGGTGTGACGATAAACATGTTAATAAAATGAGTAACAATAGTTCAATGACCACTAAAATAAACCATAAGCCATTATGGAGGGCAATATACCTTCTTAAGTTGAAATTTAATGTCATCTCAGATACCATGTATAAAATCTACCTCAGGCAGAATGAATAAGATACAATGAACTGAAGTTTATTTTGCTCAGTACAGTTGAATAAACATGACTGATCTTCAATGTGAATGAAACATTTTCCAGTAGTCACAGTACCACCCAATATATGAAATTAGGTTACTTTGGAAATCCTGATTTTTATGATTAATAAATAAATAAGTAAATAAATGTAGCCTATACACCATGTGGCAGAGTATATCACTTTAAAAAGCTTTTCATTGTTTTAATGTTTTGCTGGTTGTTTTGCTTTTCATAATTTTACATTGACCCCAACATGAACTTCAACTTCAGCATCCTATTCCACTTAGACTCTGATAGATGAAACGTCTAACTTAATTGAACTTGGATATCCGGACATGCGGGAGTCTTCGCTGACCAGCTTTAACCTCTTATCTGCAGTCACTGAGGCCAAAATTACAGAATATAGGCTGCACATGGATAAAATAATTTGGCAGCGACGTAGTCATAATGCAAATGTTAATATCTTTGTGGTGTAGTAACTATTGATAGGAATCTGAACGTAACATAACGCCGTTTAACAATGACGTAACAAGCGGGTTTTGCACTTACTTGTCCAGGACGAAATACAGATCAAAGGCTCCGTGGCAAGACGCTTCATCTGCTGTGCAATACGACACATCTAATAATGTCACCAGCAGCAAGACCGCTGTCGCCGGAGTCCATCCTCGCTTTACCCGATTTGCTTCCTTAATCATACCGGGCGCTGATCAGTCACGGGGTAATGCACCACCAGGAAGAGAACCAGAGAGCTTTGAAATTCAGCAGAGTAACGTTAACATTACCTCGACCGTGTCAGCAGTTAGCACACCGCCCAGTATCATTCATTGTGGGGACCGCCCGTCACGAAGCAATATATGGGTTATCCTTGCTCCCTGCGTAATGTAGGAAATCACCGATTCTACGTCGATACAATGAATCCTTTTTTATGAATACGCCATTATTGTTCTTTTTTTTACCGCTGTAGATCAGCTCGCACAAACTTCCTGAAGCGCTTGAAGTGCATGAAAAAATAATCTACTTTTCCCCGAAGGGCTCACTATCACCACACCCACAGCCCGTGGAAACTGGACATGAGCCCGTCTTTCGAGCATGCGCCAGGAACTGATCGATACACAGACCTGAGCTTTCACTGTTGACATCAACTGCTGCATGAGTGGAGCACGCATATCGGACCCTGAAGCTGATTAAATTCAGCTCTTATATTCCTTTCCTATCAGAGCTCATAAATCAACATATTTTATGTATAACATTCAATTAAATCATAAATACGCGATTAAATGGTGCATACTAATCCGTGTCAAGCAGCTGCTTTACTTTATTTGAGTTTGAAAATGAAACCTGAAGAAAAACAAAGTAATATGATTCGGGGTATAGTTTAAGCGAGTGTGGCTCAAAATAAGCGCGCACCAGCTGTGCTGGTTTGTCCTCATTTGGTCCTTGCAAGCTGAGAAAAAAAAAACTTGTTCTGGTTAGACCTACAGTGTTTCTATAAAAAAAATGAAATAGTAGCTACAATCCAGGACTCCATCCATGGAACCTTTCAGGAATTACCTCCGAAGAGTCCCCTCGTAAGACGCCGATGCGCTGTCTGTCACTCACGAAAGAGCGCTTACCGCGCAGAGCAGAGGGGGCATGGAAAACTAAACGCTTAAACTGGGAAGTAATATGGTCAGACGCAGTTGACCGCATTATGGATTTAACAAAAAGTGAGGATTACACGAAAACTCTTTTTTTAAGAGCATTGGTATCTCTGATGACTACAGAGATAAAGGGTTCACAGATTTTAATAGCCACAATGTATATTTACTGATGAAACATATCTGAACCCTTAAAACCCCATAAGGCATACTTTTTCGAGCCTTTTTCATAACGTCCAGCATAAACGTGCTCAGAGATGAAGGCATTTCCATGATTACGACGCTCTATTGACTCACTTCCTCATTGAAGTTATAAAATGCGTCACCAAACCTGGAGATATTGTTTTTGATATCTACATGTAGCAGGTGGTAAATTGTCATTTCCTTTTATTCTCCCCAGTCATATTACAACCCAAAATTCCAATGAAGGTGGGGCGTTGTGTAAAACGTGAATAAAGCAGAATACAATGATTTGCAAATCTCATAAACCCACATTTTATTCACAAAAGGTCATAGACAATATATCAGATGTTGAAAGTGAGACATTTTGCAATTTCATGAAGAATATTATCTGTGTAGCCTATGTATGAGGGTCCTTGTGTCTCCCATCTTGACGAGCAAATAAACCCTAATATTAGCTTTCTCCTCAAGAACACTTTGTTGAGTTCATCTGGAATTATCAGAACTCAGTGAAATGGTGAAAAAAGTGGTCTACTGGTACTTGATTATTGCTCTGTAGAAATGATCCAGTTCATACAGTGGATATAAGTAAGTATGCACACCCACAATGAAATTTCAGGTTTTGAGAAGTAAAGTTAGAAGTTCAAAACAAATATGGGAAAAGTCTGACATGTAAGGCCCATTAATGTGCTATTTTTCTATAAGAATGCTATTTTTGTTTTTGCTGTGTACTACAAAATGCTGGAATTGACAACGAGCAATGAATGTGACTTTCAGGTTTAATTTTGGGGTATTTAAACCAAATCAGAAGAACAGTGAAGGAATTGCAGCCCTTTTAATGCACGGTCCCCTCTCCCCTGTCAAAGCGACCAAATAAAATTGGACATCCTGTAGCTGTCCTTTTGATGTCTTATATCCTCTTTATTCACTTTGAAGTAAGCAGATAAGAGTTGTTCAGTTGATTTCAAGTGTGGCTTTTGTATTTGGAATCTGCAGCTGTTTACTCTCAGTAGCCCAATGCACAGATAACACAGTACAGTGTGTAGACCAGTGCATGTTAGGATCAAATGGGGGTTATATGTGCTCAACCCATGACAGTTGTGCAATGCTGATTCAAATCAGTTAACGGAAATGTACTTACGATTATCACAGTTTGTAAAAGGCAGTTTTTGGTAAAATTTCTTCTCGAAATGCCAAAAGCAAATTGTAATGTACCAGGATGTCTGTCAACCTCTTATAGAACACCTGAATTGAAGTGTAGTCGGCTTCATAAGACCCCGTTCTATCCCACTGTGCGCAGCGGAAAACACTGTCCTACATCATAAGTGCATGGGGCTATTTAAAGTCCATACAGCTGTCATAACACAGAAGCAAGCAACCATGGGACATAAATTAAAATAAACCCATCCGTGAGATAGCAAGAACATTAGTTATGGCCAACTGACCAATACAGTCAATTCTCAAAAATTCAAAGTTCAAAGATAAGCTCAGTACCATCAAAAGGCGAAATGGAGGCGAAAGCTGAAAATACGTCTCTGTTTCCTGCAGTAACAGGTTACCAGCGGTTTCACCATTTTAAACAAATTGTTTATTAAGTTTAGAGTAATAGGTAAATCATCAGATGAAAAGTGTGCTCTTAATAAAACAATGGTCATTTACTCTCAAATCGTTAATGATCAGACTTGGCAGTACTCAGCATGTTTGACTAGGGGCTGAAGACTGGGTTCTGCTTATTCGATGCTGAAATAGTGTCCACTGTTTTTTAGTTGTTTGTGATCGGCAATAGTCTAGTCTTTCTTCACAGCCAAGTGTGACGGTGCGTTCAGGAACCACACGCAAGAGAGGGAAATCCAAAAAATGTATGCCTTTATTGGAGTCCGAGTCAAAGCCAAAAAAGCGCAGGGTTTGCCAAGCCACAATACGAAATCTAAAAACAGTGTCAACTAGACAGGCAGGGGTCAGAACCAGTAAGACAGATGAACAGAGGTACAAAAACGATAGGCAAAAGGTTGTAGTCGATGAACAAAGCCAAGGGTCATACACAGGGCATCCAAACACAGAAATCGTGGTCATACAAAAATGGGTCAAAATCCAGAAAGACAAAAACAATACAAAAAGGGAAATGGCGAGAATCAAAGTCTGACAGTCCAGTAGAGGCGAAACAATGATCAATAGCATACGAGGCGCTCTGCACAAAGAAATATTGATCAACGTTCTGACAAGAGCTGTGAGTGAAAAGACTGCTGATATACACACAGGAAAGGTCATATGCTATACAGGAATCAGGTGTAGAGAATAAGACTAATTACAATGGGAGAATCACATGAGGGAAGCCCTGACCACGAAAATTGGCGAAAGACAAAACACGAACGGGAATCACACAAACAGCCTATGACATTTAAACAGCTCCGGTCCAGGAGTTCTACGTGCACAGATAACGAGCGCAGGAGAGTGATTAAGCACGTGTGAAAGGTCTCGCTGAAGCTCAGGGGGCTAAAAGGCGGAGTATAGAACAGGGCGAATGCGGAGAGGCAATTAGTTTAGAATAGTGGCGGTGCAACTTTACATATTAAACTAGAGTGCTCGTTTGTAAGTTAGAATCTTATATACATGGATTAGTTGTGTTAGTAGACTATGATACAAAATACAAATGTTAGTTTTGTTAGTAATCAGAACAGAAAGGCAAAGGAAGAAAACAAGACTTGAAGGAAGATCTTAAACACCGGAATTAATTTAAATCACCCGAAGTCAGTGAGCAAGCAGACAGGGAAAACAGACTGAACCAACTAGATCACAAAACAGGGGAGAGAAGTGCAATGGAACTGAGAAATAGAATGAACCAAAAACCTGAGTATTACAATAACCAAATAGAATAAATAAAAGACAATAATCATGAACACAGAACCAGAACATAAACATGACCAAAAACTATAACCATGACACCAAGGCCTGCTAGGCTAAATGTTTTTTACTGGAACGGAAGTTTTGACTTTCATGGGATCCCCACAGCGGCAGCGCCAGAACTGGGAAAATAGAGGGGCACAGAACATCCCCTCAAAACAATTATTAGTCCTGACTTGTTCTAAATCATATCCTAAATCAACAAATTCAATACACTCACTCCAAAAACACTCCACACTATCAGGCCTTGCTAGCTCTCACCGTTAAAGTAAGACAACAATCATGCTTTTGGACGTTGCACTTTGGTGTATTTAAATCAGTGTTATTCAAAATTGCATGAAGACAAATGGTCTTTTATTGTATTTCAACAGTTTAAGCAATCATGAAGCTCATGTTAAATCACGTGATGTGTGGAAAAGGTAGCGAAGAAGTTCTAGAGCGGTTTTTTTTTTGGTAAAGCATAGGCCTATATAAGTAAATTATTTTTCTGTACTGAAGTTAGCCCCTTATTTAATCGTTGTTAGATTGCATAGTGAGACAAGTGAGAGAAGCCGCGTCTTCAATTGGCAATGGATTATTACAATAATTGGATGACGTGTTAATAAAGGAAAATGATTGAGAACTATCCAGGGCTAAATGTTTTTATAAAGGGATTTTCTGTTCCCCCATTTCCAGTTGCGCCGCCACCACTGATCCCCCATATATCACAAGTAAATTCAAGGCAAGAGGCCTGTCTTGTTGCAGAGGTGAACATACTAAGCAACAAGGATGGAATGTTACTTTAAATACAAGACTATCCACAGGAATTATAGCATGACAGACAAAGTGAACTATTAGCAAGCTGGGTATAATATGACCCATCATTTCACTCCCATTGAGATCATTTTAAACACATCCATAGCAAAAAGATATGCCAGGTTGAATGGAGTTAATTGTTAGTATTCTCGAAGCTGTCAACAAAATAGCAGCAGTCCACTGAGCACTTCCTTTTCCTCCATTCAGTGAAGCTACATTAACAGGCCTGGTGGAAATCAAAGCCGACAGGCCATCATTCTGCAAGCCTATCCTGAGACAAACAGTTCATTATAACAGTTAAGTGCGCTCCTGCTTGATGACTGAATGGCAACAGCCCACAAACCCACCACAATAAAGCAGGGTTTTCATGCTCTAATTACCATTACAACAGAGGTGTATGTCCCAAAGAGGCATTTCAGTCCAAACCTGTCATGTTCTTTGTAAATTGAAAAATCTGAATACATATCACTGTAAATAATTTGCTTCAGTAGCTTGAGAAAAATGAACTACTATATGTACATGTAGAATGACTTCCAGAATCTCAGATTATTTGAAAAAAGCATCTGAAAGGAAGTTGATCAACCTAATTTAACAATATATGCAGTATCTAAAATAGCTGTAGAAAAGCAATATGCACTAATATGCATACACATGCATACACACACACATGCACGCACGCACACACACACAAACACAGATGCTCACAGAAGGCAAATGAGAAGTACATTATATTCAAACACCTGACTTTTTAAATGCATCTTGACAGTTTACATGAGGGTAAACTAAAAACATACATTAAAATGACATATGTTGGCCATTTAACTGCTGTCTCTTATGGCTGCTATAAAATAGCCTTCTGGACAACTCTGTTATTTATTAAAAATATAATTTCATTTCAAGTCAAACATTTATTGGAAAATCATCAAGCAAACAGCATAGGCAGGTTAAGAATGATTAATGACGTATTTTTCTGTAATTTGTTTTGCCAGTCGCTACTTGGAGTAACAAAAAGAGTCTGATATGAGTTCAGACCATTGCGGCAAACACACTGAAGTGACTGGTGCAGCAGTGGTCCATTTTCTCTTCAATATTCAAGGCTTTGACTTCACACCTTTTGATTTCCTACTACCAGTATGTTTCTAGGGAGACAAAGCATCCAATACTTTTCTCAACATAAATAGTGCTAAATTATGATATTCTAAAGTTAAACAAACGAAGACCACAAAAGAAAAACAATCAGAGTCCAAATGTTTGATTTTTGTATACTTTATATATTATTAATTAATATTATATTTATGACAATATATGATATCATATATTATTATAATATTCAATATATTTTATTTTTTTGCATATTTTTTCAGTGCTTTGTTTCCAAGATCGTTTTGAATTTTTAATTAATCATTTCTCCACAACGTGAAAATGTGACTGATCATTTTTCCATTGTGGTCTTATTTTGCTTTATTAATGATTAATGATTAATTATTAATTATTTTGCCGTGTTCATGGTAAATATGTCTGTCAATTTTTTTTTTTTAATGACACATCACTCTTTAGGGTTCAAACAGTTGCCTTTATCCAAAGAATGTAGATCACAATTGGTAATACCCGGAACATACTTCAGGTGCTCAATCACCTACAGATTGGTTACCTCACTTGCTGCACTTCACTATACTATGGGGCCTATCTGAAATTTTCTTGTGAAAAGCATGTCACGTTAATGCCAAACACATACTATTGCTTAAAAGGACTTAAATCTGCAACAGAGGGTTTTGAGGGTCGACTGGGAACTTTGGCAAAGGACCCTGTCTAGGCGATTTTCGACACGCATCTCCAGAAAAGTGTTTCCCACTTGTCTGGGGGCATGCAATCTGAGTGGACCCTGTTCAAAGTCTCCATTGTGAAAGCAGCTGCCTTGAGCTGTGGTCTGAAGGATGTTGGTGCCAGTCATAGCAGCAACCCAAGGACCCGTTGGTGGACACCAGCAGTGAGGAAGACCGTCAAGCTGAGGAAAGTGACCTCTCGGGCTTAGTAGGCCAATGGGACTCCTGACTCTGCAGACTAGTATCGACAGGCTTGAAGGACCGCAGCCTTTGTCATTGCAGAGGCAAAAACTGGGACTTGGGGGGGAGTTTGAGGAGGTTATGGAGAAGGACTTTCAGGTCAGGGTGGCCTAATAAAGGTTCTGGCAAACCGCCAGACGACTCTGGAAAGGGAGGCAGGGCTTTGCCCAGGCTGTTTTCAGCATGAGTGGGGAACTGCTGACCTCGCCTGTTGACATTGATTGGTAGTGGAAGGAGCATTTTGATGGACTCCTGAATCTGGCAGTTACGCCATCCATTGAGGAGGCAGAGACAGAGGACTCGGGTCAATCTTAGCCCATTTCTGAGGTAGTGGAAAAGCCCCGCAGTGGCAAGTCATCGGGGATGGACGAGATTCATTCTGAGATTCTGAAGCTCTGGATGTTGCTGGGCTGTCCTGGTTGACATGCCTGTTAATCTTTGCTTGGATGTCGCGTGCAATACCTTCTGGAAGATTAGGGTGGTGATTCCCAGTTTTGAAAAGGGGGACCAGAGGGTGGCCTCCAACTACAAAGGGATCACACTACTCAAATGTTCATGAAATGCTTGTGCCAGGGTGCTGGAAAGAAGCCTTCGCTTAATTACCGAACCTCAAATTTAGGGGGCACAATGTGGCCGTGTCCTGGCCGTGGAACAAAGAACCCATTTTTTTATCCATTGCATGGATACTGGAGGGGTTATAGGTTTAACCATCAAGTTCAGATGTGTTATGTCGACTTGGAGAAGGCTATTGACCGTGTCCCATGAGGTACCCTGCGGGGGATGCTGCAGGAGTATGGGGCTCCGGAGCCATAAGTTTGAGGCGTCCAATCCCTGTACAACCAAAGCCAGAGCTGTGTCCACAGTCTTGATATTAAGTCAGACTCATTTCCAGTGGGTTTTTGTGTCAGCTAAGGGATTGCCTTGTCTTCTATTTTGTTCATGATTATCATGGGTAGGATTTCAAGGCGCAACTGAAGCTTGGAAGGTGTCCAGTTTGGTGACCTCAGTGTTGCATACCTGCTGTTTGCAGATGATGTGGTCCTGTTGGCTTTTTTGTGGTGTGACCTCCAGTATGCGCTGGAGCAGTTCGCAGCGGAGTGTGGAGTGGTGGGAATGAAGATGAGCACCTCAAAATCTAAGGCCATCGTCCTCTGTCAGAAAAAGGTGGAATGTCCCCTCCGAGTAGGGGGTGAGTTGTTATCCCAGGTGGAGGAGATCAAGCATCTTGGGGTCGATCTATGTTCCAACCCTCATCTATGGTCATGAGCTGTGGGTAGTGACCGAAAGAATGAGATTGCAAATACTAGAGTGCCAAGGGCCCTGATGGTTGCCTGCAGTTACAGCCCCAACAGGTGAAAAGTTACTAGCATCAGTCCGTGGATTCAACAGAAAGCCAACAGGAATTCTTGCAAAACCAACACGTTGTCTTCAAGATACTGGCATTAAAAAGCTCCAGTTCGGACATCCACGAAAAAATTGAACCTGTTTAATTTTTTTAAGAATTTCAGCGTGATGCCCATTGGTCCCATACCACTGTGAATCAATTTACGGTTCTTCGAATCAATTCTCTATGAAAGAAGAGAACTGTTTCATCCGCACACTTCCACAGGCCAGTGAGAAAAGGGTTTTTGTTATCATTATCGTGCAACTGGACTGAGCGGTCACACTTCTTCATGAGTGACAGACAGCAATATTTTTTGTCACTTTTCTGCCATTTAGCAAAAATATAATTTTTAAGAAGTCTACATTATGTAATTCGATTAGATTTTTTTCTAACCTGGACTTTCACTGTCGTCTGCTGTCAATTTGTGAAGTGCTCCATCTTCTCAATTCACTTCTGGTTCTTGCTATGCTTTCAGACAATGATTTTTTTACACAACACTGCCGTACATGATTTTTCATTAGTGTCCAATATATACCGAAGATCAAAAGCCAATATTAAAGGACTTTTAGGATGTTTTTGTCATTACCTGGACCTTGTTGCCCAAGGTCAAATCCAATATGTCAAAAACAACCAGCATACATGATTTCCTATTAATGCCCAATACATACCTAAGCTCTAAAAACAATATTAAACAAATATGGGCCATTTTTAACCCTCGGCGCAGCGCAGCGAGGGTTACTGTAGTTGGGTCTGTGTGTCTGTTAAGTCACATCTCACCTCTGGAGCGTCTGTTCGTCCTGAAAATGCTGTCACGTACTCAGCGGGCAACGGAGGTCAAAAAATTTGTGGGGTTTTCTCTGAAACCGTTCCGTTGCAGAGATCCAGCACTCTCCGTTGTACGGCCATACGATTTTCCTGCCGAAAGCGCGCATTCGATTATAGTCCTACACCGCGTGGTACTGGTCATTTCTTCCTGTGCGGTGTGCAGAGAAGAGTGAGTGGTTTCGTGAGTTGCAATTGGTCAGCTTACAAGTAAATGCAGATACCAACGGCTTCCGAACGACACGGAGCAGATTATTATTAGAATAATATATATAGAATATATGTATATATTTTTTTTTTAACAGCTGTTATATTGTAATATTGGGCGGCACGGTGGCACAGTGGTTAGCATTGCTGCCTCATAGCAAGATGGTCGTGGGTTCGAATCCGGCCTGGGGCCTTTCTGTGTGGAGTTTGCATGTTCTCCCCGTGTTGCGTGGGTTTTCGCCGGATACTCCGGATTCCTCCCACAGTCCAAAGACATGCATATCAGTTTAATTGAGGATACCAAATTGCCCATAGGTATGAGTGTGAGAGTGAATGGTGTGTGTGCCCTGCGATGGATTGGCAAGCTGTTCAGAGTGGGTCCCTGCCTTTGCCCATAGTCAGCTGGGATAGGCACCAGCTCGCCCCGTGACCCTAGTGAGGAATAAGCGGGTAAAGAAAATGGATATTGTAATATTGCTACAACCTGTTGGCGGAGTCAATCACCAAATCTGAATCCAACTGTACATGCAATTTACACACTGAAGAGTAGAATAGATGCCCCCAAAAAAGCAAAAACTGAAGATAGCTGAAGTACAGTACTGGCAGAGCATACACTGTTAGAAACTTGCACCTTTTTTGCCAGTTATTCTAACTGTAAGTAGAGTCCTGCGTGCATTTAACTGTGGTTTACACTTAATAACCGTAGAACTCTGTTGTAATTCTTATTGTAAAATTACTGTTAAAATAACTGGCATAAGAGTTGCCAAAAGGTGCAAGTTTAAAACGATGTAGGAAACAAACCTAATTTCTGGCGATGTCTATGCCTCGCAGACTTCAAACAGTCATCGTAGGCAAAGGATTTGCAATATAATGTTCAAAATAATTACTCATCTTCAAAGTGCCCAATATTTTTCATGCGCCAGAAAATGGGGTTGATTATGTACAAAAAGTGCTGTCATTTCCAAATTGTTGACCGATGAAAAAGCCCTGAAATTCAAGCTGGAGCTGTATTATCATGTGTGCATACATTAAGAAAAGTCTAAAACTAATAACAATTTATTACATCGTCAGTATGTAGGTTGTATTCGAACACTTAATCAACTTCACCCCTCTGTGAATCAATTTCTACCAAAACAACAAAACATTCTCAGTGATTTCATAAGTTTGTACTGTATTATACTGTGTTTGTCATGCTCTGCTGAACTGGATTTCCCATTGGTTTACATTCTTTTGGTCATGCCTTAGGGAATTTGAGCTGAGAGTCTGAATATGATTAGACATCAGCTGAAATTCCCTGACACACAGTTAATCTCTGGCTTACTTTGACTGTATATCAGCTGTTGCATTTGGTCCCTGAAGTACCACAGTCACAGCTCTGCACATAGCACCATTCACCATGGCCCAGAAATAGCAACAATGAAGATGTATGGCTGTATAAAAGATTGATACTCATGTCACTCAGTGGCAGCAGCATTTCCTACCACGACAATGAAAGTGAACAGAGATTGGGTTAATTTGAATATTTGACCTCTCCTTTTCTCCTTTTACCTTAGCTGATTGGGAAATATATTGAGGATCAATACGTATATTGACCTTTCAGTCCATTGAGTGTAAGTATAAGGATTTGGCAAATAGGTGTCATGTGTTTCTCAGAGATGTCTTGAGAGCAGAACGATGAGTTTCTCCTTTGCAAAATTGTATTTCCAATTTTTTTTATTATTTAGAATTTTTGATGAATACACACTGCTATAAATTGACTGAATGTAACAATTAAATGAACGCATTGTCTCTTTGTTATTTTAACTGTAAGTGGAGTGCTGCGTGCATTTAACTATGGTTTACAGTCAACATACACAGAACCTCTGACATGAAATGATTGTAAAATTACAATTAAAATAACTGGCAAGAAAGGTACAAGTTTATAATAGTGTACATCATAAACCAATAGATCCAACCAGCCCCCCACACCAATTATTAATGTTGCTTCAACAAAATGTTTTAAGGAGCAAGGACATACCATTTTGTTAATTTACATTTTCTCAATTTCCCATCTTTACTTGCTATTGTTGCTTGCTTTTCCCAGCATGCCCTGTTCTAAGAGCTGGGACGAAACACAAGGAAAGATGGTAGAGGAGAAGAATAAGAGATTATGAGAATGAGCTCGCCATGAACAGAAGAGAAGATTAAAAAAAAAAAAAAACACCGTAATGTCATTATCCTGTGAGGAGAATTATTGTTATTATTTTTGTATGCAATCTGATTTAGCATGTTCTGAATAAACCACTCAAAAAAAATGAAACCCTATGAAATGTTACATATACTTAATAATGATATGTCAACTGGTTCCATGCAATAGCTTAGCATAACCTTTATTTGACTTCTAACATTTTTGGCCAGTTTAATTAATTGCATTGAGTGGAATGTACTTAATTCAGTTTTGTGGAACCAGTTGACATAACACTATTAAGTAAATCTAACATTACATAGGGTTTCATTTTTTTGAGTGCAGGTACAGACTTGTCTCCCTAGAGAAGAACACAAGCAGTGGGTGAGAATGGCCTCTAACATGTAAGCTTGTCCCCTGCCTTCTACCAGTGTCTCTCTTTCTCCTCTTCTGCCCTCCATTGGATGCAGTAAGGATACTGCAGCAGCCAGTATGCTATTTATCGCTTACTCTGGCACTCGTGTCATGTATGCACACCCTGTGAGCGTGAGAGATCGTAAAACGTGTTTTACAAGCTGATGAAGGAATTAGAATTATATGACTCTGGCCCTGAAGCTGTTATTTCAGCTGTTTCACAGAAAACAGCTCTGTGAGAACCATAGCTTTATTAGCACACTCTTACGAAAATTCACATGTATGTTTTTGTTACTATGCAGAGTAACATTCTGAGTGTTTTCGGCTCTGCTAATATTATTGCGCAAAATAATGAACACTGCAGTGAATTATGAGTTGTTTAATTTCACCCAAAAATATGACAATGCCATTTAATACTGGACACCGTTGATTGTGTATTCATGTACGTCCAAACACTGTATTGCTCACAGTCAAAAGAATATATCCAAAAAATGTCAGCCAACAGAATGCCCATTTTCAAAAATGCTAAATCGCAATTAATTGGCAATTTGTAAATGTTTTATCCAGATAATGGTTCATATCATACAGCATAGCTTATTATTTTTCCTCTGAGCTGGAATTGCCCTGTGCAGAAATCCAACACATTTTCATGATATAAATATCAATGACTGTAATCAAATATCCTCTCAAGTCAATGATAAGGCAGTATGAGTTTGCATCATTGTCATTTGAATGATATGAACCTACCTGAGCACAATCAGCAATAACTAATACTTGATGCAATTTTTGATTACCACCAAGGTGAATGGTAATAGAATAGTGACACAACACTTACAGAGGTTTGTTTTCCTTTTGTTAAATGTTTACCTTTAATTGCTATTTTGTTGTTATCTCCCACTATCAGTAAACTTCTAGCGGCAGACAGTCATGCAGTGATGCTGGGCACCATGTCCATGATGAAATAAATAGCAAATTCAAACACGGGGACAACATTTTTTTTTTTTTTTTTTGTTTATGCATTTCTGCATTAAATGGACATAAGTATCATCCACAACCCGGAAATTTAACCAACATAATACACAGATGAAATACAAACACCAGCAAAAGGGAAAGTATCGTGTTGGTTCTCCTCTTTTGACAGTTTCAGATGTAAGTAAGTCGTTTGCCTAAAAAGCCTGCTTGAGACTTGCTCTCTGGTGTTGGAAGTGCATGGCACTTCACCTGAATGAAGTTTTATCCTTGGAGAGATGAACAAAACAAAAAAGAAGAAAGAAAGTGACATGAGAAAATGCCTAAAATGTATTCTGTGCCCAGAAGGTGTTGGGCCGCTCAGAAACATTAACTGTGAGATTTATAACAAATTTACATTTGTGAAAACACTGAGTGGTCCCTGTCTTTAGCAACAATATGAACAAATTGACACTCTGATTTAAACCTGATAATGAAGTACAATACCATGTCTAGGCACTATACATGTGCAACATTACAGTCTCCAACGTTTTGGTGGAGAAAATCATTTTATTTCCCTGGTGGACTTCAGTTTATCATTGCCATACCTTTCAATGTCCAACATTAGCACGATAACATCATCATTATTGTGGTAAAACCGATAGAAAAGCGCGTTTCGCAAAGCTGAATAGTGGCAAAGTCAGTAAGGAAAGGGTTAAGTGGAGACAGCAAGCGTTTTACGCCTCATTGGGCAGATTATGCGCTGCAAACAAAAAGTGCTCGCGTTTATGAGCTTGCACTCCAGAGCGTCGAGTTTATCAGCACAGCTCTGAACATTCTGCAAGCGAGCGGGGATGTATTGATCAAACGGAAGCAGTGGAACCTGCCGGGTTTAGCGGCCACGCTGTAATCAGCATCACATCTTCATTGTGGATTATAGTGCATTTAACAAGGTGGGTGCTATTGTCTGTATGAAAGAAAATATTGTCGGGGCTCTTCTCTGCAAGCAATGTGACAGCTCTTTCGCTATCCTCGCGGTTGTAGCTAGAAATTGCATTACATCCTAATAATTTGGAGCGGTGACATATCATTGATTGTTTGAAACAAGCAATGACTAGTTCAAATAATGTATTTAAAGAATTTGCAAAACTCTCAGACTGAATGCATGCATGCTTAGTTCTTTTTCCTCAGTAGGAGAATCTCCACAGATTTGTTTAGCCTACTTGCTGAAGTGACCTTTAATTCAGTGGCACCGCTTGGAGGAGGTTAAGTTCATGATTTGACTAGCCAACCTAAAAATGTAAAAAAATAAATAAATAAAAAAACCCGTTAAAAAACGTATTTATGTACTTATTTATCTATATATTCTCTTTACTGATGTCCTCCAATTGCATATAGTATTTCAGTGTTAAATGACTGGACTGTTGAATGAGATTTTAACGTGCTCATGTTCAAGAACTTGAGGGGTGGGTTACTAAAAAAGAGCTGTATATGGATATTTTTATTTATTTATTTATTATTTATTTATTATCTCTATTTACTGCAATAAACATTCCCTTTATGCCTCCAATGTGCTACTTAGACTTAGGGCAGATTTATGGAGGTCTGGTTGTGCAGAGAGTCACAGTCTTGCCTAACAGCAAGAGGGTTGTGGGTTCAAATCCAGCCTCAACCTTTCTGTGCGAAGTTTGCATGCAGTCCCCATGTTTCGGTGGTCTTCCCCCGGAAGCTCTGGGCTCTTCCCACAGCCCAGACAATCGCATGTCCGAAAGAGTCATGAGTGAGCAATCTAGGCAGGAGTGTACGATTGAATGGTGTGAGAGCCTTTTGATGGACTGGCGAGCTGTCCCGGGTGTGTTCCTGCCTTTCGCCCATGAGTCGGCTAGGATTAGGCTCAGGCTCCCCTGTGACCCAGTAATGAGGAAGAAGCGGTTTAGATATGGGATGAATGGGATGGATGGAAAATGGTTTAATACTGCACATGCTGGATTATGGAAACCAACTAAGTCAAAGACCCACACAATGAGAAATAACCAAAATGATCTTACTGAATGAATTCAGTGTCACCCTTAATTTTCCAGAAGTTTTTTTTATACATTTATTACTCTGTGCTTTATACTTTTAAATTGTAGCTTCACGTTTGCGATCGCACTAATTTATGCACACCTGCTTCTTCTGGGGGGTAAAATAATAATAATAATAATAATAATAATAATACTTTTCGGGTCATATAATACCATTCAATTTAGTTGCAATTAAATTAATATTGATTCTGAAAGTCTAATGACATTTCATTTTTTACACTTACTCTCTTCGCGAGTGGAGAGCTGAGATGCTGGATATTTCCTTTTGTCGAGACCATGCATTCATTAAGTGATTCTTTTCTTTCAGACGTTCATGGAGGATTCTCACTCTTTTAGAACAAACTGGGGTGTGGACACCAAGGCGATGCAGCAGTGTCTCACTGACATATTCACCAGCGTCTACACCACTTGCGACATCCCAGAAAATGCCATTTTTGGCCCCTGTGCTCTGAGCCATACCTCCATGTACGACAGCATCGCTTTCATTGCTCTCAAATCCACAGACAAGCGAAGTGCACCTTACATATTAAGAGTAAGTCTAATTTTAATCAATGTGTTTTTTGTCAAGTTGTGACACCGATTGCATTGTAAGACAATACTGGGAACCATTGTGGAATTGCAGCCTTTTATACATTGATCAGCCATTAAAACCATTCGGCTAATATCGTTAGTGTCCCCCTTATGCTGCAAAAGCAGCTCAGTCAAACTGACATCCACTCTAGACCTAGGGTTTCCCAGCAGAACATTTGTCAGAGCATCAGTCTCCACCAGCTTCTCTTCCCTCAGTGCATCCTGTTGCCATCTGATACATAGGTATTTGGTGCACACATACTTATGCACGTGATGTAAAAGAAAATGGGACTCAATGTGCTGGGCGACCTGCTTTAATTGCTCCAGGGTCTGGTTCCTACTCCCTTGTGCCTATTGTTGACCAGGGATAGAATGGGCACTTTGACTGGTCTGCAGCAAAAACGCACAATACACAGTAGGGTACAATGCACTGTGTTGTTATGCATTTCTCATGTAAGGATCATTTAAAATTTTTTGGGACTCGTGCCACTGTAGCCCTCATGTTGTTTTGGACCAGATGGAATAGCCTCTGTTGCCCTGGTACCCAACACCCCGTCACTGTTTCATGGTTTGTCCCTCCTTGGACCACAGTCAGTTGTTACTCGCCACTGCTGACTGGAAGAAGCTCAGAAGCCTCAACCCCTTGGAGATACTCTGACCCACCTGTCTGACTATAAGGATTTGGACCAAGTCAAATTTTTTGAGTTCCCATTTCTCCCACATCCTACAAGTAGACAATGAGAGCCGACTTACTCTCTCAGGTCTGTCTCAGGTCTGACCTTAACATGTGCCGTTATTATGAGATAATCAATGTTATTTACTTCATGCTGTTATAAATTGACTGAATTTAACTGCCAAATTAATTGTGTCCTTGTTATTTTAACTAGAGTCCTGCGCACATTTAACTGTGGTTTTCAGTTAATATATAAGGAACCTCTGTTATGAACTGATTGTAAAATTACAATTGAAATAACTGGCAAAAAAGGAGCCAATTAAAATAACTGGCAAAAAGGTGCCAGTTTATCACAGTGCAGCTGCAAGTGGTTTTAATGTTTTACCTCATCAGCACATCCATTTCCAGTGCCCAAATATTTTAGGGATGCATTGTAGGTGCTGGCTGTCTGTTAAAAGCACTAATAGCAGCATTGATATAATTGCAGCTGCATAACAATCAGCCTTGTCAAACATCCTTGCCATTTGGGCTGTATATTCCTCCTGAAATATTATATGCACAAACTCGATGGCTGAAATGTAAGAGCAGAGTGAGTGTAAGTGCTCCAGTAAAGGTTCAGGTGGGGCAGGCAGCACTGCAGGAGCTCTGATTGGTGCTTTTGATTGTGCAGGTAGACACCTCTGCTGTGAGTGGTCACTCTGAGGTCCTGGTTTGGCTACGACTGGTCCAGTCAGCCCGGGACTGTGAAGAGCAGAACCTGGAGGCGTACATAAAGAATGGCCAGCTGTTCTACAGATCCCTGCGCAGGATACAGAAAGACGAGGAGCTGCTCGTCTGGTACGGGAAAGACCTCATGGCTTTACTACTCCTCAGCTCCAGCAAGGCGCAAGGGAAATGCAAAGGTATGGTGTGATGTTTCGCTTCTTGTAGGTAATTTTTTAGGTCCAGTGTTTTCTGTCTTGAAGTTGTTAGATAGCAATTCAGTGAAATGTACAGGGTGCATGCAATGAAATGAAGATAACATCATCTGTTCACCTGACTGGAAAATGAAAGATATTATACTTAATGAAATAAGACCATTATTACATCTCAGCCAAAGTGAGACTTTACTGGATTGGGTTCTGGAAAATTAAGTGCAATACAATAAAATAGCAGGGTGTTATCTTTCATTATTTGTAAGTTGGCTTTATATAGACAAATTAAGTTTTCCCCATATATATTGTATGAATACCTGTTTAATATCCATAGACATAGGACAGTTCCAGTTTTTTATAGCGTGTGTAGCCGCATTTAATTTGACAGTAACTTATATCTCTCTGTCAGGTGCACCTCCTTACTTGTGCCTCGATTGCAACCAGCGTTTCCAGTTTGAATTCCCATTTCTGGCTCATTTGCGGTTCTGCTGCTCTAAGGGACTGTGTCACATAAACGGTGCACTTGGAGATCCAAAAGACATTCATAATCGGGGTGACCGAATTCCTCTGAGATCCAGTCCTGAAATACTCTGTTTGGACGGTCGTTCTAAATCTAAGGACGCAAAGCCTGTCACAGACTTTCACAATTTAGCCAGGGATCTTGAAAATAGTCGAGCGCGCTCCCCCAGCAGTGTGGAGGGGGAGTCGAGATGTGGGAGCAAGAGGAAGTACTCGGAGGAGGAAGAGACAAGGAGCAGGTGCTCATCTGAATCCCCCCTGTCCAAAGAGGATTTGGAGTGCCCCGCCCAACAACACAGAGAGGCTCTCTCATTGGCAGTGAGCAGAGAGTGCATTTCAAACTCCTGTCCTGCACCTGTGAATATGAAGAAGAGTGCATTCACGGAGGTCAGGAAGGCTTCCGAGGGTCTGAAACAGGGAAGAAATGTGGAGAACAGGTCTAGAGTTTGCACAACAGAGAGGCATGCCTCTGTCCGGCTGGCTCAGACAGAGCTTCGTCCTCGCACCGAAAGCCCCAGGTCTGGTAGCGCTTTCAGCTCAGTGTCCCGGCACATGGGCTGCCAGGACAGAGCGAGCGCTTTCACCCAGCCCACACACTCAAACTCCCAGCTTGCCCCTCTGACACTGACCTCGAAGTTCCTCTCCTCAACACATTGTCATCCCTCCATGGTCGATGCGAGGAGGCTCCAGCAGGCTGACCACTTGGTTTCCAAGCTGCGAAGCCAGGATTTATTACAGGAGGGCTCCCCTAAGCACAATCCCTTCCTCTTTGCGACACCGCATTGGCCCAAGGCCTTGGTGACGGCGCAGATGCAGGTGCCCTCTGCCCTCTCGTTCCTGCCCCCTTCCTTCAACTCCATGTCCTTGCCTGCGCAGAACTGGTGCGCTAAATGCAACGCCTCATTCCGCATGACCTCCGACTTGGTCTATCACATGAGGTCTCATCACAAGAAGGAGAGCGGCGTGGAGCCACTGGTGAAGAGGAGGAGGGAGGAGAAGCTGAAATGCCCTGTTTGCAGCGAGTCCTTCAGGGAGAGACATCACCTCTCGCGTCATATGACCTCACACAACTGACTCTGATAGGTTGTGGCATGGGGTAGTGAACATCTGTCTCTCTTGTCTTATAATTATGACTAAATTGAGGTACCCTGCGAGCATTAATGTTTTCTGCTTTTTCAAAAAACGTTTTGTCTTCACGTTATTTTACATGCCATGCATTTCAGTAAAATACCGTATCTTCCAATTTCTCCTCTAGTGCACTTTTGTGGAAATTAAGGGAAAATGTTTCAAATGAATGCAAATGTATGACATCTCAGATTATTATATAAACTATTTACCCGCTAATTTTTTTTTAATGTATGAAATGAGAGTGATCTGTCTGATTGTGTAGCATGCCATATCCATATTTTCATATTGGATAACTTGAAGGATAAACTTGTTTTCCTTGAAAAGAATATTGAAAATATTCTGTCTGCTAAAGACTGTTTCACTGCCCCTTTATTTCCCTGTAATATATAATATTATAATGTATTAATCATTTCAATAAAATTCCCATCAATAAAATAGCTTTATTTTTGTCCAAACTAGCTATAAATATTGTTTGTGTGTTTTTTTTTCGCACAGTTTTGAGAAAATACCAACTTGTGTGACCTCATTTAAATGACACTCATTTAATTTACATCCCACCCCCAAAACAGAACTACGCCCTCAAAATCCAACTCTTCCCAGTTGGGCGCTGTACAAGGAGAAAATAATCAATTAGTCCTTGCAGCTGGTGGAATATAGATCGATAGTCATCTGGCTGAATGCTGGAAAATTAGGCCTACAATTTACAAGAGATCATTTTTTACATATTTATTCCAAAATATTTCCAGTCATTATGAAGTATTACAGTCAATGTCATATTTTTATTATATTTCCAATTTGTCTCAATGACAGTAAGCTATGATGAATTATGATATAGACGACACATTTGAAGAATGAATCCATTTTGTTCATTTGCCTTTTTTTTAAACATATTCAATTTGGTTGATGGTGGGGAAAATAATTGGACGTGTTCTGCACTCCCCTCATTGCATTGACATGAAATTTGGTGCAATTTACTGTACGTATTAGAGGAGTTAATTCTCCAGAGGGAATGTACTGTGGGGGGTGACTTATCCTGTCCTCTCCTATTGATACTGTACAGACAAAATGTTAATTTTGCTCTTAAATCATGTGCAAAAAAACAAATCATCCGCCTCCTCCAAAGCAGTCTCTTGTGCATCACTCTTGATCATTAAGGGCCTGTTCTTGGCACATTTTCTGATTCCATCATACAAAAAACCCACCAGCAGCTACTCAGCCAAGCAGAAAATGATGGTGTAATTTTAATTAAATGGCTTTTACTAGATGATCCCCAGCTGAGGTCTGCTATATAATAGTTCACCCCAATCATAGTGAGTTTTCGCTGTGTGCCTTGGCTGGGGACTTCATTGCTCACTTGGATAATGACAAAGACCGTTTTAGGGGAAAAGATTGGGAGGAATGGCCTCCCTGATTTGAACCCATCTGTGCTGGTCATGGTTAGGCCAAAGCAGATATCATGTCTGAGCATAAGGTTGTTTACACTTTATACCTGGTCCCAGCACTCCTCTTCGTATCATCAGATCCATAGTTGCACATCTTGGACACTCAGGTGGAGAGTGTTTATTATAGAAGCCACAGCAATGAGTTGTGGTGAGGGAGGCCATCTAGCTGAAGAAAGTGGCTCAGCTTAGTTAGCTGAATGATTCCCATGCCAGCTGACTGCTATCAGCTGGAGGAATAATGCAGATTCAGACCTGATTTTTTATACCTGCAGAGATATTGGAGGGGTTGTGGGAATTTGCCCATCAATATAATGTTGAATTTGATTCTAAAGGTTACTCATGGTTTTAGAATCACTTTTCTGAGAGACATCAGTATGTGAAAATGGGGCATGTCTAATCTGAATTCTTGCCAATCAAAAGGTGTGCCTCAAGGCTCCATTTTGGGCCAAATTTTTGTTTCTTCATATTCACCCATTACAGTGCAGTTCTTCTTTTTTTCTTTTAGCAAACTTTCTCCCAATCTAAATGCTAAACCACTTTGACTGCAGGCATGATTATGGTGTTGTCTGACAGGTGACACTTGGTGCATTGCTCCCAGATAGCCAGTATTACAGAGAACATCACCAAAATTGATTAATTTATTACACTGGAAATATAAGTTTTTATCTGACAGGAAAAGATTTTGTTTTCTTCTGCCCTTATGGTGCTTTGACCAAGCCTTAACATCATAGAAAAAAAATACAGCCACAGCCAGACAGCTAAACAACTGCAGGTTCAAATATGACTGTGAAACTAAAAATTAATATTTTAATTTTACTCTTGGTTACGTCATTTGTGTTTCAACAAACAATTCTGGCGAGTTCAAATTCCCCCGCGTTCTAAGCCACGGTCACATTCGCTTTTACACCAGTTTTATAACTTCCTTCTATTTGGTCCCCTTCCCCATATATAGCTCAATTTTTCACTTGACTATTCCCTTCCAATTCACTGTACTGGTTTTCGATCGTATATGCCTAAAAAGGTTGTGTCCAAAACTCCTTTGCTTCACTGACAAAATCCCCCCTTGCCAGAAACCATTGAAACAAGTCCTCCTCATAAAAATTAACCCTTGGCTACCACATGCATCCATCCTTTGAAAGTTTCAGACCACTGGCTGTTTCCTAGTGGCCCACCCTAAGGCTGGTGCTTTCTAAGGGGTAAATGACATAACCTCATTCTTAGCTGGCTGTCATATCTACGTTTATGTGATACTATTCAATACTGTGTTGCGGACTCTTCTCAATCAGCTGTTACAAACCTTTAAACTTCCTTTAATGCTCTGCAAGGTGTGCTAGTACATCTAAATGCCCATATAACAAAGTATATGTTGTTCTGTAGAGATAGGGGTAACGATGTCAACAAGCAACATATTTCCATTCTTGATGGATTTAATACCGAGAGTTATAATTTATGAATATCTTGACATTCGGCTAGATGAAAGAATTACATTTGAACATCACCTTGATAATCTTGTGACTAAATTGTGGTGAATTACGGGCTTTCTCTGCAGAAACAGAGCCAGTTATGCATTGTTCTGCAAAAAAATAATTATTGAAGCAGTGCTTCTGTCAGTTTTACATTATTTTGGTGCAATTTATAGGCATACTGCTTATCCTTAAACCTTTGGATTAAGTGTTTCACTCTGCTCTCAATTTTATTACTGATGATGCTTATGGTACTCATCATTGCATCCTGTATGAGAAAGCTGGGTGAGGCTTATCAAACTTGGTCATATGACTGCATCAACGTTCTATGTACCAAAACATAACCCTGAACTTGGAAGGAGAGCATTCAGTATTTATGCCCTAAAGTGATGGAATAAGCTGATCTCTTAGAAGTAACTGGCAAGTTAAAAACAAGATTTCAAACGTTCTCATAAAGGATGTAATAGTTTTAATTTATGAGGTTTTAACACTCTTATCTTCAAATGGATGAATTTATTGCTACTTTCAAATTGGCCTCTTTCATGTTTTATATTTTTTTCGAGCATTATTTTAGTACAATAATGTTTTATCCATTGTCGTTTATTTTATATTGTATAACAAATTTTTGTGAGATTCTTTGGTAATTTTTTTTTATCATTATACAACCCCAATTCCGAAATGGCTGGGACAAAATGTAAATTGTGAATAAAATAAAACGCAATGACTTTAAAATCACACCAGCCAGTATTTTATTCATAATAGAACAGAGATAACATAGTATGTGTTGAAACTGAGAAATTTCACAATTTTATCCACAAAATGAGCTCATTTCAAATTTGATGGCTGCTACAGGTCTCAAAAAAGTTGGGACACGAACCTGTGGACCATTGGGTAGCATCCCCTCTTCTTTTTAACACAGAACGGAGGCATCTGAGCATTGAGGAGACGTATCTTGAGTTTAGCCATTGGAATTTAATCCCACTCTTGTTTAATACAGCTGCTGGAGAGTTTTGGCGCTCCTTTGAGAGACTTTTTGTTGAATTATGTGCCAAATGTTCTCAATCGGTGACAGATCAGGACTGCAGGCAGGCCAGTTCAGCACACGGAGTAACAGCCACGCTGTTGTAATAGCGGCAGTATGTGGTTTTGCATTTTACTGCTGAAATACACAAGGCCTTCCTTGGAATAGATGTCGTTTGGAGGGGAGCATATGTTGCTCTAAAATCTTCATATACCTTTCAGCATTCATGGTGCTTTTTAAAATATGCAAGTGTCCCACACCATATACACTAATGCATCCCCATACCATCAGAGCTGCTGGCTTTTGAAATGAACACTGCTAACAGGAGGGGTGGTCTTTCTCCTCTTTGGCCCGGAGGACATGACGCCCATGATTTCCAACAAGAATGTCAAATTTAGACTTGTCTGACCACAGGACACTTTGCCACTTTGCTACAGTCCATTTTAAATGAGCCTGGCCCACAGAACATGGCGGCGCTTCTGGGTCATGCTCAACAATGGCTTCCTTTTTGCATGATAGAGTTTGAGGTGGCATCTGTGGATGGCACGGCCTCTCTAAGACATCCCTTATATAGCCAATCATGTTACACACCTGATGCCAGTTAACTTAATTGCTGTCTAAATGTTCTTTCAGCTGATTCTCTCATGTATTAATTGCTTTTCAGCCCTTTTTGCCTGTGTCCCAACTTTTTTGAGACCTCTTGCAGCCAGAAAATTTGAAATAAGCTCATTCTGTGGATAAAAATGTAAAATGTCTCAGTTTCAACATTTGAAATATTATCTGTGTTCTATTGTAAACAACATTGGCTCATGTGATCTGAAAGTCATTGCATTTTGATTTTATTCACAATTTACACTTTGTCCCAGCTATTTTGGAATCGGGGTTGTTTTTGTTTAATTGTATTTAATGTACATCAGGTCTCTCTTGAAATTGAGATCAATATCTGAATAGGATTCACCTGAATATGTAAAGTTTCTAATAATTCAGTCTTTTTCCAAGGTAAATTGTAATGAATACTGCAGGGGAATGGAGTTCTGGGGCCGTGGGCACTAGCCACCCGGTTCCTACACAGCCAAAGCTAGAGTTGTATCCTCATTCACAAGATTTTGGCAGTGACCAAATGGACGGGATCGTGGATCCAAGTGGCCTGAACGAGTTTCTTTTTTTGGGAGAGTCTGGGAAGAACTCCCTGTTGAGCCACTGTTCTTCCCTGCTGAGAGGGGTCAGCTGATGTGTGTTAAGCATCTGGTAAGGATACTTCCTGGACATGTCCCTTTAGAGGTTTTCGGAGTATATCCAACATGGGTGGAGGCCATGAGGCAGAGCCAGAACACGAAAGAGGGCTTTTCTCTGGAAATACCATCAGGATTTCCCAAGAAGAGCTGGAAGAAGAAGCTGAGGAAAGAGACGTCAGGGCTCCCCTGAAGCCCAGACCTGGATAAGCAGTAAAAGTGAATGGATGGATGCCTCTTACTTTTTATTAAATCACAGATAATATTTTATTGAGTCACCATTTCATAATTGCAACATTTCTTTAATCCAAGAGTATTCTTATGCATTCTGCTGTAATTGTTGAACATTACAATATACAAATAGCATCAATACAGCATTTCCTACATGACCATGAAACAGATTTTGTTTAATAATTTATGAGACACAAAGGAACTAAATTCAGATAAGTGAAATACAAATTGGGTCAAGTGTAACTTTTCATGAAAGCAAATTTTACCATATGTAACCAATGATAAAGTCCATTCTAATTGATATTAATATACCTACATTTTTATATGAAACAAATGAATAATATCTTATTTCATCAATATGTAATTTAGGTTTTTATTCTTTAAAAATGCCCACTTGTCCGAGTAATAATCAAATCGGAGAGTAACCCCGTGAAATGCTGTGGAATACAGCCTAACAGTGACACTCAGAGGCTACGATGTGTGGTACAATCAGTTTTATTCAAATTCTTCTGCTCGCTATTTTATGCACACAGGCACAAACACTCATATAGACACACACAGGCACACGCACACACACACTCACGCATGCACACAAACTAACCAACACACACACACACACACAAGCGCGCGCACACACACACACACAAGGCAAATTTTCCAGGAAAGCCAAACATGATAATAAACATACTGCAATGATTGTTCTGCGCAAATTACAGAAAAACTTCCATAAACACAATGTTTCAAGTTGCAATAAGTGCGCAAGAGGAAATTTTCTTTCTGTACAACTGTCAAATAGTTATGTTTCTGAATAGTAGGGGCTACTTATCTTGGTTGTGTATCTAATCTTCACTTAATGGTAAACCGAATAATTTTCTGCTTGACAATTCACCACTCCAATGAAGTGATGCGTTTAATATGGGTACAGTTTAAGCAAACTTGATCTTAAACATGAATGTGTGCGAGGAACGCCTCGGGATACCCCCGGAAGAACTGGAGGAAGTGTCCGGGGAGAGGGAAGTCTGGGCATCCCTGCTTAGACTGCTGCCCCTGCGACCCGACCCTGGATAAGCGGTAGAAGATGGATGGATGGATGATCTGATACAATAGTTGCCAGTATGATAGGATAAAATGCTGGCGATATAAGTTGGCACTTTACCTAACAAGGTATGTTACAATAAATAGCAATGTGTGTTTTTCTCCTATGGTTTAGAGAGGACCAACCAAGCGATTCATATAAAATGCAGTGGTGAGTGCAAGAACCTGTATTTGTAACAAAGCGTAAAGCAGCATGATGTGCAGAATCCACTTTTGTCAAAAAAGATGAGGCTGTGTGCATATAAATCACATCACCATAGTCTAATACCGATAAAATGAGAAGCATTTTTTAAGGCGGAAAAGAAATCCTACTTTTGGCCGAAGTTTTTTTCAGTAGATTACTAATGTGCATTCTAAATGTCATCTTATCATCGAGCCATATACCTAAATATTTATAAGAAGTTACTCTTTCTATTCATCTACCTTTTAATGTTGATAATGTAGAATCAATACTCATAGAGCGAGAACGAGTGAAGGTCATGTATTTGTTCTTTTTTTGTATCGAGGACCAACTTCAATTTAAACAATAAATGCTCCAGACATCAAAAAGCATCCTGCAAGTGCTCTATGGCTTGATTCAGAGAAAGTGCAACTGTGTAAACAATTCTGTCATCAGCATACAAGTGTAATTTAGCAGGATTTATTCCATGACCTAAATCATTTATTAAAATTGAAAATAAAATAGGAGCTAAAATAGATCCCTGAGGTACGCCTCTGTTTACTGTAAGCAAAGATGAGGAATAGTTTTCAACTGAGATGCACTGTGTTCTTCCAGTTAAATAGTCCTTGAACCAATTCAAAGCCATGTCACTAGGGCTTATATAGGCAAGTCTCTGTAATAGCAGTTGCTGATCTACAGAATCAAATGCATTAGACAAATCAACAAATAGGACAGCACAGTGCTGTTTATTGTCCAAGGCTTTGATAAAATCATTTGTGACTAGCATAGTTGCTGTAATAGTACTACGGCCTGATTTAGAACCTTACAATTCTAACTGAAATAATGTACAATGTTCCAGACACGAAAGCTTTTATTAATACAATCGTTTCCTAACAATTCAAAATGTACATCAAATGAAACAATGAGATTAGAATAGATTTATCTCCAACAAAATATCATGCTAGTGAACTTTTGTTAAAAGGTCGAACAGCCTAGGATTCTCTTCTGAAGTTCCTGACTATTCCGCCAATACAGAAATAAAAATCAAAACTAAAACACCACTACCTACCTAGCTATATTTGGAAAATGTTTCTCAAACTTAGTCAAGTGTAACAACCAACCCCTATTGAAACAACCACCTTCACCTGACCTCTTGACAAAGGTTTAATGCAAGCTAATATGAGTCTTATGCTTACAACTGACAAATAGAGTAAAATTAAAGTCATAACCTTGCTCTTTTTAACATAGCCCCATTTCCAGAAAAGTTGGGATGCTGTCTAAAATGTAAATGACAACAAAATGCAATGATTTTCAAATCATTTTAACCCTATGTTTCAGAACAATGCCATCATATGAGTGAAGTATTGGTAGGGATGATGCTTTTCTGTGAATATACCACAGCTATACTGGTGCTCAGTGAATATAGTGCAGGTGGCAATGATACCATCTGGTGAGTCTAGTTCATGTAGGAACTCTGGTGTTCTCTGAGAGTAGTACAGTTAAGAATCAAGCTGTTCTCTGCATACAGGTAAATCAATTCAGGGTGGCAGCATCCAGTAGCTGTCTCTTATGCCGATTTTTGGTCGGTACTGTTCAATAAAGGACCTGTGTGTTTCTCAAGCTAGAAATTCTGATGAACTTGTTCACAAGTTCCGCCGCACATCTAGGCCTTTTTTCCATTCTAGTTTGTGCAAGACTGTAGTATGAAATTCATAGATTCTTGGTAATCTTAATTCTCGAAGGTCCCCAAATGTTGTTACAAGCCATTTCAAAACCGATTTCTGTCTTCTGTTCCTTCTCTTACATACCTTTCCTTGCCTACTGCCCCACTGGTTGAGCCAAGTGTAAGAACAGGAGAAAAGGAAAAAATTAAAGGTTCAATAAAAGAAGTGATTTGAATGAGTGATTTGAACGGGAGATGAAAGAAACATGCATCTGAATAGAAATTTTGTTGCCATCGACCTATAAGGAGAATAACCAGATGTAGTTTTGTCCTGGGATCCACTATTGTTGAAAGGAGAAGACATCAAAATTTTAAAGCAGTTTTCTTTGTAGCTTCACTGAAATTAGCTTTGAGTAGCATAGGTTTATAATACACTCTTCAGGCAGTTCACATCAATTTCATCTCTTGTGCAAATATTTCTAAGTTTTAAGTTTTTAGCCCTAAAAATTTGAGTAAAGCAAAATAATATGGCCAGGTATGAAAATATGAATTCATGAATAAAAGACAACTCATAAGAGATAACTTGGAAAATTTGGAAAGCAATGGAAGACAACTATAAATTTTTTACTCATCAGTCCAGATTTTACAGAAATTTTCTCTGAAAATTTCAGCAAGCAAAATTCCCTCTTTCAAAAATTATTTACGGCTTCATATTTTTCATAAGTATTCATATATTACCTGGAATATTTTACACTTCATATTGACTTGCATAAATGGTCCAATCCATACATACTTAGACATTCACAAAGTTACTGTTGTATTACCTTTAATTACGGTCATTATTAGCAGTACAATACAAAGACCGCAGAGATGCATTACTGAGCACCACATAGTTCTAAATCTGTGATTTTTTTAAAATTTCATCTGTAAAGCATAATATCTGACTGTAGGATTGGCAATATAGAGCAAGAAAATATTCACATGAAAATTTAACAGTGCCACGGGACATGGGATGCAGTGAGGACCTGAGTCTCCAGATTCATTGATAGCCACATTATGGCCTCAGGAAGTGGGATGGGAACTAAATAGGGCTGATCAGGACAAGGAGAGAACACATCTCTTGCATCATAGACATTAGAGAGTGTCTGTACTGTGGTATCATAGAGGTTCGCATGTATGCTTTTGTCTGTACAGTATAGGTGTGTAAATTTGTATGTATGGCTGTGCTGGCTGTGTATGTATGTGTATGTGTTCCTGTGTGTGTGGGTTTGTGTGTGCGTGTGTGTCAGTGGAAGTAATCAGAGTTTATCGAGACAAGCAGTGATGCCAGAAGTTGGACCATAGAGATTCACATAGACAAAACTGTGTGTGTCTGTGTGCTGCAGTGTCATTGAGATGTATGCATGAATTACTATAAAGTGCAAAAAACGGACTTTAAATCATGACGGGAAGATGTATCCTTTCCTTGACAATTGTTACTACATATTCCAAACACCCTATTGAGATTAAGGGCGTAGTTGACGTAGATGACAGTTTCAGTAATTTTGAAATACTGTGAGTGGGCTTTTTTAGTTCTGGAAATACAACCCCAATTCCGAAATAGTTGGGACGAAGTATAAATTGTGAATAAAATCAAAATGCAATGACTTTCAGATCACAAGCCAATATTTTATTTACAATATAACATATATAACATTTTAAATTTTGAAACTGAGACATTTTTATCCACAAAATGAGCTAATTTCAAATTTTCTGGCTGAAACAGGTCTCAAACAGGTCTCTGGGTCACAGGCAAAAAAGGGCTGAAAAAGCAAATAATATATGAGAGAATCAGTTGAAAGAACATTTAGCAAGTAATTAACTGGCATCAGGTGTGTAACATGAGTGGCTATAAAAGGCATGTCTTAGAGAGGCTGAGTCTCTCAGAAGTAAAGATGGCCAGAGGCTCTCCAACCTGTGAAGGCTTGCGTAAAAAAATTGTGGAATACTTTTAAAACAATGTTCCTCAACATCAAATTGCAAAGACTTTTGAAGATCTCATAATCTACAATACATAACCTCATCAAAAGATTCAGAGAAACTGGAAAAATCTCTGTGCGTAAGGGACAAGGCCAAAGAGCTTTACTGGATGCCCGTGATCTTCGAGCCCTCAGACGCCACTGCATCAGTCGCCGGCATGATTCTGTCATTGACATTACTAAATGGGCCCAGGAATACTTCAAGAAACCACTATCTGTAAATACAGTCTGCCGTGTCATCCATAGATGCCACCTAAAACTCTATCATGCAAAAAGGAAGCCATTGTTGAGCATTATCCAGAAGCGCTGCTGTGTTCAGCAAAGTGGCAAAGTGTGGTCAGACGAGTCCAAATTTGACATTCATGTTGGAAATCATGGGCGTCGTGTCCTCCGGGCTAAAGAGGCGAAAGAACACCCCCCCTGTGGTCAGCGTTCAGTTCAAAAGCCAGCATCTTTGATGGTATGGGGATGCATTCGTGCATATGGTGTGGGACACTTGCATGTTTTAAAAAGCTCCATGAATGCTGAAAGGCATATAAAGGTTTTAGAGCAACATATGCTCCCCTCCACACAACATCTATTCAAAACTATTTTCTTCCAGAAAAACCTTTTTCTGCATCGGTAAATACTAACTGCATATAGTCGCGCTCGTTCCATCTGCATCGGGGCACACGTCAAGGTTTCCCCCTTTCCCCCTTGTTATTTGCCCTGGCGGTTGAACCCCCAGCCATCTGACTGCGTAGTGGGAATAGGTTTGGGGGCATCACCCGCCACGGCCAACTCCATAAGCTTTCCTTTTACGCAGATCACCTCTTTTTATATATCTCGAATCCTGCTTCTAGTGTCCCTATAATTTTGGATTTATTTACAAAGTTTGGAAAGTACTCCAGTTATAAGCTGAATCTGGCAAAGAGTGATTACATCCTGGTTAACCCTGCCGCCGATTGTCTTCTCCAAGGTTTTTTTCCTTTTAGAAAGGTTATAGATGGACTCAGATATCTCGAGGTTCTGGTGACAAAATCATTTACTGAACTGTTCTCCAAAAACTTCAACCCATTACTCAACCACTGTAAATTAGATCTTACTAGGTGGTCCTCACTTCCGCTCTCATTAATTGGGCAGGTGAACCTGATAAAAATGTAATTATTACCACAATGTCTTTATCTTTTTCAACATATACCTGTTATTTGCATAACAAAGTCTTATTTTTCAAAACTTGACAAGCTGATAAGCTCCTTTCTTTGGGGTAATAAACGACCAAGAATCAGTTGAGCGGCCCTCCAATTTCCTAGGTCCCAGGGTGGATTGGCGCTCCCAAACTTCTGCTACTGTTACTGGGCCTGTAATATTAACAAGCTCCTTCATTGGAGCACATGTAAAGCAATAGATGAATGACCGCGGCGGGCTTTGCTTGAAATCTCCTCCTCACGCCATTCTCTCTGGTCGGTGGTGTGTTCTCCACTGCCGATAACAATTAAACAGGTTAGTCCCAATCCAATTGTAACAAATACACTAATGATCTGGAACAAATTCAGGAAAGCATTTGGCCTCCATACGCAATCTTGTCAATCACGAATTTATCGCAACCACCGATTTCCCCCCTCATGTTCTGACCCAGCCTTCCGTATTTGGTATGATAGAGGCTTGGTGAATATTGACGACCTCTTCAGCAATGACATTTTTTCCTCTTTTACCGACTTGGTATCAAAATTCAGTTTGCCAAACATTCACCTATTCCGTTTTTTTTTTTCAGATAAAACATTATGTGAAATCTCGCTTTCCCCATTTTCCCAATAGAACACCAGAATCGCTGTTCTTGATCCTTAATACTAAACGGAAAGGCCATATAGGAACCATATACAACTATCTGTCTCCTAACCGTTTGAACTCTCTGAGGACCGTCTGGGGTCAGGATCTCGGGATTCCTTTACCTGATGAGCAATGGCAGAACATATTAAATAGTGTCCACACATTTTCTATTTGTGCAAGACATAACCTCCAACAGTGCAAATGTTTGCACAGAGTGTACTTTACTAATGCCAAACTGGCCAGAGTCTACCCTGATAGGACGGATACTTGCATTAGATGCAGACAATCACCTGCGGACTTTGGCCACATGTTCTTGACATGCCCACAACTGTATGGATTCTGGACTGCTATCTTTGAAACAATTATCAAGGTAGTGGGTCAAACCATAGCGCTTGAGGCCCTTACTGCCTTTTTTGGAATCATAACCTCACTCGGAATTCCTATGTCCACCCGGAATATCATTGCATTCACCACCTTACTCGCTTGAAGACTAATTATTCTAAAATGGTTTCACGCTGCCCAACCTACTCATAATAAGTGGATTCAAGAGGTATTGCGATGTGTTACTCAAGAGAAGATTATGTTCTCCTTGAAAGGTTCATTAGACACCTTTCGCAAGATATGGCAGCCCTTTTTAACATACATTGACTCACTGATTATCGTTGCAGAAAGTAACTGAGCCCCTCCCCATTCATTTGTTTAATTTTATTTATTTATTTATTTATTTATTATTACTAGACTATGAAACTGTTAATCATGCCACAACTGTTATATTTTAATTCAGGCATCTAGCAGCTCACCAATAGCCACTGGCTGGTGACAGCAGCCCAAGCATTGCCCATGAAACCTCTGCTGAACTGTCTCTCCTATCAGGGGTTTCATCCCCGCTGTTCCTAGTTGTTTACTGGTAAGCAATCTATCTAGAAAGTAATTTGCGCCCAAAACCTTATAGTCCAGCAGATATATGAATGAATCACGCACTTTACGATAAAAGCATGAGTTTTGGTGCACTATTAGGGCATAACCTAAAGATGATTTTTGGATATAGGGGCATCGCAGCAGCGGCCATTTTCCAAGATGACTGCCTCGGGTTGTTGTTTTATCGATAGCTCAGGCTCTAGACAGTCAAGGGTCTTGATTCTGGTGGGTAATCCTACATTTTTAAGGATGAGCAATGCAGTGGTACTATTTACAACATGCTAGCACTTACCTAACAACATAAAGCTGGCATTAAGGTCGCTATATAATTGTAAAACCATACCAATATTTAATATTATCGAAGTTATGCATGTTTTTGAACTGGAACGTGTGAATACAATGTAGTACTTGCCAATTTTTCCAATGAAATGCAATTTTTTTTTAAATTTTTGTTCTTCAATGACAATAAAAAAGAGGTCACACAGTTGGTGAAACACCATTTTAGTTATGAAAACACAAGCCACCGCAGTGGCAAACAGTGCACTTAAGTTCTGCCTTGAAACATTTGCACTTTCCACTTCATTCCTTCTTACTTCCACAGCGGACAACTTCACGACAGGCCTGGCTAGCTTCTGGTTGTGCGGTCCAGTGAACCTCCAATTCACCAGTTTGCTTCATCATCCACCCCCAGTCACCTGGGGATGGAAGTTCAGGGGCTGCAACCATCATCTGTGCCCAGCAGTGACTAGCTTGGTTAGCAGCCCTCTTTGTGTGCTGAATCAGTGCTGCTTGTGTTTCGGGGAGTCCATCGATTGTTGTCTTTCTGGGTGAAGAGCTGTTTGCGTGCCTGATTGACCAATTCCTGGCTGCGTAGTGTGGTACCTATGTATCTTACTGTGTTTGTGCAATGGATGGCCAGAAAGATGGTTGAAATTCATTTTTGGAGCATGTTTTCGGTATATTTTCTCTACAACCCAGATTTGTACTGTGAGGGTAAATGCTGTTTGTTGTGCATTTGGAGCTCTATTTTTGGGAATACCAAGCATTTCTTTGGTAGTATCTGCACTTACCAGCTAGCCTGAGCCAAAGTTGGAGGCAAACTCAAAATTGATAATTTCATTGCATACTGCGCCTATGTTTAGGTGGCATTATTTTGTTTCCCCAGCAAGATAGAGATCTGAAATTCTCTGGATACATAGTCCCTTTGGGATACATTACAGCATTAGTAAAATCTCAATGGTAGTATTTTCAATGTAGTCAATATTCATTATCAAACATCGAAAAATTTTTCCCCCAGGGGGGATGTAGGCTGGATGCAAATTCTGGCCATCTCCAGCAATGTACCAAATAATTTGTTCTTGAATTGTGATGCAAACATTTAGTTCTTTGAAAATGAAGAGTTTAGCTTGGTACTATTCTGGATGGACAATTATCTGACCAAAGGTGATATTCTAAAGAGCTAATGTTCCACAAACCTAGTATTCCATATTCCCAGACATATACCAAAGTTCTGTCTTTTATATAAAGTGCATGCACAGTGATACATAAAATTTGTAACCTCGTTGGTATAAAGCTGGGTTAGTTGTACTGTAAATTGGAAAAGAATGTTGGTGGTGATTGTAGCCTTGGGCTCTAATTTCTTGGCGCAGCGCAGGTGGCGTAGCGTGGCGCAGCTCATGCAGTGGTAATTTCGTCCGGCGCAGCCCGCGCAGTGTTAATTTCGTGAGGTGCGCAGCGTTTGGTGCGTTTGGTAGACGAACGTGCGCCGAGATGGGTGTGGCGGCGTAGTACGGGGAGGTGTCACATATTCATCAAGACGCAGTGACAATTTCGTAGCAAAAGTCTCCGCTGGAGTTGCGCAGAAAGCTCGCCATCTCCAAACTGGTTTAATTTCTGTGTAGTGGTAATTTGGCTGACCGGCGCACAGTGCGCACACATCACCGAAACCTCACAGGCAGGTTTCCAGAATCCCAGGTACATTTCAATGCAAGAAATAATTACAGGAAGCAGTATTTAATGTAACTATCTGAATAAGCTCCATGTCCGAAAGTCATAAAAGTTCTAATTTTCCCGAGTATTCCAGGAATTATTAGACTTGGAAACTTATGTTTGTGTTCGACCTTCACAAAATGCAAATTGATAGCTATCGACTCTTCTTGGTCTTTTTAGCCTATTTGTCTGTTTTCTTCCGTTGAAGATAGACAGCAGTCTTTATTCGGTCTGTAATGTGAATATAGGCCACTAGATGGCAGTATTTACCTTTTTTTGTTAAGCTCAGACTGGAGTCATGTTTAGACATGTCCTGGGCATGTCTGGGGCAAGTCTCAGAAAATTAAAAAAAAGAGGTCTAAATGTGGGTGGGGTCTGCAAAAGAGTATATAAGGAAAAGAATTGAGACAGTAAAGTAGTAGGAGAAATTGCAAGAAGATGACCAGACCTGCCATTCTGTTCAAGACCTGTGACGTTTCTTTTGTGGATTTCATTGCCTGTGTTTGAGCATTTTCACTATCCAGGACATCACCAAGCCACCCCACAAAAAGGGACTGTAAATATTTCTTTTTTTTTCCTATTCAATCTTGGTCAGTTTAGTTGTAGGTTGTTATTAGTCTTTGTCTTTGTTAAAAATTAAATGTGTTTTAGTTGTTAAAACTGTGTTTGTCATCCCTTGCTGTTGCTGTTGTGTTATAAATGTAATAACAAATTGGGGCCATAACAAATTGGGGGCTCAAGGTCCGGGATAGACCATTGTGTGAGTAATTTATTGAAAATCTAACATTCCAAATTGTGAAATTGTTTTTGTGAATTTGCCTAGATATATATTGACAACAGCAATGGATGATTTCTTGGCATCACCAACCATAGGGGTTTTGAAGTCTTTTGAAAAGACAGAACTGCTAGAAATTTGCAGACAGTTGGAGCTGACAGAGATAAAACCAGCCATGCGAAAAGCAAGACTGGCTAGAGAGATAGTTGAATATTACATTGATGAAAATGTGTTTGCGCCAGGAGATCTGGAACAGTTTCCAGTGGAAAATCCAAATATAGAAATGGAACTTAAATTAAAAATGCTAGAGATTGAAAGGGAGGAAAGAGAAAAAGAAAGGGAGGAAAAAGAAAAACAAAGAGAATTTGAGAGGGAAGAAAAAGAAAAACAAAGGCAGTTTGAGTTAGAAAAATTAGCAAGAGAAGAAAAACAAAGAGAATTTGAGAGAGAGAAAGAGGAAAGAGCAGAAAGAGAGAGACAGAGACAGAGAGATTTTGAATTAGAGAAATTCGATAGAGAAGAAAGACTCCAAATGGAGCAACTAAAAATTAAAATTGAAACTAAAAATAAATTTTGTGCCAGTCAGGAGGTAAAACTGGTGCCTCCATTTTCAGAAAAGGATGTTGACAACTATTTCCAGTGTTTTGAAAAGGTAGCAAAGAGTTGCCAGTGGCCAAAGGAACACTGGCCTCTGATGTTGCAAACTGTCCTCAAGGGTAAAGCTCAACAAGCCTATTCGGCTTTGTCTGCAGATGATTCCTCTGATTATGAAGTTGTCAAAAAGGTTATTTTGAGAGCTTATGAGTTGGTTCCAGAGGCTTACCGACAGAAATTCAGAGGTCTGAAGAAATCTGAAAATCAGACTTATGTGGAATTTGCTAATGAGAAGAAGGTTTGCTTTGAACGCTGGTGTACTTCTATGGAGGTCAAAGATGATTTCAACTCACTGAAAGAGATGGTGTTGGTTGAAGAATTCAAGAACTGTGTTAAGGATGATGTTAAGACCTACCTTAATGAGAAGCAAGCACTGAACTTGCAATCAGCTGCAAAATTTGCAGATGAATATGTTCTCACACATAAGTCCAAATTTCAGTCTAGCAGTAACAATAGATGGTCCCAATTTCAGAAAAAGGGTTACGGTGATACCCAAGATTCCTCACCCAAAGACAAAGACAAATCTGGTGATGGTGCTCAGAAATCCAGTAACAGGTCTGATCAAAGTGTGAAAGCTGACAGTGACAAAAGTGGTCTAGTTTGCAGTTATTGCAAGAAATCTGGTCATGTTACAACTAACTGTTGGTTCCTTAAAGCTAAGAAAGAAAAAGAAAAGGATACCAAACCAAATGCCTTTGTGAAAACAAGGTTAGAAACCCCTGTAGTAGATAACCAATCTGCTAAATTGCCTGCTTCTTGTGGGGCTAAAAAGCCTAATACAGCTGACTTTGTGAGGGAGGAATTTCTTCCATTTGTGTCAGAGGGATTTGTGGCTCTGAATGAGCATACTACTCCTGTCCCCATATATATCCTGAGGGATACCGGAGCTTCTCAGTCACTTTTGTTGATGGACTCCTTGGAGTTACGTGATGAGACCGCTTCAGGGGATTTCATACTTGTACAAGGTATTGAAGGGAGGACTGTATCTGTACCCCTGCGCTCTATATTCTTGAAGTCAGATTTAGTTACAGGACAGGTAAAGGTGGGACTTATGTCAAGTCTACCTATAAAGGGTGTTTCTCTGTTGCTAGGCAATGACCTGGCTGGGGGCAAAGTAGTTCCCCCTGTACATCTTACTTCACAGCCGAGCACTGAAGATGGGGATGAGGACCCATCTCTGTATCCTTCTTGCGCAGTGACTCGTGCTATGGCCAAGAAGGCTAAAGAAGATGATGTTGTGGTGCCGTCCAGTACATTGAATAGTCAGGACTCAGGTGGTTCGCCTCATGACTCTGATTGGCCTACTATGGTTTCTCCGTTTGAGGACTTATCAGATACTTTTATCAGTTCTCTATTCAGCCAGCCGGATGGGTCTGGTGATTCTGATGTGTCTGGAGACTTGTCTCTGTCCAGAAAGCGGTTGATTGAGGAGCAAACTAATGACCCTGAAATTGGTGTACTAAAGAGGAGAGCCCTTCCTGAAAAAGAAATAGATGCAGTTCCAGTTGGGTATTATCTCAAGGATGGTGTGTTGATGCGGAAGTGGCGCCCTCCTGATATCCCTGCCAATGCAGATTGGGCAGTGGTCAGGCAAATTGTTGTTCCGAAGGTCTATAGGAATGAGATCTTAACAATGGCTCATAGTTTACCTTTAGGAGGTCATCTTGGTGTTAACAAGACTGTTGATAAGATCATGAAACACTTCTTTTGGCCTGGGCTTCGGAAAGACGTTTCCAACTTTTGCAAAACCTGTCACACTTGTCAGGTAGTTGGAAAACACCAGTTAGACCCACCTGTAGCTCCATTGCAGCCTATCCCAGCATTTGGGGAGCCATTCTCTAGGTTCATTGTTGATTGCGTTGGTCCATTACCCAAGACTAGATCTGGAAATCAGTACTTGTTGACAATCATGTGTGCATCTACCAGATTCCCCGAAGCCATACCTCTACGTAACATTAAGGCAACTGCAATCTCGAAGGCTTTGATAAAGTTCTTCACGTTGTTTGGTCTTCCCAGGGAAATTCAGTCAGACCAAGGTAGCAATTTCACTTCAGGATTGTTTCAGCAGGTTGTGTATGAACTAGGTGCAAAACAGATTCTTTCTAGTGCCTATCATCCAGAAAGTCAGGGTGCCTTAGAGCGGTTTCATTCCACTCTCAAGACAATGATGAGGACTTATTGTTATGACCATGAGAAAGACTGGGATGAAGGGGTTCATTTGCTGTTGTTTGCAGCTAGAGAAGCAGTGCAGGAGTCTACTGGATTCAGTTCATTTGAGCTAGTGTTTGGTCATGAAGTGAGAGGACCTTTGCTATTATTGAGTGAACAATGGCAAGAGGAAGAGCCGCAAATCAGTCTGTTAGACTATGTTAGCAAGTTCAAGGAAAGATTGCGTGCAGCTTGTGACCTTGCCAAAGAGAACTTGAAATCAAGTCAGGGAAAAATGAAAACTTGGTATGATCATAAGGCTAGAAGCCGTGAGTTTAAACCAGGAGACAAGGTCCTTGTGTTGTTTCCCTTGCAGTCCAATCCATTGCAGGCTAGATTTCATGGTCCTTATGAAATTCTGACAAAACTCAATAATCTCAATTACATTGTGAAGACTCCAGATAGGAGAAAACCAAAACAATTGTGTCATATTAACATGCTAAAGCCTTATCATGACAGAAATGCTAGGGTTGCAGCTGTCACTTCAGATTCTCCAATGGTCGAAACGTGTGAAGATGAGGGGGAGTTTCAAGATGATGAACCAAGAATTAAAGCTGAAGTTCTTTCATGTAAATTGTCAAACACTGAAGTGTTGCAAAATCTTGATGTAAAACTCCAGCACTTAGAACCCTCACAGAGAGATCAGTTTGAAAGGTTGATCAAGAAATATGAGGATTTGTTTCCTGATGTTCCAAAGAGAGTTACTATAGCCTCTCATGATGTAGATGTTGGTGATGCCAAACCAATAAAACAGCATCCATACCGGATGAATCCTGAAAAGAGAAAGATTGCTGAGAAAGAGGTTGAGTACATGTTAAAACATGATATTATCAGACCCTCCAACTCCGATTGGAGTTCACCCTGTGTGCTAGTTCCAAAACCTGATGGAAGTACTAGATTCTGTACAGATTATCGCAAAGTCAATGCTGTAACTAGAACTGATGTGTTTCCAATACCTAGGATTGATGATTGTATTGATAGTGTAGGGCAAGCAAAGTTTCTGACCAAGATTGATTTTTTGAAGGGTTATTGGTGTGTGCCTTTAACTGAGAGGGCCAAGAGCATCTCTGCTTTTGCCACACCATCTGGATTGTACCAGTATGAAGTCCTACCCTTTGGCATGAAAAATGCCCCAGCCACGTTCCAAAGGATGATACAGTCTACAATCGCCGGATTGCCACACACGGGTGCGTACCTCCATGACCTGATCACATGGAGTGACTCCTGGGAAGAACATCTAAAAGATGTAGAGACGTTGTTCCAGCTCCTGACCCAGGCTAACCTGACTGTTAACCTGAACAAGAGTGACTTTGGTTGTGCTACTGTCACCTATCTTGGCTACGTCATGGGCCAGGGTAAGGTGGCACCCATAAATGCTAAAGTCCAAGCCATCATGGACTTTCCAGTTCCTGACAAAAAAAAAAAGCTTTGCGCCGCTTCCTTGGAATACTACCCGAGGTAGTACCTCGGGTACTACCGCAAGTTCTGCAAGAACTTTGCTGAGATTGCTCTCAGTCTAACTAACCAACTGAAGAAAGGCGTAAAGTTCACTTGGGATGATGCATGCCAGAGAGCCTTCGATCGTCTGAAGTCTCTGCTGTGTCACTTCCCCGTGCTCAAATCTCCTGACTTCAACAAACCGTTCTCCATCGCGGTCGATGCTAGCGACCAAGCTTGTGGATCTGTGCTCCTACAGAGAAGTGACTCTGATGACATTGAGCATCCCGTGGCATACTTCTCCAGGAAGTTCAATCGCCACCAAAGGAACTATTCCACAATAGAGAAGGAACTGTTGGCTCTGGTCCTTTCTTTACAACACTTTGAGGTTTATGTTTGTACAGGACAAAAGCCAATGATTGTGTACACTGACCACAATCCGTTAATGTTTTTGAGTAAGATGAAAAACAAGAATCGGAGATTGTTGAATTGGAGTTTGATTTGACTTGGAAATTAAGCATGTGAAGGGTACAGACAATGTAATTGCTGATTGCTTATCCCGTGTTTGAATGTGTATATATATATCATGTGTTTGAATATTGTATGATATGTATATATAGACAAGTGTTCACTTAACCATTTTGTATTGAAAAGAAAAATTTTGCCTTTATGAGTCAAAATTTTTCCCTTTTGGAATGGAGGTGTAATGTGAATATAGGCCACTAGATGGCAGTATTTACCTTTTTTGTTAAGCTCAGACTGGAGTTATGTTTAGACATGTCCTGGGCATGTCTGGGGCAAGTCTCAGAAAATTAAAAAAAGAGGTCTAAATGTGGGTGGGGTCTGCAAAAGAGTATATAAGGAAAAGAATTGAGACAGTAAAGTAGTAGGAGAAATTGCAAGAAGATGACCAGACCTGCCATTCTGTTCAAGACCTGTGACGTTTCTTTTGTGGATTTCTTTGCCTGTGTTTGAGCATTTTCATTATCCAGGACATCACCAAGCCACCTCACAAAAAGGGACTGTAAATATTTCTTTTTTTTTCCTATTCAATCTTGGTCAGTTTAGTTGTAGGTTGTTATTAGTCTTTGTCTTTGTTAAAAATTAAATGTGTTTTAGTTGTTAAAACTGTGTTTGTCATCCCTTGCTGTTGCTGTTGTGTTATAAATGTAATAACAAATTGGGGCCATAACAGGTCTTTCTTTTGAAAATTAGTCAAATGGATCGAAAAGATTCACTCTTTATTTCCACACCAGAGATAAAATAGTGCGAGAGCAAATCAATTCCATGACCATTGACAGTGTGAAGAAATTATTGCATGCACAATCAAGACTGTCCGACACGAAATGCAAAATACTCCATGTCCACCAGCCAGCAAAAAGTAGAAGTATTGATGTGAGAACAGATTTAAAACGAAATAAAGATTAAAAATATATCACCAACAAACGGTATATCCAACAAAGATGACCCGCCAATAAATAAATCACAGTGTTCATTGGATGTTCTGTTGTTAAAATGTTTCTTTTTATTCTATATTTCGTTATCAATCTGTTCTAATCGTCCTCTTTTTTTTTTTTTTTTTTTTTGGCTGTCTGACACGGAGGCAGTGTACATTGTCTCGCGCCATTGTCGACTCACTTTACTGAGCAGAGCTTAAACAGAAACATTGATTGAAATTCTCGGTACTCATCTTGAAGAACTGAGCCCTCTTATCAAAACATTCACGATCTAAAAGAGTCAGTTGATTTGAAGAAATTAAAAACAATAATAGACTGTCAGACACGGAGATTTATTAAAACCCTGTCAGACTTTCGGACACAAGACGCAATTCGTCGAGCGAAAAATTCGTTTCGCGTCCAGTGTGCAAGCGGCTTAATAGGCTACTAGGCTACTATTATTGTCACTTAGGTTTTATCGTCTTTAGTGTAGGAAAAGAATACGGCCTGATTGCTATGATCTCGTACTGAGTTAAGATCACATATTGAAAATAAATGTGTCACATATCTTGCATTGTTGTCCATGCATGTTAATCCCAAAATTTTAAGCAGCAACAGTTTGTAATAATAGGAACACACTATACATCGTTTCTCTTGCCAGTGAGCAAGACTTGACTCGGCTGTGTCGCCTTCTTTGCCAACTTGCGCTGGAAGGAGGGGCAGAGGCGGGATAGAGGAGTACTTGCGCCAGGCTACGCCGGGCACGAAATTGCCACATACGCCTGGACACACCCCGTTGGCACGGCGCACCCCCCATGCGCCGCGCCTGCGCCGCGCCTGGTCTACAAAATTAGAGCCCCATAAGTCAATATGCAAGACATTTACTAGTAGTCAGTACAGTGTACAGTTGTGGTTTTGGTGCGTTTTCAAAAAATAACAAATTCTCAGTATTTTCATTTTACTATTGGAAGTAAAGAGCAGGCTTCAGCGTAAATTCTAGAATTTCCCTTGGGATGGTGCTTATGTATAAAAAAGGGCACCGCAGTCACGTCTTGTTATGTTATTTGGCTCATAAACCGTAGATAATTTTGAATATCTCACTCAGATGAAGCACACTTATAGGCAAAGGAGTTTATGATTCCAGAAATGCATTGTTTTAACTCCCAGCCATTTTTCAATTATATCTATATATATATATATATATAAAAAATATATATATAATTATATATTTATATATATATATATATATATATATATATATTTATTTATTATAATTCCTATAATGAATTTTCATGAAGATTTTTTGTGTTTGCAGCCCTTATTCTGTACCCAAATTATGAAAATAAACTGAAATATGTTGTAATTTTAAATGCTACAAGTGTAATTTCATTCAAGCCATTTCCCTCTCTCTATGAAGCTCAAATCTTGAATTACAAAGCCTTTAATGGAATGATGCATAAACAGCCAGATTTGACTTCTGCGTAAAGGCGTTAATACACAAATAACCCCTTCATCTGTCCCTTTAATTTAAATTGCTGCAATTTAGTTGCCTTTTTATTTATTTATTTATTTTGCTGATGTTTCTTAGGCATCAGGCCCACACCAATGAGCATCTTTGTGTCATCATGTGAATAATCAGTGTGGGGTATCTGGTCGTTGGCAGCCTAATATCAAGGATCATTCTGAAGGCTCAATGCTAGGGTCTCCAGCCAGAAATATCCACTCCACCCCCAAACAAAGCACACTTCAGTGGGACACAAAATCAAGTGGAATAAATACGTAGATTGCAGAAAAAGAGAGCTAGAAATTTTAATAGGACATTACAAGATTGCCGATTACAACCACTGTAATCCTCGGATTATTGCTTTCAGGGATATTATTAACTTTTCTATGTCCAGGGAGGAAATGATGATTATGAATTTTTCCTTTGGATGGAAATATAAATGTAGTTTATCAGCAGCTGTAGTTCAGTATTATTTTAAGTTCATCATAAGAAATCAAGCAAACACAAGCACACTGACTCTCCATCTCTACACTGTCAAACTGGCTGACTAAAAGAGGCCAGTCCATAGAAGACCTGCGTTATTCTGTGCTTTGCTTCAGTGTGCTCTGTTGCAACAGAAATTATATTCTAATTTCAAATTCAAGTAATTTAATTTGCTAATTCAACTTGAACACAGTTTTCCCTGAATGAGTCCAAAAGTGACCAAATTGTATTGGCTCTTTAATAGTAGACACAACACTGAACACTTTACAGCCTGGCATATATTCTAAGCAGTTGCAGACAAGAGGCATAGGTCATTCGTTGGAAAAATCCAGGAAAACTGAGAATGAGTCATTTCAGAAGCTTAGACATGCAGAATGAAATTGGCTTTGACCCCACTCTGTGAAGGTTGAATTTCCAGAGAGCTCAATTACCCCAGTCAGCATGGATGTTGGATTGTCCCAATACAAGCATTTTCACAGCAAGGATACAGAGTGCATATGAAGGATTTATCAGCTTATAAAATCACTGTGAGAGATGAAGGCATTATCTTGAAAGGACTTCTCTCTCAGAAATCTAGTAAAAGACCACAGGGATTGCCAGAGGATTTGTACAGTAGGGAGGATGTGTCTGACATCATACTGAGTAATAATTTTCACACCAGCTATAGCTATATACAGACAGTTTTACTTGGTGTGTGTTGGGTTGGAGAGTCTGTGTTAACATACTTGTGTGTGTATTTGTCGGTATGTATTCCTACCCTTGTGGATAAAAACCTCTTTTTTTTGCCTGTTTCCACTAGGTAACTGAGCTATTTTTGGATTAGAAATTAAAGTTAGGGTTAAGGTTAGTGTTAGGCATTTAGTGTTTATGGATAAGGTGAGGATAGGGGTCAGGGAATAATTGTGAGTCTCTGGAATGCCACCTTTTGCATATGTGAGTGTGTCAGTGTGTGCATGTATACGTGCCTGTATATGTGTATGTGCCTATGTGTTTGTAGGCAAGCATGTGCAGGAAAAGTGAGATACTTTACCATCACACACTGATATGTAAATGTAGCTAATGCCGCAAGATTGTCTCCTGTGCCATCGTCTAGAACTGGCCCAGAATTTGGCATGAAATGAAAAAAAAAGATGAGAGAAGTAAATGAACCAAGGGCAGACTAACTCCCTGCCATGAAAGTGATGAAGCAGCCTTTCTACCCTGCCTTTGGTGAGAATTTTACAAAGCGTTGCAGTTAGTCAATGATTCTGCCCATGAGTGAACTGACAGAAACACTTGAAAAATGCTGACCATTCAAAGGGCACATAATGTTGATTAAACTACATTAATGAACTAATAAAACTGTATTTATGATGGCGCAATGGATAGAGCTTTTGCTGCAAAGTAAGAAGGTTATAGAATCTGGTGAGTGTCCTTTCCTGACGTACAGCTTATTAAAATTACTTCTATTATTATAATTTTTTTTTACGTTTTAGCCCGAGCAGACTGCATGCATTGTAAGTTATGAAATCATGCATTACAGGCCAGATTCAATTGAACATTGGCAACCAGTTCATTTTTTTTTTTTGAGAATACAAAAGCTAAAAATACCATCTTTAGCACACTGAACAACCCTTTTAAACCATGTATTCAGACTTCTTGGCAAAATAAGTAATTTCATGAAATGACAATGAAATATGACATGGCTGATTGGCATAAAGGAAATGATTCACAGAAGCCCCGGTACATCCTGATCAATTCATTTCACTACAGCTTTCACTGGCAGCTGCAGCCTTGAGATTGAAAAGTTATTATTCAAAGCCACATTCACAGATTAATTCTGGTCTCTGCATCTGCTTTGATGGCTGGCCAGGAGTCAGGACCAGCCAGTGCCGACCGTCTGAACTCCCCTTGATGGGCCCCCTTCCCTGCACTCTGATCACAGTTGCATTCAGTCGTAAAGACAGGAGGCGGATATGAAAGCAGTCGAATGGTTCTGACGGTTTTCATTGATGTTACTGGCCCATTGGAGACAGTTTGGCACATTGGCCTTTCTCTTTGAGGTTTACAGAAATATGCTGTCCGACTGGACTTCACGTGGAGCCTTAGAAAGGAGCAGAGGGATTTTATATTGAGGAATGAAATTGCTTGTCTACCTTCTCATACGAAATACGGATTAAAGCTTTTCATTTTCTGCCCGGGGAAACACTGTTTTGTTTTTATATGGCAAAGTTTCTCGCCGATCTGCTAGGATGCACTCTGCCAGAGAAGGGCACTTCTTCTGTGTTTGAGGTAAGTCATTTCTCTCTGATCTTCTTTATTTGTCTGACAATTGCCTGTTTGAAAGAAAGGGACGTACAGGGAAGTGCAGGCTGTTTTCTAAATGCATAATTAGTGTGCTTGCAGCCGGAGCACATGGCATATTGCTCATCATTTTGTCTGACATGACAACAGAAAAGTTTTGCCTGGTTCCTGCAGCTGCATTGCACGCCTAGACGTCATCTATCAAATACATCTTGTGGTTTTTACCCTATTAGACAACTTTCTTCAGAAATGTATACAAAATGCAAACAGGTTGATTGTTCGCTGAAAAAAAAATTTACATCTATAAGTATCAATCAAATATTGGCAGATGGGCTTGTACAAATATTCTACTGTATGTTGTGTTGCAGTACTTAAGTAACTGGCCTTGTTGTGGGTTACTTGTCTTGCAGTCAAAGCTTTTTCGAGTGGAAGGTGCTGACTATTTTTTGAGGCCACTGCCAGAGAAGGGCAGCATGCTTCAATCCTAGCCAAACTAGGGAACATCTATTTTTGAAGCATGCTTATTTTATGCTTTACCATACCAGCGTGATGCTTTACCGAGTGAGCTATCCGGCCGCAAACCGAGCGTTAATCGGACTGGATCATGTTAAATTTACGATTACGTGTTTCTTTCATTTCTCCCACTGAGCCAAAGTTGGTTCAGACATGTTGACATTCAAAGGTTATATCTGCTGAACATCATGAGACTAACTTTAATGCTTTCCCTATAATTCTGCTGAACAAGTCATAATTATGACCTCACCTGAAGCCCTGGTACACCTGTATCCCCAACAGCTTGCCCTGTTTCTCTAGTCTGCTGCTGTGGTTCCTGCATATAAAACTAGGCTTATGCCATCGGAGTCGACGGCTTGGGGTATATCCCGAACACCCCCAATCCTTCAATTCCCCAATCCTTGAATAGGCCTTGAATAGACTTTCATTTGAACTTAATTTCAGGTCAATCAGACAAATGGTTCTGAAGATATGGCCAAAATGGTAATTTTCCATCACAAAGCGCCACCTGGTGGCAAAATATTGAACCATACAGGTATGATGTCATCATGTGACACGTTGTGAGGTCATGACCTTGCAGTGACGCATAGTTTCATGTCAATTGGACAGATGGTTCCAAAGATATGGCAAAAATGGTGAATTTTATGTGACAAAGCTCCACGTTGTGGCAAAATTTTGGACCAAATGGGTATAATGTCATCATTGGACACATCCTCAGGTTGTGACCTTTCATTTGCACCTGATTTTAGGTCAATCAGGCAAATATTTCCAGAGATATGATGAAAACAGGGATTTTTCAGTTTTTGGCCCCTGGTGGCCAATCTAGAAATTGTAAATTGTCCAAAATCGAGTCAGTTCTTCCTCTTTATGATAATTACTTATATGCAAAACATGAATTTCTAATTGAAATATTACTGAAGTTAACGCGTTAACACATAGGGCGGCGCGGCGGCGGTGGTCGGACCAAAAACATAATATTCCCGGAACGCCATTCGGCGTTGGGGGATATAATAATTAATTAATAATGGCACCTTCCCTTTGCGGGATTTCTCCACTGAAATGCACCTCATAATTTGACATATCCACCTGGCTTATATTTAGCCACTACTACTAGCAACCCGATTACGAACCAACATGCAACAGAAACCAGGTTTAGTTCGCTAGATGAAACTAGCGAACTAGCGAAAATGTTTAATTAACATTCGTTGACCCGTACAGTACTGTGGAAATAATGAAAAGAGTTTCTGTCATCAGTCCGCCAGCTGTCGACTGCCGCCGTCTCCCGCCTCCCAAACACTCTCAGAGCCGGTGAGGGAGGGGGCGGGCCAGTGACATGACACTGTGCTGCACATTCAAAATAAAAGCACGCAAGTTAAAAATTTCAAAATCAAACATTTTTCTCCTCCGCGGTAAAATTAGTGGGAGGGACAAATCCGCCTGTCTCCAATATTGGAGGGAACACCATTGAAGATAGTGGCACCGGCTGCAAGGCCTATGTTTGGAAGGCGATAAAAAATTATTTCACTGGATGGGGCATTATCTTCATAACAGAACTAATCAAATAAGTTTAACTGTAACATTTTGGTGACATTTGCAAACAGAGTGGAAGTCCTCTTTAAAGTATGTGTGCAATTTAAGGGAACACATTTCACCAATGAATAACAGCATGCAGAGGACAGCAGAGTTTAAAGAAATTCAAGTGGTTTAGCCTGCCACTTGCCAACAATCAAATTATTCTCCTCATCAAATAAGCCAGGCTTTTAATGTTGATTACCAGCCTATGTGTTCTGGGTGCAAAGTCATTAAAAAGAGTAATTGTGAAGGATCAGCATCACTCAGGGGACTTGCGGCAGGAAACAACTAATGCTTTAGATGGTCTGTTTACAAAAATACCAGAATGCAGACATGTGCAGATTTTTAATTAGATCATCAATAGTGTTAATGCATTAACCGTTTATGATACAGCCTCAAAGCTCATAAAAAATGCTGTAATTTGTCTCTTATGTTTATGTAAAATAACATTGTGCCATGATGCCATTCCTACAAATATGTTTAATTAGCTCTTTGGTCCAATTCGTGGCCAGTTGGGTGGGATGACAAATATTCTTGTAAAACTTGGTATTACTGACATTCTATGAGATTTTCCAATGGACATAATTGCCAATCGACAGAAAAGATAAAACCTGGACATAAAAATGCTCAATGTAAGATTGCTTATTTGTAAGATAAGAATACTTACTTTGTGATAGCTTCAGGTCATGTCAGAGATGATCACCTTTGTTTTGCAAGAGGGCTGCAGTGTCAATGAAATGAAGCAGTTTTATTCATTACTGAGGTTTTATGAAGCAAAGACATAGCTTCCTGCTCAGCTAATTATCATGATGCCATGTAGTCCTGCAGAGCAGAACTGGAGGGGAGAACTTCGCTCAGTTTTGATATCCTGCCCAGGGGTTTCCTCCAGTCAACCATGGTCAGCTTGTTTTGCTGACTTGTGCATCCCCTGTCTACATGTGAGCAATGCAGATCCAAGGCCTGCAGGAAATCAATATTCTTTTTAGTGAGGCAGTGGCTGAATCACCCGCTGGCGATAAGTGAACCTATCCCAAGCTTTCATGAAAACCTGACGTCTGTACTCAAAGCCAGACTCCATATACTTTTGTTGCGTTCTCGCTTACATAGCTCCCTCCAGTCATTTAAGAGAAAATACAACAGGGATTTTCATGATTTTTTGTGGATGGGCATCCGCTAATCTCATGCTGGCTCAGTCAGCTACTTCAAGGTCATTATTCGTCCTGCACACTGACACTTCCAGTTTCTTACCTGCCCCACGAAGTTTCATTAGTTTGATTAGAGCTTTGAGGGGAATCTATTCTTTAACAGGAGAACAACTTGCCTTTGCTCTCAGAGAAGGTTGAAGTGCCAATGTGTGAGTACAGTTGATCCACTGGGCCTTGTTATTGTCCGGGATCAGTAGACTGGGGTTAAGCAGTGAATAGTTTTAATGGCAGTGTATTGAGGAAAGACATTTTGCTCCTAGCTGGTTGACTGATCCCTGCCCTGGACAATAGCAAAAATGTACTGTAATTCACCCCACCCAAAACTGTGCTGGCAGTTCATACTGTCTTATGATATGTGTAAATTTTCTGTCGTTTATGTACATGGTTATGTACACAGTATTATGACCACTAACTAATATCCAGAGTAACTGCCATGTGCAACACGGACAGCAGCTAAATGGCTTGGTAGTGTATCAGTAAGGTGCTGGAAGGTTGTCACAGGTATCTGGAGCCATGCTGAATACAGTGCATCTGACAGCTTCTGGAGGGCACGTGGTGGAGGATCCATAGAGTGAGCATGATGATCGAGGTGGTCCCACAGATGCTCGACTGGGTTCAAGTCTGTGGAATTAGGGGGCCAGGGAAGTACTTGGAAATCTTGGTCATGCTCTTCCAACCACTGTCAGACATTTCTTGCCGTGTGACACGTTGCATTGTCTCACTGGAAGAGCCCATCCACCCCAGGGAAGACACTCAGCGTGTATGGGTGCAGGGTGACGCATGACAGCAGTGAGTGATATGTTTGTAGAACACCTACAGCACACCTTATATACCCACCAAGCCAGCTCACCACACGCGCCTTATTTTCATTGGCTACGTTCTGCTGACATCAAAAGTAGTAGGTGGTCATTATGACATGACCTGACCGTGTATAATCAGACCCTTCACACTCATTTTACTGGCTTTGACAGTGATAGTAAAAAAACCTGAAATGATTTCGATGATATTTCCCAGGCTCTGGAGGAGGATGGGCCAAATGATTTGTGTATTTGGAATACCTATGATTTCTCTAGGTCAGGGCATGTTATCATTGCCTTTAGCATTTTACGTGGCAACCCTGCTGCCACCTGAAATGACATTACTGACTGTGGGGAGGTGAGGATGAGTGAAAGCTGAGGGCTTGGAAAAGTGTGAGGGTATGTAAAAAAGTATTGCACCTTTCACAGACTGAATCTCAAGAGGGTTTCAGTCACAACAGATTGTCAGTGTGACTAAATATTAGCATTTCAGCAGAGATATAAGAAGGCAGAGGAGACTGCTGCATGTCATTCCGCTGCAGGATCTGTGCTGGTAGACTTTCCCTGAGTCGCTCTCCCAGGAATAGTGGCACAGCCAGAGCAGATTGCTTCCTGTGGAGGTTAATCCTGTGCTTATCTCCCCTGACATCTCTGCATCTCTCTGAGATAGAGAATGGCCCCTTGCCTAACACTGGCTATGATTGCCTTCACTGTGAGTCCTTTCCATTTAGCATGTGACTGGAGGGTAATAGGCTTGGTCACACTCATGGAAAAGGTAGCTACATGATATTTATACATTACATGATATGTAATTGAATTATTTTATTTTACATGTGTCTTTATTGATGTCTGTAAAGTTGTAGTTTATAAATATAGCAGCTTTTAGAAAAGAAGTATGATCAAAATACAAATCATATGTTTTGGATATTGCTATTCAATGCCAAAAACTTCATCATCCATGAACATGTTGTACACAAAAAAAAGTCAATAAATAAATAAAATAAAATAATCCTAACAAATCTCTCTTTTGTGTAAATTTTCTGTTTTAAAATTGTGGAGTTCTTTGTCCTCAAGAGTTTGATCACTGCTGTAGAAATGAATTCAGTCAAAAAAAATTAATAAATGAAAATTATAATAATAAAAAAAAAAAAAAATATATATATATATATATATATATATATAATAACCCTGCGTCGTGGGGGGTGTCAAACTTGAGCATTTTGTCTGTACTTGTGTTTTCTCTTCTAGTGAGGGAAAGCACAGGCAGTCATGGCCTTGAGGCAGTTAAGGCAATAATGGCCTTGAGGTCCTGACAACACGCTATGTGGATCCCGCTGCCTCAACACTTTCAACCAGAGGTTCTGAAATATGTCAAAAATGAGCATACAGTTCAGTTATCCAGTAATGGATTTTCACACTCACACCATGTAACCTGGAATGGTTAAATATGTTGTCATATACATCACTTTATTTTAAAATACAAGACCTGATGCAGTGCATGCCAGTGGTGGGTTTATCAACAATATTCTATTTGTGGTTCCTTTGAAGACTTCCTGTCCACAGAATGTGATGTCTTTTTAGTGGCAGGTGGCAGAAGATTGACCTTGGCAGTGTTTTTTTTTTTTTTTCTGAACTAATGCTGGACTTCAGAACTTTAATCTCAGTCCTGAATATTTCCCCCCCTAATCCTTCTTTCAAACAATACTTTTCAATAAAAAAAGTCCCTGAATAAGGTTGAACCCCATTATGAATACTGCAGTTGGAAGAAAAATAAAACGAAGTAAGAGTCTTAATGACACAACTTTAGCATGTTCAGTCATTGGCTATGCTTTGAAATGCTGTGGACGTTTTTGTAAATTTTGAGGAAAATGGAAAGTAGGAAGCACAGTTAAGCCTATAATGAGCCACTGTAGCTATAGTTCAACTAGAGGGCGCTCAGAGAGCACATACCTCCACCAGCAGGTTTTGATCCACTAACGCTTATAATCAGCTGTAGAATCTGAATCTGGACCTGAACTGGGCTGAGAATTTGATCACCTCTTCTGATTCATATGGTCCAATTTCATGTAAAATGTGGTGGTAATCCCATGAATATTTTTGAGTAATCCTGCTGACAAACAAACAGAAACACACACGCGCGCGCGTGCGCGCAGGCACAAATATTCACAATACCTCCTTTCGGAAGTAATAGGCGTTATTTTGGGGTCAGGATGGGGTATGATAGTCTTGGGGTCATGACAAACTGGAGTAAAAGAAATCAAAGACCCTTTTTTCTTTTATTTTGCTTAATTATAGAATCTCTGGAGGCTGCTGGAGCACACTGCGTGTAATGCCTTAGTCTGTTGTAAGGTGAAACAAGGATATTGCACATAGTGCTAACACAGCAGTCTATGAGGCAAAAGAGTCTCTCCGCAACACACAAGTACTGCAATTACAGAGCACAGCAAAAAATGGAAAAGATGCGGAGGACACATCCAGGGTAAAGGCTAGTGCACAAACCTGTGAAGTACATCACAGATTCCGGTCAGTAAAATATATTCCCAAAAAAAATCACAATTATGCACCCATCCCATGTTCATCAATATAAGTGTTTGGCCTTTGAACATGAAGAAAACATGAGGCAGAATACATAACAGCCTAAAATATATTCGCTCTCCAGCAATATTTTTCACTTAACAGGTCTCAAATTTGAGACAAAGCAAAGCATCAGTATTTAGTATCATTGAATGATGTGGTTGTTGAAAAAGGTCACCACAGTTCACACAGAAAACACAAATGACATACCAAAGTCTTGATACCCTTCTGTCACTGTTCTGTAAGAGCTGAAATGCTTCCACTTCTTTGTAAGCATTTAGCCACTAACAAATAGGACAGAACTCAGAAAAAGCGAATAAGTATACCTACATTTAATTAGTGGAAGTCTAGGTTCTCCACTGTACACTTGTTGCCAACCAGCTGGAGCTAAAAACAGAGCATGATATTTGCAATAAAGCATTAAAAAAAAAAAAAACACCTCTTTACATAGGACATTCCAGTCAATGGGAAGTCCTGCAATGTTTACCCTCCACCCATAAACTCAGCCAGCTGATGTCACCAGTCAGTTCAACCTCTTGATGCAGGGGTTCTTAAATCCTGGTAGTTGGAACTAAGTACATGGGGGAAACTTTCATTTTCTGAACCTGAAATCTGTGACTCTGCCATGTTGAAATCATCTTTCTTGCCTGACAAATCTTTGATATTGAAAATAAAACTCCAGGTACATTGCTCACCCGCCCCCATTACCCTGTAAAAGGTTTTCTGGAGTTTAAGTTCACTTAGAGACTTCAAAGTAAACAAAGTGTGCCTTTGAGTGCGAGGTACCTCTCTGGAACCAAATGCGAGACCAGGAAGTTTCATCAAAAGTATGTTTTATTGAAGTTTGGGGGGGGGGGGAGAAACCCCCACAGGGCAGAAGGCAACGGTACTAAGTCCTCAATCCAAAATCAGAGTCCCAGGGACGTAATCCAAACTGTTCACAAGGCAGCAAACACTAAACTCCGAGTGAGTGAAAACAGATTCGGTACACAGGCTTGTCAGAAAGTCCAAAGACAAAATCCAATGGGCGTAATCCAAACTGTTAAAAAGACAGCAAACAAAACTCAGAGCTGGGCAAAACAGGTACAGCACACGGGCAGATAAGTTTCAAAGAAAAAGGCAAAATCAGAATTGGGGACGTTCCAGTCAGAAGTATAACAATAAGAGAACATGGGATCAAAAATCACACCACAGGGAAGACATTCTGAAAAGAGCTGTGACTGAAATGACAGTTTAAATACAAGTTGGGGAAGTCACATGCCATGATAGGACACAGGTGAGTTGGATCAGACTAATTACAAAGGAATGAACATGCGGAAGTTCCTGATTAGAAGAAATTAACAAAAGCCAAAACGTGGACAGGGATCACAGAGACAGCCTACTGACAAACATACGGCACCTGTTAGGGAGTTCTACCGTACACAGAGTGAGAGGCAGAGCAGTGATTAGCCAGGAGCAGAAAATCTGCTGAAGCACAGCTGAGTAAATTGAGTGAACGCAAGGGGCGGAGACTAGTGCTGAGAGCTTGCTAGTCAATTAGTAATGTGCAGCTAAGCAATCCCTAGGGCTTGTTAGTGAGTTAGTACAATAAACAATGTTAGTCTTGGTTAGTAAGTTTAACTAAAACAACAAACTGTTAGTATTGTTCGTAAAATAGAAAAGAAAGGTGAAGGAAGTAAACAAGATTAGAAGGAATGGTTGAAATCCCAGAAATGATGAAATCACCCGAAAGTGTGGCACACAATACTGGGGCAGAGAGCGATCACATAACAAAAGACCAGACAGGGAGGAGACAAAGTGCAATGCATGGTAAGAGACAAAACATGGACCGGAATATGACTGCAGGAGTGGAATATGGAAAACAGACGAAGACAAGGCAAAAACCGATATATTGAGATATTGAACTCAAAATATTACAATGCCGGCTAAATATCCATGAAAGCAAAGCAATGCACATTTTCTAATGCACAGAAGAAGAAATGAACGCGCACTTTTGGATTTCCAACTGAGAAAGTAAAGGATAAGGTGAAATTATAGATATGGTGGATGCAAGTGAAGACGTTTTTCATTAATTTATGTGAACAAATCTGCGCTTATCTGTTTTTACAAAATGATACATCAGGTTTGCAACATGAATCTGCTGTGCAAAATAATGACTTCTGTGGCAAACGTCATAATCAAAATCTCTTGGATATTGTTTACTGTTTAGATTAAATCCATGTTGCTTTGACGGCTCTTATTCTTTAAATTCTATGTACAGTATTTTGTAGAAAGTACCATTTTATATTTAACCACTAGAGGGTGTAAAGTATACACAGAATTAAGGCATTTCCTTTCATGAACATGTATTCATGCAGCACTGCTGAATTAAATACTGTGCACTGAACACTAGTGCTGAGATCACTGGCTGGTTAGCCCCTACGCACTGTCATAACAATGAGGGGAAACGTGAGGATAGCGGAGTTTCAAGTGAATTTTCATTTCAATGAGAGTGAAAGACTCTGCAGCAAAGACAAACGGCTGCCACTGTGTTTTAATTGGTCCTTAAATGGTAGCATTATTACTTTGATGAGTGAGGAATTGCATCCCTCATGTCTGCTAGTGCAAAACTTTGTTAACATCATGACACTCAGCACTACAAATTAATTATGCCCATTAATCCAATCTTTTGATACTTCAGATGTTCACAACAAGGTATGCTTACAATGGAGAAACTCCTGGCCGGAATGAATGAAAATAAGCGAATCTTTATCTCAAAGGATTATTTCATTTTACAATTATTACATATTATATATTATTTGAAACTGTCAAATCCAACCACTATTCATAGTCAGTCAACAGCATAATGATTTATTAGACTGACAGAGTAAAGCATTTGATGGGAGTACTGTATCATTTCCTCATTTACAAATTGGATTACGTAGGCATACGGTAAAAGATAAATGAAGGAGGAATGAATGTAAAGGACTAAGATTATTATGTGGGCTCAATTTGTGGGATATCAGGACCTCATTATTTCTGCTGAACTACATTTAAAAAAGACATGGTTAGAGGACCCAACTGCATACAACAGATGATTCTCAAAGCAAGGCCTCATTTGCAGAACGCTTTGCTGTTTATTGCTTTTTCTATTTCAACCATTGCATGTCTTATCAGAGTATGAATAAAATGTTGGGAGTAAGCTTGCTCACAAAGGCCTCACTGCAGGAAAGACACTGCTGGGACCAGGGACAACACTTCATTCAGGCAGTTCATACCCAGCGCCACCACAAATCTGCCACGTCCGATGAAGCCAGGCTTTAAAAAGCTGGGCTCATAAACAAAAGGCTTCAAGTTTTATTTTTAGAGTGCGGCGTGACCTTTTTCAGTTTTGATAAGGTCCCAGGCCTGGATTTATACCATAAATTACAGCTCTGTATAAGAACAATAGATACAAGTGCATTGTCGAGAATACTAGGTTCTCGTGGCGAAAAAGAGCACCAATAGTGCTCATGATAGAGTGTTTTTATCATTGTGGAAACAGCAAGGGGTTCTGAAGGCTAGACTGCCATTTAGCGCAGCTGTAATAGCATGTAGTTTAGAAGCTGAACTTTGGGAAGAACTTCTGGAAGACAAATGAACTGGTTGTCTGAAGCAGGCTAGATTGCAATGTATTTATGCACAGCATAGAATATTTTGTTTCTGGTTCTGTTTGAATTGCAACATGATGTATTATCTTAATACACAGGCCATCACACCCAATTTGTCATACATCAACTAGATATTACAAATATTTTATAGCAATGAATTGTAACATTATTAATAATCATACATTTATGAATTTCACATTTTTATTAGATTATTGTAAGGAAACTGGCGTAAATATATTTTAAATGTACTTTACTGGCAACATTGTCAGAACCCTGGCGTGCATGCCTTCTCTGTCTCCTCCCATTCAGCAACTTGCTTGTCTATTAGAAGTAATGTCTCCTTTGATTGGTTTGTGTCTTGCGCGTGCCCCTATCCCTGGCTGTGTCTCATCTCATAGTTATCCCAACTAATGTGAGTGTGATGTATTTATATCCCCTCCTTTGAGTTCGCAAGTTGCTGGATTGTCATTTGCAGTAGCGCTGTGGAACCAGTCAGTGTTTACTAGTAAAACTCCTCATCTTCAGCAAGTTAAAAATGTAATCTTTAATGATAGCAATTTACGGAAGTTGTCATCCTTGTGTAGTTAACTGGAACTAGCTCCTAAGCCTTTCTCATGGTCCTCAGGATTGGGACAGTGTTCCAGCTCATCTTCTCCCAGGATGTTCCTCTGTCCACTTTATTAGGATCAAGCTCCCAATCCTTGTACCGTCATCAAGGTTGGAACCTCCTAAGCCTCTCCATCTTTCATTTGGACAGTTTCATCCCAGAAAGCCACTGCCCAGGCATTGGCACCGCTCGCACAGCCCCGCCTGTAACATCTGAGCTGAACTGTCCTTTTATCCTCCGGGCTCCATCCCCATATCTGCTGTATTAATACCAGTAAACCCCACTATTGGATTGTGCTTTGCCTCCTCACAGGATTCCTGGTCTTGAACAGAACACAATATATAGCAGACAGGAGTGTGAATCTTGGTAGATAGTGTGTTAAATCCCATTTAACAGAGTACTGTATCAGGATATTACCAGCATATACCAGATGATTTAACCCTTTAAGTCCCCAGAATACCAAATGGCACACGCACCACATTTGGGTAGAGTAGCATCAGGCTGGGATGAGAAAAGACTTGAATTCACTGCAACATAACGGACCTGCGAAATCAGGGGTCCCCAATCTTTCCCAGAAAGGGCCGGTGTGGGTGCAGGCGTTCATTGCAACCGAGCAGCTACACGGCTGATCCTACTAATCAAGCTTATTAGCAGAGAGTCCAGGGGTTGATTTCTAGTATCAGGTGGGTTGGAATGAAAACCTGCATCCACACCGGCCCTTTCTGGGGACGGTTGGGGACCCCCTGATCTAAACTGTTGGCACAATTCTATTTGAAATGAAGTCAGATATGACAAAGTTGTGTGTGTGTGAAGCAGCTTGTGTTGGAAAGCATTTCAAAATATGTCAATAGAGAGCAACAATGTGCTCCGGCTTGATTTTCCTCATTTTGTACATTTCACAAATTCTAACATTCATTGAAAATGGAACATGGTCTGAGGATTTTTGACAGTTTTAATCATAATAGTCCAGAAGTGATCTGCGCATGGGAATCTTTCAAAATAATTAACTTGCTTAGGTGGTAAATGGGCTGGCATCTCGTCCTTAAGCCATCCCCCTTTCAGTGAAAGTCTTTAAGTGCTCATCATTAATAACCCAACACCTGCACAGAGCCCACGAGCCCACAGAACAGAGGTCCATTATACTAAGCCTCAGAGAAAATGAAGTGGAAGGACAGAGCAGGCTCATGTTCAAACATTAATGAACAGAGTAAAACCAAATGTAAAAAAAAATTATTCTTTGATTGTAATGTGGCAGCTGTGGCTTAATTTTTGAATATCCCCTGATTAAAAATACAATTTGAATTTACCATTTGATAGTAGTCATTATGTTACATTTGGTTCTGTAACAGGGCGATATCTTTAGGAAGGGGTGTGGTTGCAGAGGACTTCTCTAAACTTAATGTTAAAAATGAAAATGACAAGCAAAAGTTCTCATTGATCCAATGGATCCTAATCTTGAACCCTCTCTCTTCCTCCCAGTCTCTTTCTATCTCTCTTACCCTCTTTCACCAGCTCTGTTTGTCTCTTTCAGTCTGTCTGTCTGTCTCTTCCCGCTCACAGAATGGTAGTTAAATTGGAAGAGGGAGGTCAAAGCATTAGCAAAGGTCTCCCACCGGTTGCACAACTGCGGCACAGTTGACCTGGAGCCAGTGTTTTTACTGGCATTGGTCTGCGATTAAATATCCCCAGAGAGTGCCAAGCAACCATGCAAATGCACCCATGTAAATGCCCTCTCTGTTCGCCATTCATCTAAGGTTTACTTCCTGCTGTTTCACACTCAGCGCTACACTGTCACTGCCCAGCCACAAGGGAGGTTTTCAAAATGGTCCGGAGATTTTTTTTTTCTCATTTGCTGGCTGGCTGTTGACTGTAAAATGCGGAAGGCGATGATGAGATTGAGACTTTCAATGCGTTGGTCTGATATTACGCTGAAGTGTCACATTAGTGCCTGAGTCTGTCAATCAGTGCAAGTGATAAGTAATTCTCAGAATGATCACAGTTTTAATTGAGAAATTAGTCACGCAAAATTACCCACGCAAATTTGTAGCCCTAAACACAGCTGCCTCTGGAACTGGAATGTGAGTTCGCCGGGCCCTGCTTGGCCAGTGTCAGCAGTCACTGAGTCAGTAACCTGAACTTGCTCAGTATGGGGCAGCCATGTTGATGCAGCTGGTGTTAAATTCAGAGGCCTCACAACAGGCTCAGCTGCTGGCTTTCAGCTCCATGTTTATAATCTCCTGGTGTGAGAGAGGGCAGGACAGCGTTTGTGTTCACACCACAGGTCAGAGGTTTGTCACACAGATGTGACAAATGACTCCACTCACGATGCACACAACAAAATTGATGATGTTTGTCAGCTGTCAGTGTCAGTCATTCCCTCATAAACATTAGCCATAGCATTTGTTTAATGGTCATCGAACTTTAATGAACTAATGTATGGCGGGGGATGGGGGGGGGGTTGGGGAAACTTGATAAAAAATGGTTGAGTTTAATTTGTTCCTCCTAATGAGCGAACTTTCAAAATGACTTTCTATATTGGCTGAGAATGAGAAATGTGGAATTACATTCAGAACTAACATTACGTTCACGGCAGGTTTCCATAGTTATACTGCAGAAAACAAGCCATAAAATGACATTTATTATTTATTTATTTATTTATTGCTCTCACAGCAGTTTACAATCTGGCTTTGCTAGTTTGCGAATACTTTGTCTATAATAACTGCTGGAAGTCTGTGACCTTCACCAGAAACTGAGAATCTAATGTGCCAGAACTACAGGAATTGCACCTCTCTTCACTATGATTTCATGGGCAGAATTAATTAGCATGTGAGTGAGTGAGTTAAAAACGAAACAAATCAGAACGCAGTAATATTTGTCTCAATATCCAGCATAATGATCCCTCTTGATTATTTGAATATACTGTCAGCACCATAATTCAATGCACTGTGCTATTTTGGTACTTTTGGTTGAGTCAATTGCCAGGTCTAAATCCAACAGACCATGCACTTTACATGTTGAGGATTGGGTCTTTGGCAAAAAAATCCCTGAAACAAATAAGAACTGAGGATGGCGACAGAACTGGCTGGGCAGAGCATCACCAGAGAGGATAACTGGGATCTGCCAATGCCAACGCATCACAGGTGTCAAGCAATCATCGCACTGAAAGAATACCAAATGTTAAAAACAATGATTTTATTCCATATTCTGTTAAACGGTCCAATATTTTTTGATGCTCCTAAAACTGGGAAGAGACGATGGAAAAGAGGTGCTGTCGTTCCGGGGCAGTTTATTTGTTATGGATGAAACCACCCTGAAGTTAAAACTGAAAGTTTGCGCATCGGTCAAACCCTTGGTCGGAAAGCTGGTCCTTCTACCTGATCACTCAGCTTCTCCCATCTTGAACCCCAGTGATGGAATAACCTTCCCACCTCCTTACGAACTGCTCCATCCCTGCTACTCTTCCACCGTAACCTCAAGACTCACTTGTTTAGACAGTTTCTGACCTGATAAACCCCATCCCCTGCTTTATTTAAATAAATAAAAAAACCTTCCTCTGATGTTTGTGTCCATTGGCTTTGTGTCTTTTTCCTCTGGGTGCTGCTGCCTTCTGTATAGTCTTCGCTCTACATGTTCATCAATCAGGTGACTAATGCCTGATGTGAATTGTACCTTGTCCGGTCTGTTGGGCTACAGTGTCAGTGACCTGACTGTATGCACTAACTGTAATTTGCTTCGGAAAAAAGTGTCTGCTAAATAAATGCAATGTAATGTATGTAAAGCCAAGTGTTGCTGTATATTTTGAAACTGAAAGTGCTACAGTAAATAACCAAAATAAAAAATGGGTCACTGTCCAATGACTTATGGGGCTCACTGTATGTGTAATGCAAAATATAAACTCATGCAGCAGCCAGCCACATTTGCTCAATATTAGTGATGATCTGGAAAGTAAAAAATCAGTGCTGTATTGTTTTTTGCTGAATTGTTACATGAATTACCATTAGAAAAACATATCGAACAGAGCTGTATCACTGAAAGGTTATCACACGTGCTTACGAAATATAACAAAAATCTTTACACACAGCTATGGCTCGTGAAACCCATTGCATTGTTCTATTTGTACTCTGTTCTCCCGACAGACTAGAAGTCAGCCCTACATTGGCTTAAGGCTTGTCTCCAGACAGCGGGTATGTGTACATTTTTTCAATCTTTTCCATCTCCCACTTGTACCATCCATGCTGTTTTACATGAGAATTAAGTTAATTTTGTTCTGTCATGCAAGTAATAAGAAAAGAACGATGTTTCTTTGAAAAAAAAAAATTCCCAGAAAGAATGAAACAATGCTCAGAAAAAACACACCGCTACCAATGAATGAAGCGACATGAGTTACATTAGATGATGCTGGAGTGCTGGAATTCTGAAGCGATCTACCCTCCAATATGATCTTAACGCATAAACCAACTGAAAAAATCCAATTCCAGAGCATGAAAATACATGGCGCTTTGCAAGATACAAAGTTTTTGTGTCTATGGAAAGGTGTTGAATGGTTGAACAAAAAATGCCCTTCACCGTCAACAGCCAGCACTCCTGCCTCTTTAACAGAGGAGCCCAGTGAATACCACACACCGCGCACCCCTACATAAATCAGGACACACAGCTCTGATCCCCCACACGTCTGCCAGCTTGGCTCATCTCTCAGCCTTCATGCTGGTAGAATATACTCATTCAGCTTTTCACTTTCCAGTCCTTCATCAGTAGGACCCTTAACCCCTCAAACTTTACACACTTTTATAATTGTAATTGTCTCTTAATTTCTCTGGCTATGTATAAAAATCTATCAAACACATAGCTATTCTGTCAAGGTTAGCTTGAACAGCTTTTCATTGATTATGTCTCCCCTCCTCCCCCCCCCCGAGAAGAGGGGAGACATACTGTTTTAGGCTCGGTTCCATCGTGTTTGTGTTTTCGTTTTCGTTTGCGTTCTCGTGTGCATTCGCATTGCATTCGCGTCAGCTTTTCCCCTTCATTTCTGGAGCATAACTCCAAAACTGTTTGCATGATGTTAACAAAACTTTGCATACTCCCTACTCAGGTCCTGAAGTGGTGCCTTTTGCTATGTGTCTGTCTGTCTGTCCGTCCGTCCTGTGGGTTGGGTGGGGAGGGGGGCCGGGGGGGAAGTGTTCGTTTCTATAATTAAAAACACACTCTTGTTGTATTTGCTCTTCATTCCATTACTCTGCTGGATGCTCTTCCAGGGATTTTTTGAAGTTCATGCAAGAAGTTTTGAAATGACAAATGCAAATGTACAGACCTGAATCTGATTTAAAAAGTGTAATATACAATGCATGTTTAAAATTTCATCAAACTTTTGTCTTGATGGATCAAGATTTGCTTAATGATGCTTGAAAAGATTGTGCGCATGTGAAACACTGTGGAATGAGCACGGCTCATTTTTCACGCGAGCACAGCTGATGTTGAGAGCCAAATTGATTCCTGTTGTCTGCAGTTATGCGGATGGGCAAAGGATCATAAATGCTCATGGAATCAGCAGGCTTCCCACATGCGAAAGACACTGCTACACGCAGATTCTTTGTGCTACCAGGAGATGCATGTTTTTATCACCTCAAACAGAGTGTGCAATGGCACATCAGCGCACTGCGCACTGGGGTTTTACATGGCATTTCTGCTTACACACTTAGTTCAATGGCTGACATGCTTGTCATTATTTCTTCTCTGCCCTGGCTGCTGATTTGTAACGTGTTATGTAAGCATAAGTCTCGCCACTGTCAAGTAAGGTCAAAAGATTGCAGAAATGGATTCTGCTCCACAGCATATGACCGACAAATGCTCCTCTAAATTGTTGCCATGCATATCGACTTCATGTTCTCACAATCACCCATGAAGAAGTAAATAAAATATTTGATATGCAAAAAGCTTTCCCTACGTTGTACAATGTATTTGTTAATTTTGTGCCAACAGGACAGGACAAACAGTTGGTTCTTAGGGGTGTGTGGGGGCCAGGGTTTGATGTACATTAGCTAGCAACAGTTGGACTTCATTTAAATTTGGTTGTGCAACGTGAAATTTGATATTTTCCTGAAACGTAAGGTGTACAGATATGACTCGTAAAAACCACATCTGAAGCGCAAGCTATGTTATGATTCCACCATCAGTTTCATACAAACACTTGCCCAAAATTGACAGCAGCTATGCTGCTATTATGGAAAATTCAATAATAGGTTTCATAATTTCAGATTGTGTTATGATTGTATCATGTATCATTGCATTGCTACATGAATCATGAGTGTCAAACTGGGGTTATTACTTGCCAGTATACATTTGGCATTGACAATGTAATTCACCAGTTCCAGCCAGCCACAGGTGTACAGTGCTGTGAAAAAGTATTTGCCCCCTTCCTGACTTCTTATTTTTTTGAATATTTGTCACACTTAAATGTTTCAGATCAAACTAATTTTAAAATTAGACAAAGATAACACGAGTAAAGACAAAATGCAGTTTTTAAATGATAATTTCATTTATTGAGGGAAAAAGCTATTCAAACCAACCTGGTCCTATGAGAAAAATTAATTGCCCCCTAAACCTAATAACTGGTTGTGCCACCCTCGGTGACAACAACTGCAATCAAGAGTTTGCGATAACTGTCATTCACATCACTGTGGAGGAATTTGGGCCCACTTCTCTTTGCAGAATTGTTTTAATTCAGCTACATTGAAGGGCTTTTGAGCATGAACAGCCTGTTTAAGGTCATGCCACAGCATCTCAATCGATTTAAGTCCGGACTTTGACAAGCCACTCCAGTGCATGCCATGAGACGGGCGCGATCGCGCCGGCGCCTGTAAACGCCCTCAAATTGTCCTCACGGGCACGATTTAACACGCCCGCCAGTCACTTCACGGCGCGCCACTATTCAATACAAGCGTTAGCCCATTTGACCTACCCCGGTAGACCATGACGATGACGACATTGTCATAATCAACACTAGCAATCGCAACATTCTCTCAGATCAGGGCAACCAGTGCCAGCTGTGGGGAAGCAAACTCATATTTAATTCGGCATATCCGATCCATCATCATAGCCGTAACTAGCAATCTCCGACCTCGTAAAAAATTGAGAGAGCGAGAGAGAGAGAAAAAATCAATGTCTTTATAATTCAGGTTTTGTTCTAGATATCTTAAGTGTCATCAGGGGAGAAAGAAAAAGTAGTGCGAGAAGAAAGGCATACAACATCCTTGTACTACTCTGGCAGATAAGACAAGCAGGACGCCCAGCCAGAGAGAGAACCACAGGGCTGAGGGTCCTAACGGTGTTGTTGGCGTGCAGTTGGTGGAGAAAGATCTCCCTGTGTCAAGCAGTACCCCCCTGGCATGTGAACATGTTGAAGCCAGACCTTTCAGCCCCCCAGCCCCCCAGCAGACAGAAAAGAGGGAACCAAGAAGAAAGGAAACCATCAAGTGGCCTAAAGCAAATGATGCAAAGACATGGCAGAAGCTGGACTCAGACCTCAGTCTAGTACTCGAACACGCGCTACGTGGTAAAGTGGACAAGAAACTCAATCTGCTTGGAGATATCATGTACAAAGATTGCAAAGCTAGATTCGGAACTCTCACCAAAAAGCAGCACAACCCCCCTCCGAGAAAGGGGAGGAGGGAGGCCGAGATTGGCAAGACCGGCGCCAGCTCCGCAGGAGATGGAGGAAACCGTCGGAGGAGGAGAGACAAGGCCTGAAGGTGCTTTGGGATGAGGTGCGACAGAAGTTGGCCCGCATGCGAAGAGCAGATTGTATTCGCAGACGCAGGAAATGAAAGGAGAAGGAAAGAGCTAGATTCATGAGGAATCCTTTCAAGCACACCCGTCAGCGAGACGCTATATTTAGTGTAACGCAAATACTCGTGGTTCAACTCTAGCTAAGTGAGATGGCGAAATAATTGATCATTTTTATTAATTTATTCTCTATTGAATTTTGTGCACCAAACTGTTGGTCAGCTAGGCTAGCAAGTTAAGCAAGCGAATTAAGGCCTATATATTTTATTTTATATATGGTTATATTTTTGCAGCAAGTCCTGAATTCGGTGCTCTGCGCATGTGCAAACAGAGGGACATAAATCGTAAATCCAGGCTAATGGAGCATTAAGTGGTAGTTTGTGTGGTTCGCCGTTTCTTCCATCTCTAATTTAAAGGTGTGCTTGTTGAAACATGACATGCAAAGTTGTTGTACTGACAATAATGCGTTGCACGTTGGTACGTGAGCTCCCGTTTCAAAATTACCTCCGACATAAGGTGAAAGGAGGTTATGTTTTCAGGCCCATTAACTGGAAAATGTTATGACATGCTGTATACTCGGTGAGTATACGGAGTCAAAAAATAAACTTCACACTCATAAATTTGTAAATATTGTCTTGAAACTTTTAATAAAAGAGTTTTTATGATCACTAGAGGTAAATGCGTTGTCAAAGACATCATGACACACATCAACTCCGACGTGCACAGGTACGTAGCACATGCGAGCGTACTTTAAGCTAAAACCATGTTTTCTTGTGTTCCTAGTCACATGACCATATGAAAGATGTGCAACTGAGCTCACGTTAGCATGTTAAAGTGACATCTCGCAAAAACTAGTTTTTACAGTTTATTATTTGTTGATTTTCAAAGCCATGACTGTGAAACATTCAGCGTGAACGTGCCATTGCCATGCTGAATACGGAAACGTCCGTCACTGATGTTGCAAGGGTTATGGCATGCAGTCAACGAACTATCCATGATCTTCGGACACGTCACCAACTAACTGGCACCACAGCTGACCGACCTCGTTCTGGTAGCCCACGTGTGATGTCAAAAGCAGAAGACCGACAAACTGTCTTACGTCATTTGCATAATCGATTTGTCACAGCATCGTCCACAAGGAATGAATTGTTTAGAGGTCGTGTGACTGCCCAAACCATAAGTAATCGCCTGCGCACCGCTCTTATTCAAGTTGTAACTTACAATTTTTCTCTTGGACATTTCCGTAGCATTTCCGGTGGAAATGTTTACATTATGGACATTATTTTTATGATACACCATCTGTAATGAGTATAGAATTAAATGAAATCATTATTTTTAACCTGATTTCTTGTATGTTCAACTTATCGACCTCCAATCGCGTGTGAAGTTTTTCTTCTGGCCAAGTATATTAAGCTCTGCTATGGATAGCTGTCGATGTAGAAACGTGACTTGCGAAATTGCTCTACTGATATCAATGCGTTGCACGCAGAATAAAAATCTTTTGGCTAGCAAGAGAGGAGTAGTCTTTACTTTATTATTCATTACACGCAACACAACGCTGAACTATAATACCGACTTAATAAGTATATCAAATCGTGTATCTCTTATAAAGAATGACATTACTTTTCAAATTTACTTTTCACTCAACAAAATAAAAAGCATCTACACTCTTGCATATTACACTTGATAGAGACTAGAACTAGGACTACACTGAAAAATGTTTGTACTAACTCTTGTGATAGTGAATGTGATTAAGACATTTTATTTACTGAGCAGCTCTCCGTACAGCAAGCAACAGTGTAGCATCCAATTCTGTGGGAGTGCTGTGGAAAAACATGTGGGAGAAGGATGGAGAACACAGAATGTAGCTTACAGATAAAGGGGCTGAAACTTAAGTTAGTAGAGATGATTTAACATTTCAGACAGGCCTCCCCGGCATTATTAGCAGAAGACAGTCTTCAAAGTGTTTTGGCACAGACAGAGGAGAAACAGCCTTGACCTTGAGACAGGTATTACGTGATGTGATTAAAAACAGATCACACAAGATCAAAAGAATAAAAAAGCCAGTTTGCAAAGTTAGCAGTTGTATTTGCAAAGCATCCTCCCATCCCACAGCAGTTTGCGAGGGCCAGTGCATTCCTCCTCCCCACCATGGAATAAGTATCTATCAGTGAAACTTTTTGGCGCCATTTGGACGATGTCTTAGATTTACCAGGGGAATAAGAGCAACCTTCTGCCCTGTTCCACCAACGGTTGGGTGAATAAGAGAAACCTTTCCCCCTGTTCCACCAACGGTTGAGGGAATTAGAACAACTTTCCTTTCCTGTGCCACCAACAGTTGGGGAAATAGCCACTTTGAATACCGAAAGCTCCAAAAGACAGACATTGCATTTAACCAGCCCCAACATGAGCCTGCTTTACATCAAGGTGTATGGTGTGATGATGTAACTACATGACCTGGAGTCATAACTGTAACTTATTACGCATTCAATTTGAATTTAGAAACTTGGAAAGCGGGGTTTTGCGATTTTCTGTGGGGAAAATTCTTTCTCAGCAGACATAATCGCTGTCAGAGCACATTGTGACTGGTATAAAAGATGCTTATAGAGCAGTAAACACAAATAAAGAAAACTTGTTAGCCCGCTTGGCATCTAGGCCGATGCTATGCTTAGATGTTTTTGTGGTGATCTGTCATGCGTCCGTAAGTCCGGAAACTTTTTGCCTTGTCAGCGC